>JAHRHZ010000147.1:677830-725556 GCA_024137785.1 Ginglymostoma cirratum | reverse complement strand
CAGCAGGCCAAGCAGCATCATAGGAGCAGGAAAGCTTGACGTTTCGGTCCTAGACCCTTCATCAGAAAATCTAGCTATGTGTTTTACAAGACATTTAAGGATGGGTGATGTCCGATCCTACATTAACATCCAAACCCTGCCTCAAAGCCTTCATCAGAAGGGTCTAGGCCCGAAACGTCAAGCTTTCCTGCTCCTATGATGCTGCTTGGCCTGCTGTGTTTGTCCAGCTCCACACCTTGTTATCTCGGATTCTCCAGCATCTGCAGTTCCTATTATCCCTGCCTCAAAGCAATTTGTTTGGGTGGGAAAGAGGTTCCAAGTGCGCATTTTTCATATTTAGATGTTGAAGTGAAAGGTACTTTAGCATCATATGATCATTGAGCTGTATTTATGAGATTCTGACTGGAGTGTACTGTAGGGCACTTCCAGGTCAATCCACCATGGGAACCTCATCTTCAGTAGGTCTGTTTTCTGCTCCAAGGTGACCCTGGTCAAAGATTGGTCTGCATTGTAGCTACACTCAGTCTCAGTCAAAGGAGTTCCAACCAGAGTCATCATCTGTGATTGGAGCGGATAACACTTGCTTTCCAGCAGTCAACCTTGTAAGGCATTCAGCCCTTGGAACGTAGCTAGAACCTGAGAGTTCTTAAGAATATAGGCATCATGGCAACTTCAGAGTGCCTGGTCCAGACCTCGAAAATGTGGTAATTTTAATTACTAATGGGTTACGTTAACGGAGAGGAATGCTTACCTTTTAATGAATTCATTTGCATTATAATATAGCACACTCCATGCGACGTGTGGACAGTCCTTAGCACCCTGCATATGGGGGAAGCTACCTATGTTTAAAAAATGCCTACTGCCTGGGTAGCAACATTCACCTCATCACCAGGACATGAGATAAAGTGGTGTGTTCTTGCCTAGATTGCACCATTACCAACCTGATACTCTTGGGTTGAGAGCAATATTGGTTGGAGATTTTAATTTCCCTGTATTAACTGGGCCACCTGAAGTGTAAAATGGCCCAGACAAGGTGGAATTCATCAAATGTGTCCAAGAAAGTTTCCTAAATCAATATGTGGAGGGCCCCACTCGGGACGGTGCCACACCAGACCTCCTCTTAGGAAACAAGGTTGAGCAGGTGTCTGAAGTGTCAGTCGGAGAGCACTTTGGGTCCAGTGACCATAACGCTCTTAGTTTTAACATTGTTATGGAAAAAGATAGGTAAGGTCCACAGGTTAAGGTGCTAAACTGGAGCAGGGCCAATTTAGAGGCTGTTAGGCAGGATCTAGCAGCAGTTGATTGGGTGAGTCTGTTCGAAGGAAAAGAAATGACTGGCAAATGGGAGGCTTTTAAAAGTATGATATCAAGAGTCCAGGGACAGTATGTCCCTGTTAGGGTGAAGGGAAAAGCTGGCAGGTTTAGGGATCCCTGGCTGACAAGGGATATTGAGACTCAGGTCAGGAAAAAGAAGGCATACATTGGGTTTAAGCTACTGGGGTCAAGTGAATCCCTAAATAACTGTAAAAATGAAGGAGCATACTCAAGAGGGAAATCAGAAGAGCAAAAATAAGGTATGAGATGGATCTGGCAGATAAGGTTAAAGATGATCCCAAGAGTTTCTACAGTTGTATTAAGAATAAAAGGGTGGCTAGGGAGAGAATAGGGTCCCCTTAAAGATCAGCATGGCTGTCTATGTGTGGAGCCACGGGAGATGGGGGAGATTTTTAATGAATATTCCTCCTCACTGTTTACTGAGGAGAGAATCATGGATGCTAAAGAAATAAGGAAAACAAGTGGGGATGTTTTAGAGCATGTACATTTTACCAGAGAGGAGGTGTTTGCAGCCTTAGATCACGTTAAGGTAGATAAATCCCCTGGGTCTGATCAAGTCCAACCTTGGACATTGTGGGAGACTAGGGAAGAAATTACAGAGGCCCTTGCAGAGATTTTTGATTCACCTTTAGCCACTATTGAAGTTCCGAAAGACTGGAGGGTGGCCAATATTGTTCCATTGTTTAAGAAAGGTAACAAAGACAAGCCAGGGAACTACAGGCCAGTGAGCCAGACATCATTGGTAGGCACGTAATAGGAGAGGATACTGAGGGACGGGATCATCCAATGTTGGGATAGTCAAGGTCTGATCAGGGACAGTCAGCATGGATTTGTGCATGGGAAGTCATGTCTGACAAATCTTTTTGAATTTTTCGAAGAAGTAGCCAAGAGGATGGATGAGGATAGGGCAGTCAATGTTGTTTATATGGACTTTAGTAAGGCCTTTGACAAAGTCCCACATGGCAGGCTAGTCATGAAAGTTAGGTCGCATGGAATCCAGAGACAGCTAGCTAGTTGGTTTCAAAATTGGTTCAAAATGGTAGGAAGCAAAGGGTGATGATTGAAGGTTGTTAATCGGACTGGAGGCTTGTGACTAGTGGTGTGCCACAGGGGTCAGTGCTGGAACCATTGTTATTTGTTATTTACATAAATGATCTGGATGTGAATGTACAAGGCATGATTGGTGAGTGGCACAAAATTAGGAGGTATTTTTGATAGTGAGGAAGATTATCAAAAATTGCAGAGGGATCTTGTTCGGATGGAGAAGTGGGCTGAGGATTGGCAAATGTAATTCCATATAGATAAGTGTGAGGTGTTGCACTTTGGAAAGTCAATCCAAGGTAGGACTTATACAGTAAATGGTGAGGTCCTGAGGAGTGTTGTGGAACAGAGGGACTGAGGAGTACAAATTCATAGTTCATTAAAAGTGGCGTCACAGGGTGGACAAGGTGTGAAGAAGGCTTTTAAATACTGGCCTTCATCGATCGAGGCATTGAGTATTGGAGTTGGGACATTATGTTACAGTTGTATAAGTCGTTGGTGAGGCCACACTTGGAGTACTGTGTATAGTTTTAGTCACTCTTTTATCAGAAAGACATAGTTAAACTGGAAAGTGTGCAAAGCAGATTTACGAGGATGTTGCCAGAACTAGTAGGCCTGAGTTATAGGGAAAGGTTGGCCAGGATAAGACTTTATTCCCTGGAACGTAGGAGAATGAGGGGGTGACCTTATTGAGGTATATAAAATCAAGAGGGGCATAGACAGGATGAAGACATTTGTCTTTTTCCCAGGGATGGGGAATTGAAAATGAGAAGGCGTAGGTTTAAGGTGAGAGGGAAAGATTTAAGAATAACCTGAGGGGCAACTTCTTCACGCAGAGAGTGGGGCGTATTAGGAATGGATGGCCAGAGAAAGTGGTTGAGGCAGGTGCAATAGCAACATTTACAAAACAATTGGATAGGTACGTGGATGGGAAGGATTTGGAGGGATATGGACCAAATGCGGGCAAGTGGAACGAGCTGAGAAGGCATCATGGTCAGCATGGACCAGTTTGGGCTGAAGGACCCGTTTCCATGTTGTATAACTCTATGACTCTATGAGAATTGGGAGATTCTGCATAAATCTTCTTGCAGTCACACAAAAAGAAAGTGCTGATGTCACCTAGACAGCCCCCAGGATGGGATGGCCACGCACCCCTTGTAAGTGCAAGTCCTGCTGTAGCTAGGCGGTTCTGTTAGGGTGACAAAGGTCACCAGACTCAAAACTTTACCTCTGTTTCTCTCCACAAATGCTGCCAGACCTGCTGTCACCAGCACTCCCTGTTTTTGCTTCTGTTATGGTATCTTGGACATCCTCATTCTATGCCTGCATTGTGTTTTGATCATCTAGAGGAAATGACAATGAGGACGATACATCCTGGGTCTCCTAAACCACCTCCAGAGCTTGAGGGGAACTACTGAGACTTTTCTATTGGGAGGCTTGTTTGGCAAATTGCAGTTGGCCCTGGGCTTGCTATTCCCTTTGAACCTCATCAGTTCATCTTTACGTCTGTGTATGACTGCAACAACAACTGTAGTATCTATTGTATCTGGATCTAGTTGGGATGGATGCAGTGAACTGATGTGGGCAGTATCAAAAATAGAACAGCTTTTCAGTAACATGTTTTGTATACAGACACGCCAAACATAAATGAGACTTTGTTATAGGCCTCAATGCAGTAGGACAGCGGGCCTCTGATAAAGAGGGTTGTGAAATTCCTTTACATGGACCTCTGAGATCTTTCGCCCCATGCACATTGAGGTGGATCATTTGAAATAAGCAGTCAGCATCAGGTCTTTAGTTAAAACTTAAAGCAGTCTTCATAACACCACTAGGGAAACAATCTCAACTGGAACACTAGGAGATTTCTCCTCTGGTGCAAAGGTTCCAAACCCGTCATTGAGATTTTTAATCAACCTGTTCAGAAGTGTTATGACAGACTTCTGAGCGGGTGTGATGTGAACCTGTGCCTCCTGGCTCAGAGGTAGGAACACTACCACTGCATCACAGGAGCCCCCTTTTCAAGCCCATTGTTTGCTATTCTACATGTGTTTTATACTCAGTCCTGCCAACATAAAACACTGATCAGCTATCAACAAAGATTGCATGATTAGATTAACCTCCCTGCACCTCGTGTTCACAATCCATTGTCCTTCATAAACCTTGTTACTTCTTATCTTGTGCAGGCGTCTGGCACGTATTGAAACCTTGGTCATCAAAGATCCCCTTTGACCATGTTCCATGGCCACATTTACCATTTCAACATGTCATTACTTTGTACATATTGTGCATAGTTCCGAAAATGCTTTTAACATTTTTTAATTGCTGAAAATGACAGATGTAGGTTGTAAAAGCCACATTGCACAAATACATTATGATAGTACAACTGATGAGATTACTACCAGCTCGCCTACTCTCACGAATTGCTTTGGATATGCAGAATTGAATGTATGAGCTCATCAGATCAGCCTTGACCCTATTGAATAGCATACAAGGCTTGAGGGCCAAATGGCCTACTCTGTTCCTATTGCTACTGGTCTCATGTTTTCACATATTTACAATTCACCAAGAGTAAAGCAACTCAAAAATCGGTGACTTCAGGTGATACTTCTAAGGCACTTGTAACTTTCTGCTTCAGAGATTACGAGGATTAATTTGTCATGATGAATGACATAGTCGATATTGCTTGTGGCCAGGATTTCTAATATAAGTGTTGGTCAATTCATAGCCTGTACATACTAATTTAATGACAGACATGACCATTATTGAATTTACAGATGCTTGGCTAGTACAATCGCCTCTTGAAAATCCCCAAATGGCCCATAAATGCATTCTGCACCATATACAAAACGATAAAAATTTACTCCAGCCATTCTCGGTGTGCTGGCAACCTTTATTTAAATCATTCTTGTGTGCGTGAAAATGGATTTAAGATGGGAAGGCTTTCCATGTGGCAGTCCTGAGGGTGAGTTGCAGACTCCACCTGTTAATCCCACCCCTCAACCCAACATTAATTTTCCCTTCTGTAAAACTGTCTCCCGTTCACCTTGTCAGCTATGAGGCTCCCTACTTTACCAGTCAGCTATTTTGTTTAAGTGTCAGCAGCCCCAAAATTCCTCATTCAGTCCTGGTCTTCTGCACAGCCGTGCCCACCATCACTCTCATCCCCCTCCCCTAAGCCATTGAAGACAGGGTGATAGTGCCTTGTGGAACTTACTTCACCTCAATCCATGCAGTAACCATGCCTTCCCATGCTGTATTGGTTCCACTGATATTCAGTGCTTCCCCCTTTCACAGTCATTGTTACCTCAGCATCCTAGTATACTGGCTCTAATTCCAACATTTTTCTTCCCTTAAAGCTGACATTATTTGGAAGCATATAACTGGAAACAAATGACATTTATGAATTTATTTTGATTCTGATTTTATTGTCACATATTTTACAGTAAGAATACAATAAAATACAGTGGAAAGCTTTCATTTGTCGCCACGAAACGACACCATTTTGAATAATTTTAAGAATAAGGAAACAAAAAGAGGTACAGTTTGAGGAGCTGTCAGTCCTGAGTCAGCTCATCACTGTAAACGAGGCCTGTGCCCACCATCTCTCTGCCACCACTTCACCGCCTTCTACACCAGACCCAACCAACATCAAAGTTTCTGATCCTCAGGCATCACCTCTTTACCGCTGGGCTGATACTCCTCTGCCACCGCCTCATCGCTGCCTGTGCCGGACCAACTAACGTCAGAGTTGCATCTCGCTGCTGGGCCCACCTCGTCCCTGTTGCCGTGATGCCCTTCCGCTGCCACTAGTGCCAGACCAGACCAGCAACGAAGTCTCCAATCCTCAGGCGCCATCTTTTGCTGCTGGGCCTACCTCGCCAAAGTTGCCTCTGCCGATGTAGCAGCCACCAATTCCAGGTCCTGCGCTTGTCTGGAAAATTAAGTAGGGGCTCATTCTCCTCCGTGCTGGGCCTGGTCAAGCTTCGCACCCGTGCCCGGCTCAACCACTCAAGGTCCGCCCTGGGTTTGGCTCGAGACTGCTCGAGGTCTGTGCCCTGGGCTCTTGCCGATGCCTTCCAAGTTCAGGACAAGGTAAGTAAGTAAAAGAGAGGGAAGATAAAGGGAAAGAAAAGCAGTCAGAGCAGTGGAGTTGTAGTAACACGGGAAGCTGACCTGCAAAGGAGCAAGTTTATTGTTGAACACCGAAATAAAGCCATTACACATGGCAATACGTAGGCTAGTTCTAGAACTACCTGCGGACCCATCCATGGGCATGATTTATATTATTTTCTAATCAACTAGTTCAGCCATATTGTGATGCACATCTGGAGAAGGTAGGATTCAAAAGCAGGTCTCCAGGCTCAGAGGTAGGAACACTGCCCCTGCACCACAAGTACCCTTTTCTGGGATAACAAGGTGTAGAACTGGATGAACACAGCATGCCAAGCAGCATCAAAGAAGCAGGAAAGCTGACATTTCGGGTCTAGATCCTTCTTCAGACCCTTTTCTGGGCCTGCTTTATAACAGGCTCCGGTGATGAGGTCTACCAGGGCAGTCCATTGCCTGTTACCAGGGCATCTCATACTTACTGAGTTCCAGAGGGAGATTAATTAGTGATTCCCCATGAGCATTTTAGGGTTTACATATCCACCCCCAACTCCAAGTCCAAGGGGTCCCCCTCGCTCCTGTGCTGATGGGGCCTCTTGATTTGCCCATGGACCCATTCCTGTGGCTTTCCAGGTCCGGTGAGGGGGCCAATATTAAATAGACGAGCTCCTGTGAAGACCATCGAACAGCCCCCTCAGGGTGCTCATCTTCGGTGGCAACCTTTGACTGAGCCTCTGCTGCCTCTGTCTCCATCTCTAAACCTGAGTCCTTGCAGTCCTTAGGATTGACTCTCAAGCTTTCCCATTCAAGGATGCCGATGGTGGCAAAGGATGCCGATGGCGGCGTGTCTGTCAAAACAATCACCTCTGTGGAGGATTCCCGCTGGCAGAGGTGGTCAATGTGCTTTTTGCAGTCTTCTTCCCAGTTTTAACCATATATTGTACTGGTCCATTTTTTTCAATAAGAATAGCTGTCAGAATCCATGGAGAGTTGGCAATGAGGTTCCTTTTGTGGTCTGTATCTCCCAGCTAAAATCTCTGAGTGATATAAGCCCATTGTGGCCTCTTGGTTTTCTTGTTCTAATTCAACCTCACTATCCAAGTTTGGGGAAGTCAGGTTTAACCATGTCTGAAGGCTTTGGCCCATGAATGGTTCCATCAGGACTACTCCCATTGTCATATGCAGCGTTGTCCTATTGTTGAAAAGGAAAAGTTCAGGCTTCATTTCCAAAGACCCTGTAGTTTGTTTTCTCATGCTCCTTTTGAATACCTGGGCCACCTTCTCAGCCAGACCATTTGAGGATGGGTGGGGGCATGCTGGGTGAATGTGCCTTACTTTGTTTGTCCTCATAAAGGTCTGAAACTCCCCACTGGTTAATGGAGTGGAGGTATCTGTTACAAGGATCTCAGGTGTACCACGTGTACTGAAGGATTGCTAGACTTTTTCAATGGTGTTGTAAGAGGTATTACAGACTGTTCAGTGCATGTTGATCCATTTTGAATGGGCATAGATAAGGATTAAGAATGTGAGCCCATAAATGGTCCTGCACCCAGGGTCTCCCTAGCTATTCCAATGGATAGAGTAGAAGTGCTGGTGGCGCCTTCTAGTTTTACTGGCAGGTTTTGCACCACATATCCAGATTTTTGATATCTGTGTCTACGCCAAGCCATCAAACATTGCGAGCATTTTCATTTCATTAAAAATTCCTGGGTGGCTATTGTGCAATTTTTGAAGTATTGATCACTGACTTGGACTCGGGACAACAACTCGAGCTCCTTACAAGATAATGCCATCTGCTATGCACAACTCCAGATACTTCAAGGTATAGAGTTTCAGCTCTTCTCTGGGATGACATTATGGCCAACTGTTTAGGATGATATGACGTAGCTTTGCCAGTGTACAGTCCTTTGGGCCCAAGCCTGCATTTATATGGCAGATACTGGTAAATGTCTATGAAGTACAAAGCCATGATGGCTTCATCCATCTTTGGAGAGGAAGATCGACTGGTGGGTAGTGGCATCCACATTGACTAAATGTCTCCCTGAACAATGTTGCAGGGTATATTCATTGGCACCTCATAGCGGTGTCCAGCACTGGATCCAAGCTGATGCAGTGGGTGAAATAACCTTGTCTTCCTTCAAGGGGACCAGCGAAGCTTTGTAATCAGTTACGATGGTGAATTGCCAACTATAGACAAACCGGTGGAACTTCCTCACTGCGAATACCATGGCCAGACCTCCTTTCTCAATCTAGGCATTCTTCCTTTCTTCCTGTGCCAGAGTTTGTGATGCATACGCAATGGACAGTCTGTCCAAAATCCCAATGGTGCAATAATACTGTCCCTATCCTATAAGGGGAGGCATCGCAGGTTACAATGAGTGGTCTCAGGGGGTCATAATGAGCTAATAATATATTTGTTGACAGTGGTTGTTGTTTGACTTTTTCAAAGAATTTGTCTGTGGCATTTGCCACGAGCGTTCTGATTTTGTTATAGCAGGACACGGAGCCATGTCACACTCCCACTGACAGTATGAATCTGTCACACTCCCCCTGACAGTATGAGTCTGTCACACTCCCCATGATGGTGTGAGTCTGTCACACTCCCCCTGACGGTGTGAATCTGTCACGCTCTCTGTGTCGGTGTGGATCTGTCACACACTCCATGATGGTGTGAATCTGTCACACTCCTCCTAATGGTGTGAATCTGTTGCACACTTGATGACAGTGTGAATCCGTCACACACTTGACAGTGTGGATCCGTCACACTCTCCGTGACAGTGTGAATCTGTCACAATCTCCCTGACAGTGTGGATCTGTCTCACTCCCCCTGAGGTATGAGTCTATCTCATTCTCCCCTTTACGGTGTCAGTCTGTCACATTCTCCCTGACAGTGTGAATTTGTCACTTTGTGTTGAATTGTTGCTGAACTATTGGATCCATCTTTGTCATTTTAAATTGTGATTCAGTGATCATAGGTGGTTTGTCTCTGTAACCTTATTGTCCAGTAATTATGCATGAATGTTGACATTGCCTTCTATATTTTGACATACATGAATGTTGCTTAAAAAAATCGACCGTTTTGCCAAACTCTGAATGCTACATTTCAAATGATCACAACAATGTTAATTCAGAAGAACAGGTTGCGATTGGTCAGTACGTCGATTCTGGCCATAATAGTGCTTTGATGTAAACAATTGATAACTGTGGGGTCTTAATTCTCCCAGAGACTTTAAAGAAACCACAGCGTAAACATATCCCTTTCCTTTGCACTTTGTGGCTCACTGTATGAAATGTGGCACTTCTAGAATGTCTGAAAGGATCACTTTATGGGTTTGACAGATTATCCTAGCTTGAATGTTATGGTAGCCATTAGTGTATTCGGAGCTGTTCACCAAATGCTGCCGATTTGTGGAATTGCACCCAACAGCCAACAGTTTTGTTTTGGATTTTGCAAGCGCAGGCTGGTTGAGCACAGTCCTTACTTGGCCTATTACGTAACTGAAGGACAATGGCATTTAATTCCATCAGTATATCGCTGGAATGTGCAGCCTACATGTCTGGCATTACACCAACACTCAAATTCATGCACAGTGTTGCTCAATTGTGTGGTAGACATAAATCCTCACTGGACTGATGGAACGGTCCTGCTCATGGAAAATACCACTCACATAGCCATTACATGGTAGTACTGTGAAATGGCTTTTTGAGGTTCTTTGCCTTTCCAAGGTAATTGTGGTAGACCTTTCTGGTCCAAAGGTCTTGGTCTTTCATCCATTTGCAAGTTCTTGCAAGTTTGTGATTAATGAATTGATCAGGATAGCCTTTGTCCTGCAAGATAGCCTTGTTGTGCTCCTGTGGTTTGCAAGATGGAATACTTTTGGCAACTTGTCATTCTTTTTCAGCAGTTTTCAAGTTCTGTACAACTAAGTGACAGAGATTTGAACATATGGCATTTTTTCACATGGCATCCGATTAAATGACAATTGGACACTGTTTAAAAATATTGATTTAATTGAATGTTATGATGACACCAAGACTTGAATGAAATATTTCATTTTATTTTCTAGTGAAATGAGTAACTTAGTTTATAAATTAGAGAGCACAAGAGAAGAAAAAGGATTTAAAGGATCTTTCAAACAAATAATTCTGCTGTAATCTTTCTACATTGCTGACTGGAATGAGAAAAACCAAATCCACGAATTCAACAAGAAATATTGTTATAAGTAACTTCTGAGTAAAATATTTGTACAATTTTTAACTGTACACAGCAAGTTATACAAATGATACATCAAACCAAATTCACTGGTTGCCAACTGCCCATGCCTGAAGCCCAATTTCAGTGACATTATGCTTTGTTTTAGGGGAAAACACCATGGAGTTATAACAACCTAGAGGAAATCAATTCAGCCCATTGAGAATGCTGGCTCTTTGCAGAGTAATCCAGTCAGTCCTGTTCTCATCACATATTTTAGCAGCCTTGCAATTTTATTTGTTTCAAGTGTGCATCCAAACACCTTTTGAAGTCATAGATTGCCTCTACTTTCACCACCCACATAGCCAGACATAGATCATTGCCACTCACTGCATGAAAATGATTATCTTCACTACCTCTTTATCTCTTGCCCAGAAACTTACAGCCCTGTCTCCTAGTCCTTGTGCCATAAGCTAATAAGGTCACATTTTCCTTGTTTACCTTATTTTTAACACCTCTATCAAATTTCTCCTCAATTACCTATCTCCAGGGAAAGCAGTTTCGCTTCTGCAACATATTCTTGTTGTGAAAATCCTCCATCCTTTGTTCCATCCTGGTAGATCTCTTTTGCATCTGCTCAAGGCCCCTCAAATCCTTCCACAGCTGGATGCAGTACTCTAGTTATGGCCTAACCAGAACATTATAAAGCTTTTGGCATAACTTCCCTGCTTTTGTACTCATTAACACAATTTATAAAGTCCAAGATACCATTTCTTTGGCTGACCGTTCTATTTGTATGTTCTGCTAACTTCAAAGATCGATGCACATAAGCTCCCAGGTTCCCATGCCCCTGCATACTTTAGAATTGTGCCAATGCAACTATGTTGCCTTTCACTACCAACTTTGCCAAAAATGTATCACATTACATTTGTCTGTATTCAGTCCTATCTGTTACTCATCTGTCTATTCTACAAACCTATCAATGTCCTGTTACAGTTGGTGTGATGCTCACTGTCGGCCATATCTTCAAGTTCTGTAACATTGGCAAATTTTGAAATTTTGATTTGTTCCAATATTCAAGTCACCTAAATCTACAAACCGTCATTTAAAATCACTGGGTTTTTTTAGCCAATATTTTATCCAAGTTAACATTGACTCTCCTATTCAATGAACAACAATTTTGCTAACCAGCCTTTTATATGGAAACTTGTCAAAAGCTACTTGATGCCTGGAATAAGCATTGCAACTGCATACACCATCCCTGAGTTTATGCTTTTCCCATGTTTCGTTCGCTTCAATTGCCTTGTCTGTCTCCTGTTCTGGTTCAGCGTTTGTAATGAGCACCTTATTCCTGTTGTAGTTGTTGGAAGCACAAGAACTTGCAGGCAGCAATAGACCCTGCATCCTATGGGTTACTCTCTGGGCCAAGGAAATCATAATGGATATGTAACAGTTGTTGCAGCTATGTAATAACATGGAATATACTCTAATTTGGATCCAGCTATGTCATTTGAGAGAAGGGCTTATCCAAAGGTTCAACATGCAGACTTGGCCAGGGTTTGCATGGGAGAAAAAGCCCTTGGGCTGAAAACTTTGCCTCAATTTCAGATCAGAAGTATGGAAAGCAATTCACCAACTTATTTTGCCATCTTCTGAATATCTGACGATTCTAAACACATGACAGTGCTCTGATGCTCTTTGACAAAGGATAGATAATAAAACTTGGAGTAGGCTTGCTGCTTACTCTGGTTCTGTTTTTAATGTGAACAATATTAAAACAGCAGCTGTACAATACCACCAAGCCCATTCCAGCCTGGAAACTTGCATTTCATAATAAACTATCTGACCTCAGAAAATTCCACAACAGTAGAGTTTTGTGCTTATTACATGCTGAGAAGACACCACTCCAATCCCACATCCGGATAATTTACATGCCCTGCAATACCTTGAACAATTTAAGGCAGTGCATGCCCCATTACTTTTTTTAATTCATTGATGGGATCTGGGCATTGCTGGCTAGTCCAGCATTTATTACCTATCCCTAATTGCCCTTATTGAGCGGTTACCTTCTTGAACCACTGGAGTCCATGTAGTGAGGTGCACCCATAGTGCTGTTCGAGCAGGAATTCCAGGATTTTGACCCAGCAACAGTGAAAGAATAGCAATCTATTTCCAAGTCAGGATGACGAGTGCCTTGGAGTGGGCCTTGCAGGTAATAGAGTTTCCATGCATCTTTTGCCCTTAGTCCTCCACGTGATGAAGATAGTGCCTTTAGAATGTGTCATCAAAGAATCCTTGGCTAATTGCTGTAGAGTATCTTGTGGATGGTATACATTGCTGCCACTGTATGTCCATGGTGGAGGAACTGAAGATTTAAGATGGTGAATAGGATATCAACCAATCTGATTGCCTTGACTTTGCTGATTGTGTTAAGCTGATTGAATGTTGTTGGTGGCTGCTCATCCAGGCAAGTAGAGGTTAGTCAACCACAGCCCTGACTTATGCCTTATCAGTGGTGAACAGGCTTTGAGGAGTAAGGAGGTGAAATGTTCAAACTAGAATACCCATGATGTTATTTGTTCTTGCAGTCACAGTATTTATGTGGCTGAGCCAGGTAAGATTCTGGTTAATGGTTATACTGTGGTTTGGTCTGGGGTAGAAATTGGTAAATGTTTGCAGGTCTCTTCATATTGGATCAAACATTACCGTTTTATTTAAACATAATAAATACTAACTACATGCAGGTTGAGACAAACCCTCTGCCATAATGCTGTCAAAGGGAGCCAATCTCAGAGGAATCATTTGATTGTATATGACTTTCCAGTTACAATGTCAGTTCTATTTCTAGGGATGGGCTGGCCACCAATATGCACTACAAACCAACCAATTCCCATAGTTACGTTGACTATACATCCTCGCACCCTGTGTCTCGTAAAGTCTCTTTTCCATTCTCCCAGTTCCTCTGTCTTCATTGCATTTGTTCCGATGATGCCAGCTTCAACAAGGGAGCCTCCGAAATGTTCACCTTCTTTCTGGACTGACACTTCCCAGCACTGTAGTTGACAGGGCCCTCACCTGGGCCTGACCTATCTCGCGCACTTCAACCCTCACCACTCTTTCCCCTCCCACAACAGCGATAGGGTCCACCCTTTCCTTACCGACCATCCCACCAGCGTCCACATCCAGAGGGTCATAAGCCACCTTTTTTCGCTACATCCAGTGGAATACCACCACCAGACACACATTTCCCCTCCCTTCCCTTAACAGTATTTCACAAGGACTGTTGCCTCCAGGACACCCTGGTCCACTGTTCCTTCACTCCCAACAACCTCCCTCCTCTACCACCCCCCACTGCCCCACCCCCCGCCCTGGTCTACAGCACCTTCTTGTACAACCACAAAAAGTGTAATACCTGCCTGTTTACTTCCTTCCTCCTAAGTGTCCAAGGACCCAAACACACTTTCCAGGTGAAGCAGCACTTTACCTGCACTTCATTCAATCTAGTCTACTGCATTCACTGCTCACAATGTGGTTTCCTGTACAATGGGGAAATGAAGTGTAGACTTGGTGACCGCTTCAAAGAACACCTATGTTCTGCCTGCTAAAAAGACTCTGAACTTTCTGTTGCCTGCCACTTGTTCCCTGGCCAACATCTCTGTCTCTGGCTCGTTGCAGTGCTCCAGCGAAGCTCAGCGCAAGCTGGAAAAACAGCACTTCATTTTCTGCTTGGCAACTCTACAGCCTTCTGGACTCAATATCAGGTTCAACAATTTTAGGGTTTGTGAACGCCTTCCCTAAACTTTCCCCCAGCCCAACAGAGCAGACCTTATCATCACATTGGCTGCAACTAACAAAGCCTACTGCTAGCCACTAATAGTCCCCATTAGCAGATATTCATTCCCCTATACTGACCGTTATCCACTCCTTTGTCTCTTCAACTGTGTTTCTCTCTTTTTGGACTCTATTATCTCCACCTATCGTTTACTCCTCCATCCTCCCCCATTCCATCTTCTGCATAAATACCAAACTTTCCCCAGTTACCGTCAGTTCTGAAAGAAGGGTCACTGGATCTGAAATGTTAACGCTGATTTCTCTCCACAGATGTTGCTAGACCTGCTGAGTTTTTCCAGCGATTTCTGTTTTTGTTTATAATGTCAACAATCTTATTTACATAGTCACCTCATCCCTCCACATTACATCTGCCCTCAAGTCTCTGACTCACAAAAATGACCACTGTGGCAGTTTCACCAGTGTATCTGGCCAGGTTCTGCACTCTCAGAGGAGATTGAGAAATCAAGCTGCCCTTGCGTTCTTTCGAACTCTGTTAGATGCAATGAGAATTGTCAGCTGCTACCAGTTTAACATTTAGACCATATTCCAAGTCTGCTGAAGATCTGGTAAATTTTGCAGAAGTTTGCCTCCTTTTAGAAGCCAATACATTCCTATTTCTTCACACCATCCTATTTTCTGTCCCCACATGTTGGGTCATAGGTATAACATTTTCTCAAGAACTAGGCTTGGTGATTTTAATCACAAATTCACACTGGCTCTCCAGCCTGGAGGTGGTAATGAGCATACCTCGTAGTGATTAGAGGTTCGTAAGGCTGTTCTTTCATCAGAGACAGAGGACCAATGGCAGTTTAGCCTGATGGTCACCAGCCTTAGGTGAGGGTGAGAAGGAGCATCCTCATGATAACCTCAGCTGATATGGGAATTGAACCCACCCTGTTGACATCACTCACCAGCCATCCAGCCAATTGGACTAACTGACCCCTTGAGTGTATAAATATAAGAGATAAAGATTAATGAAGTCAAATGTCAGTCCTGTACAGCCAGAAGTGGCCCTAGAAACAGTTGATGCATTGCATCATGTTTCAAGATACTATAGACTGTGGAAAAGCTTTTTTGGATTAGAGGGTAGGTAATTTAACTCCACTATTTAAAAACAAAGTTGAGAGAAAACCATGAATTATTGGCCAGTTAACCTGAACATTGGTAGTTCGGAAAATGCAAGAGCCAATTATAAAAGTTTCAAGAACGGAGTACTTGCAAAACTGTAACAGAAATGGACAGAGTCAGCAAGGATGTATGATTATTCTTGACAACCACTGGAATTTTTCGAGGTTTTGACCTGTAGAGTTGATAAGGGGGAACCAGTGGATGTGGATTACATGGACTTTCAGAAGGCTTTCCGTAACATCCCACATAATAATTACTGTGTAAAATTAAAGCACATGGAACTTTGTATAAAGAACTGGTTGGCAGACAGGAAACAAGAGTTGGAATAAACGATTGCCAGCAAGTGACTAGTAGGGTTCTGCAAGAATCAGAGTTTAGACCCTAGCTATTCACATTATGTATTAAGGAATGAACTAAATAACTCCAAATTTATAAAGAACATAAAGCTGAATGGGAGGGTGAATCGCGAGAAGATGCAGAAATGCTTAAATATGATTTGGACAAGTTGTGTGAATGGGCAGATTGCATGGTAAATGTACTATAAATGTGGATAAATGTGAGGTTATCCACTTTTG
Source organism: Ginglymostoma cirratum (assembly GCA_024137785.1). NCBI lineage: Eukaryota > Metazoa > Chordata > Chondrichthyes > Orectolobiformes > Ginglymostomatidae > Ginglymostoma > Ginglymostoma cirratum. The sequence goes on along the minus strand of JAHRHZ010000147.1, from coordinate 709,347 downwards.
CAGAGAAAACAAGAAGGCAGATTAATATCTGAATGGCGATAGACTGGGAAAGGGGAAAGTGCATTGAGACCTGGCTGTCCTTGTACACTAGTTCCTGGCAGCAGGCAGTGAAGAAGGCAAATCGTGTGTTGGCCTTCTTAGTGAGAGGATTCGAGTACAGGAGCGGGGATATCTTGCTGTTAATTATACAGGACCTTGGTGAGACTAATCCTGGGGCACTGTGTGCAGTTTTGGTCTCCTTATCTGAGGAAGGATGTTCTGGCTATGGTGGAAAGGCAGCAAAGGTTTCTATGATTTTGGCTGTTGTAAGTCACAATATTTTGTATTATAATGTTGCTGCATTCAGTGTGTCTTGGAATCAACCCTCAAGACATGAAACTATCAAAATGAAGTTGAGTGAGTTGGCAAACTCACAGCATGTGTAATATAATGTTAAATGTGAAATTTTACACTTCAGTGTGAAAAAAGGGCAAAAACCAGTCATTTTCAAATAGTGATATATTGGGAAATGTGGTTGTACAATGAAATCTGGGTGTCTTGCACACCAGTTAATGAAAGCAGTGCAACAAACAATCAGGAAGGCACAAGGTATATTGACTTTCATTGCAGGAGTATTAACATTCAGAAATTAGGAATGCTGTACTGCAATCATTCAGGGCCTTGGCGATCCCTCAACTGGAGTTTTGTGTGCAGCTTTGGTCTACGTAACTAATGGAGGATATACTTCCACAGATGGAATGCAACAGATGCTCATGAAGCAGTCAAGATAAGGAGCAGAGAAAGTAAAAGTATGGCATTCAGATAGAAGATCAACCGTGATCACATTGAATGACGCAGATGGCTCAAAGGGCCAAATCGCCTATTCCTGCTCCTAGTTTCTATATTAGGCAAGGACTGGTGCTGGGTCTGCTGCTTTTTGTCATTTATATAAATAATTTGGATGTGAATGTAGGTGGAATGGTTAGTAAGTTTGCAGATGACACCAAAATTGGTGATGTAGTAGACAATGAAGAAGGTTACCTCAGAGTATAATAAGACCTTAAATAGATGGGCCGATGGGCCAAGAAGTGGCAGATGAAGTTTAATTTAGACAAATGTGAGCTGTTGCATTTTGGTAATTCAAATCAGGGTAGGACTTAGACAGTTAATGAATTAGCCCTGGAGAGTATTGCCAAACAAAGAGACCTGAGATGCAGGTGCATGATTCCTTGAAAGTGGAGTCACAGGTATGCAGGGCATTGAGTATAGGAGTTGGTATGTCATGTTGCAGCACTACAGGACATAACTGAGGCCATTTTTAAAATACTGTGTTCAATTCTGGTCACCTTGCTATAGGAAAGATGTTGTTAAACTTGAAAGGTTAAGTAAATATTTACAAGGATATTGCTAGGATTAGATCGTTTGAGCTATAGGGAGATGCTGAAAAGGCTGGGACTTCTTTCCCTTGAGCGGCAGAGGGTGAGGGGTGACTTTATAGAGATTTATAAAATCATGAGGGGCATGAATAGAATGAATACCCAAGGTCTTTCTCCCAGAGTACAGGAGTCTAAAATGAGAGGGTATAGGCTTAAGGTGAGAGGTGAAAGATTTAAAAGGGAACTTAGGGGCAACTTTTTCACACGGAGGTGCATGCATGGAATGAGCTGCCAGAGGAAGTGGTCACGCAGGTACAGTTACAACATTTAGAAGACACCTGAATGGATATATGAATAGGAAGGGTTTAGAGAGAGATATGAGCCAAATGTTAGCAAATGGAATAGAACAGTTTAGGATATCTGGTCAGCATAGACAAGCTGGACCGAAGAGTCTGTTTCCATACTGTATAACTCTGTGACTATGTCACTGAATCCTGGGAATGCAGATCTGATGTGTGATGAGAGACTGGGTTGTTTGGAAGTATATTCTTTGGAGTTTAGAAGAATGAAGGGCATATCACATAGAAACCTATAAAATTCTAACAGGACTAGATAAGTAATGCAGGAAGAATGTTCCTGATGACCAGGGAATCCAGAATCAAGCATCACAGTCTAAGGATTTAAGGTAGACTGTTTAGAACTGAGATGGGGAGAAATTTCTTCACTCAGAGCGTGGTAAGCCTGTGGAAGTCTCTGCCACAGGAAGGAGTTGAGGCCAAAACATTAGATTTTTTTCAAGAAGGCTTTTGATATAGTTCTTAGGGGTAAAGGGATTGAAAGGTATGGGGAGAAAGCGGGAACATAGTACTGAGCTGAGTGATCAGTAATGATCATATTGAATGGCGGAGTAAGCTGAAAGGGCCAAATGGCCTACTTCTCCTGTTTTCTATCTTTCACTGGAAACATAGAACACTACAGCGCAGTACAGGCCCTTCAGCCTTCGATGTTGCGCCGACCTGTGAAACCAATCTGAAGCCCATCTAACCTACACTATTCCACATTCACCCTTTGATCTCAAAAAGATCCATTCCAGGATATTTCCATAGTTTGGGCAGCGATGAAGTTGCTATCAGCGAATCCCATTCCTCCTGCTATGGACAGAGCATGTGATGAAATTGACTAACAACCCTTCTGTGATGGGATTTACTATCATTGAGGATAGCGATGTTCATAAAGCCTCTTCTTAGCATTACTTCTTTAATTGTCCACCACTGTTCATGGTTAGGTACAGAAACTGTAGAGTTGTCAGTTGATCTGTTGGTTATAGGATCACTTGACACTGCTGACAGCTTGCCGTTTCTGGTTCCTGGCATGCATCTTGTTGTGTGTTTTTTAGGCAGGCCTGGTCCTATTCGTGGCATACTGTGTTCTGCTTATACTCTTTGGACCTTTTGTAGATGATCAAGGTAAAATAAGGCAAAGCCAAATGGTGAAGTTGCATATTTTGGTAGAGTACAATTCAGCTTCTGATTGCAATATGTGCCTCATGGATGTGCTGTTTAAGCTGCTAAATCTGTGCCAAAGCTAGCCCATTTAAAATACTAGTAATATCACAAAAACATGAAGACAGGCATTCATGTGCATGAGGACTGTGTGGTGCTCGCTCCTACCAGAACTGTCATACATCTGAAACAGTTAGAATGTTGATGACAATGTCATGTAGGTTTTCTCTACATGTTGGTTCTTGCATACCTGTTGCAGGCCCAGTCCAGCAGATATGCCCTCCAAGACCAGGCTAGCTCTGTTATTGATAGTGCTACTGAGCTACTTGGTAACCGTCAGTGAAGTACCCATCTAGAATAAATACTTTGCTTCTTCCGAGTGGTATTCAATATGGAACTTAAGGGAGTGCAGTCAGTGGTAATCAGTAGGAGGTTTCCTTGTCTAGGACCCTTCATGTGGTCCAAATTCAATGGTAAGGACTTCGAGGGCTGGTCCCTCCTGACTGTATACAATAGTCTTTGGTGGGGTTTTGTCTTAATCTAGTACTTTTATGGTCACTGTTACTGAGATTAGCTTTTTAGTTACAGACTTTATTCAGTTAGTTTAAGTTCAGTTGTCCCATGCTCTATGGTGGAATTTCAGCTCGCATCTCTGAATCATTAGCCACGGCCTCTGAATTATTTATCTCATAACTTAACCATTTTGCAACTATAACCAGTTCTTAAATGACAGCTGTTGCATGTCATTGCACAAAGCCATCTGGACAGTATTTTCCGTAATAGTAAGTAATCTCCATGTGCCCCGATCATAAAGAATGTTTAGGGTCTTTTTCAACTCAAGAAATACATATACCACATATCAATGAGATCTTTATTCTACAATTGCTACTTATGATTGTTTGCAGAATAGAAAAAAATGTTTCTTTTTGGAAAGGATGGCCTTCATTATTTTGGTGGTTGGTGACAGAAATGAGAAACATCCATATGTCTCATCTTACTTAAGCTGCATCATGTTTGCAATGTCTTTTTTTGTGTGTTTTCAGCAACTGTTATCCTTAATGAGCTGAACTGGACAGCTGCGCTGGAGGATGTTTTCAAACGTAACCGAGAAGAGGACCCTTCACTGCTCTGGCAGGTCTTTGGTAGTGCCACGGGTGTGACCAGATATTACCCAGGTATGTCAGTGATATCAAACCATGGAATGAAGCCCATGTAAAATTCAGACAGGAACTCCGCACTTAACAGATTCAGTATCTCTTAACCTGCTCTATGAGCTGGGACTCTAAACAGTTACACAATGGACAGCGCTTACATAAACATGACCAGAAGTACAGCGCATATCACTTTGGCGTTCTTCTTGTTGAATCAGAGTATGGTACGTTCAAGCCCATGTTGGAAGAAGTTTTTTTTTTGCATTTGGAAATGAAATGTGAGCTCAGTGAAACAGAAGAGCTGGCATCTGCTCCCAGCTCTCACCAAGGGAGGTTCTGTCATGGGAATAAAGCACTTGTTATTTAATACAAGCTATGGCTGATCCAATGATGTTTGATGCTAGCACTTGAGACCCTTCTGGTCATCCCTCAAAGCATAGAGTACATAACGCACAAAGTACAAGGATCAGTTCATGAAGTCTCTAATAGGGGGAACCAATTGTTCTGTGGTTACTGCACTGACCTGGCTGAACATGAGACTCTACTGCTGTCACTCCTTGTCATGGGTAAATTGCAAGGATGTTCAGGTTGATAGTCAACCTCTTTGCTTACATCGGGAACATAACTTTGCACCACCATTCAATCCTAAAAGGGGACTCAAACCCAGAGCTCCTGGCTCAGAGTTAAGATGCTATCTACAGCACCACACAACAATCAGAGGTTCCAACTGGTAATAACCTTGTTCTTGGCATTAACTTTGCTACACTGAAAGTTCAACGACAGAATACAAAGCTTAATCTGCAGGCGTTCACACCTTCATTAAAATATATGGAATTAAATCCATGTCTCAATTGAAATTTTCTTATTCAGATTTCATGACAGAATTACTTACTTTGCTAACTCTTTCTAACCTTTTTGTGTTCTTTATAGCAACTCCTTGGGGCCTTCCCAATAAGATTGATCTGTATGATGTACGACGGAGACCCTGGTGAGTGAGGGGTTAATGGGAATGGCATGCTGCAAAATCATATTCCGTTAATGTTCAAGACTTCAATAAAATGATAATGACCTGTGTAATGGAGAATTAATTTAAAACATATCAATAATCTCCTTCCTCTGCTTTACATTACTCGTATATCTTCTAAATATTTGTTGAAATGTGTTTGCTGATTAGATCAGAGCCAATTACCAGATCAGTCAAATGTCTATTCATTAGAGATGAGCTAGTTAACAGTAATGAGTCAAAGGAAAGGGGAATATCAAAATGTGGGAACACAGGTTTGCTCATCCGTTTGCAGATAAACACAGACATGACTTGTTGGGGCAAACTAAATATCTCTGAGAAGATTCAAGGAGGGATCAGCCGGTGTTTAGTATCTTGGTTATGGCAGATAATTAATCAGTTTTCATGAAGCATGCCAAAAGAAAGTCTTTACAATTTCCCAAGCACTACACCAAAACCCTCAAGAATGAAGAAAGGCATTCAGCCCTCCTGAAGTGTTCTACGTAGATTCATTCCATGTTCTCCACTGATTCATGGAGTTGTTTCTAAGATGATTCCAGGGTTTCCCTTCAATCATTCTGTCCTCCATTCACTCCTAGTGTTAATCACTATTTTCTGTTTGAAGATGGAATTCTTGATATCAATACGAAAGTTGGCTTTTACCAGTCTCAACCTCTGCTCTCTAATTCTCCTGCTGCAGCTGAATTCAAAAGACTGCCCTGGGCTTACCTTTTCAATTCCTTTTGATGTTTTGTACATCACTAAGATCATCTCTTTGGTACCAGGCTGAAAAGTCCAAGGACCTTTAGTCTTTTTTTCTCTCAAAGTTCAAAGCCCAATATTCAGGATCAGCGTCAGTCATCTTCTCTACATTGTCTCCAACACTTAATTATCTTGTTTGCCAGTGATTAGAACTAGACACAGTAGCCAAGGTACACTGAACTTTGATCAGAGTTATATGTGATTTACTCATCATTTCTTCTCTGTGGTTATGTTATTTAACATACCATTGGTTCGTTTGATTTTTCCAAAATCCTGAAACTCAAGGGTAAGTGTGGAAAAATTAAGGATATTAAAGAGAATGCAGATTGATGGTTGAGGAGTGGTACCACTGTGGGAGGCCCGAGGGTCATTGATATGAATGTGGGTGAGACATAAGTGAGGGCTAGGCAAAGGTGTTAAACTGAAGTCCAAGGGTGATGAAAGGAAGCCTTGGTAATAATTGAATGAAGGCGCATAGTCGTAGTAATAACAACAAAATGGACTATGTTTTAAATGGTAAAAAATTGCAGCACGCTGCTGTTCAGAAGGACTTGGGTGTCCTTGTTCATGAACCGCTAAAAGTAGGATTGCAGGTGCAGCAGGTAATTAAAAAGGCAAATGGAATTTTGTCTGTCATTGCTAGAGGGATGGAGTTTAAAAACAGGGAGGCTATGTTGCAGCTGTATAGGGTCCTGGTGAGGCCACACCTGGAGTACTGTGTGCAGTTTTGGTCTCTTTACTTGGGAAGAGATATACTAGCACTGGAGGGGGTGCAGAGGAGATTCACTCAGTTGATTCCAGAGTTGGGAGGGTTGGATTATGAGGAGAGACTGAGTAGACTGGGATTATACTCATTGGAATTCAGAAGAATGAGGGGAGGTCTGATAGAAACATATAAGATTATGAAGGGAGTAGATAAGGTGGAGGCAGGGAGATTGTTTCCACTAGCAGGTGAAACTAGGACTAGAGGGCATCGCCTCAAAATAAAGGGAAGCAGATGTAGGACTGAGGTCAGGAGGAACTTCTTCACCCAAAGGGTTGTGAATCTGTGGAATTCCCTGCCCAGTGAAGCGTTTGAAGCTACCTCGCTGAATGTTTTTATGGTAAGGCTAGATAAATTTTTGAACAGTAAAGGAATTAAGGGTTATGGTGTACGGTGTGTGTACGGTAAGTGGAGCTGAGTCTCAAAAAGATCAGCCATGATCTTATTGAATGGCGGGGCAGGCTCGAGGGGCCAGATGGCCTTCTCCTGCTCCTAGTTCTTATGTTTTTATGGTTTCAATTTCCAGCATCACTGGACATGGCTGCATCATCAAGAAACGATCGTAGTAATTATCTTTCAAGATAGTTTTCATCACAGTGGAGGAGAGAGAGAGAGAGACGACATGGCATTCCCAATGCTAGTTTAGGACTTTGCATTGTGAAAGAAATATTCAGGACAGGAGAAAGGAGGGGCACAAAGAAGATGCCACCAAATCATTCCATGCAATGTGTTAGGATCACCTCTGCCAGAAATGTTGATGGGTCAAGTCAGCTGAGTGATTCTGCAGCTGCAGAGGAATGAGATATGGGTGGCCCAGAGCCAGGCTGGACAGTGGCCAGAACGTCAACAAGAGGCAATAGCAAAGGGTCAAAAAGTTCAGGATGCTGGCAACCAGGAGCTAGTGCAACATCGAGCACAATCGAAATACTGCAGGCGATGCAGCTGCTGGCATGTATTGGAGAAGCATTGTCCAAGGAGGCTGAGGATACCATGTGATACTGTCAGTCCCCAGTGCCAGCTTTTCCAAGCATACCTATGTCCATGAAAATGGGGAGGCAGTCCAATGCGAGTAGTGCTGTTAGTTCACTGCAGCTTTGAACTGCTTCGCCAGTGCCTCTTTCCAAGCTTCCAATTTGTTTAAATTCCAATTTGTTAGATTCAAAACAGCCTGAGAGAACTAGGCAGATGAGATTCACCACCAATGCAGGACTTCCAGAGCTGCAAGGGGAATGTGACTACACGTCCTTGTGAGCTCCCTGAGATCAGCTAGCAGCATTCATTAACTGAGAACCTTCACTCTTTGAATGTATAGCTTGGCTGTGATGAACAGAAACGAACCCTTCACGCTATCCAGGAAGTTCTCGTTATTCATAGATCCTTACTAACTCATGGGTGCCAAAAATGTTTGCTCTCCCTCACCAACTGCAAGGGTTTGGTTTACTGAGGACAGGGGATACCCACCAAAGCCTGACTAATGACTTCAAACAATGCCACTCGTTCCTCAGTAAGTGCCACAGTCAAGCACACCATTGGACTGCTGAAGATGACATTCTGCTTGTGATGCTTGGACCACTCGGGCAGAGATCTACAGTTATCAGTTGAGAGGGTCTCCAGGATTTCTGTGGTCTGCTGTATCTAGTACAACCTCAATCACTTAAACGTGGAGGAATTTGCAGAGTGGGTTATGGAGGAGCCAGCTTTCACCTCTGAAAGGAAGGAAGGGAAGGCGATGCTGTTGCTGTGGGAGTTTTTGGATACAGTGGCAGATTCCAGAGAAATGGTATGACATAGCTGACTGCCTTATTGTTACCATCTTCTGAGTGGATCGAAGCACTGCAGTATCTTGACAGCGTTAAAGGTTATCACCCTAAGGGAGACAACGGCCTTCTGGTATTATCACTAGGTAATTAATCCAGGGAACCAGATAATGTTCTGGGAAATGGGATTCGAATCCTGCCATTGCAGATGGTGAAATTTGAATTCGATAAAAATCTGTAGTTAAGAGTCTAATGATGATAAATAAAAACCGAAAGAACTGCTGATGAGGTAAAGCAGAAACAAAAACAGAAATTGCTGGTAAAGCTCAGAAGGTCCAGCAGCATCTGTGGAAAGAAATTAGAGTTAACGTTTTGGGTCAAGTGACCCTTCCTCAGAACACTAGTATGTTGATCCTGTGTGTAGGGAAACCTGAAATATTGTACATCCTACTGGCGTGAAAAGTACTGCTCAGACAAAATTGCGATGTCAGTGCCAGCCAGTTCAGAACACTGTCTGTACGGCACTACCTCTTCCTGCTATCACTAACACAGTACTGCAATCCTTGGCACAAGCAGATCCATATGCATGTTGTATTCAAAGCTACATTCACTTGTAATTTGGGAGGGAGTCACACATGTCTCAGTGACACATTCACAAATAGTGCCAACACCTTGTAAGGAACTCTATGTTGACTCGCCAGAAAGAATGCAGTGACTTTGGCTACAGATACTGTCCAAGCAACAACCTCAGTCTGATGATAATTGAACACTAACTGCTGGGTTGCCAGCTGTGTTCCAAGTCCCCCAACTTTACAAATGATGCCCCATGTTTAAATGGATTCACATTATGTGAGTCAAAGATGCCACTTCTGACTGCGTGACGATAAATGTTGCATCCCATATACTCTTAAACTTAACTGAAAATCAAATGCAATGCCCTTAAACAACCATTGCAGCAACTAACAACAAAATGAAATATAACATAAAAATAAAATGAAATTGAGCACATATTTACAAGTGTTTCATCTGTACTTTGAAAAGATATCTGTGACACCCTTCGCATCTTTATAACTTCTTAAATGTTTCTTGCCACTGTGCTGGCTCCTGTGCTCTGTTGACTATGATGACTTTTGTGGATGTCCTCTGGTGGGCCAGTCCTAGGTGCTCCAGCTTGTTGAGGATTCATTGCAAAAGTAAATGTGCAGCCTCCTCAGCCAGAGGCAATGTGGTCACAATGAGAGGTGGACAGTAGGGCACTCTGGAATCCCCTGGGATTTTGTCCAGGTGGTGCCTTGCTGGTGCTTCTTCTCTTTGATGGGGTGCAGTGTTATCCCCTAATTTCTTGGGAGAAAGGCTACCTAAAAGGAGGTCAATGTTCTGCATCACCTTTCTTCCTAACCACAGCTGCATTGTACCCATGGTGAGCACCGTGAGTGCAGGTCCAAGCACATATCCAGCATTTCAAAGTGATCATCACCCTTTCCCTGGAAGAAGTCAAGTGCACGCATGCTGGAGCCATGACAGCAGTCAGAATGTGAACAGGCTCCTTCACCTTTCTCTCAAGTTGGTGTGTGGCCTCTAGCATCCCAGCTATCCAAGTAAATGTCTCTACTGGTGAGGCTTTCAGGGAAGTGCAGTGATGGTATGTCTTCTCCTGTTTCTTCGTCATTCTCCTCAGAGGTAGTGCTCAAATTGGAGCTGGAGTTGGAACTAAGGGAAGGCTGTCTCTTCCACTTGCTTCAAGGACAAGCTGTGACTTCTGTACAGGTTGCCTTGATTACTGTTAGAGCTTCCTGCTGTCAACTCTGAGATAGAGGACCTGCCTCTTTTCCTGGAAGACTGGTAGGAATACCCACATGGGAGTCTCTGCTGAACCTTGGGATTACTTGTCTGCTCTGAGTTTTGAGTGATGTTGGGTGCAACAGTAAGATTTCCAGATGGGTGTCAGTGCCTCTAGACCGGGTGATGCTCTGGGCTTGCAGAGAATGAAAGCCTTTCCAAATGCCCTTTAAATATGGTGACAAACTTTTAACATCACAAGGTAATGATGGGGGTGTTGACTTATTGCCTGCCCCGTCCACATGATTCACTGCGCTCCTCAATTATGCATCTCCAATTGGCTGGCCACTGTGTGGTAAGTGAACTGCCCACACAGTTTTAGAACCACTCCCTTCCAGTCCTGTCACCTCTCTTACCACTACCAGAAGATACTGCCAGGGTGATGACATCGTTATCAAAACTGAGGAAAGTTAGAAACATAGCATATTTGAGCAAGTAGATGCAAGCATGACCCTGAGCTTCTGTTTGGCTTGTTCACAGTCTGTCCTTGGCCTGCTGCAGTGTTCAAGTGAAGCTTAATGCAAACTCAAGGAACAGCGCTTCTACTTTCACATGGGCCTCTTACAGCCTTTTGGACTCAAAACTGAGCTCAATAAGTTTTTGTTTGTAACCTGTGCCCTGTTTTGTGTTGTGTCATCCTGTTGGTTTGGTGTTTTGTGTCACTTTGCTCTGATTGCCTTGAGCAGCAGCTTCTCAGGACCTGCCATTCACATTAACACAAGTGGATAAATACTGTAGATTCTCAGATTCTGAAATAAAGACAGAAATTGCAAACTGTACTCAGTAGGATTAGCGGCATCTATTTAAAGAGAAAGAGAGCTAATGGCTCCCCGCTGATGAAAGACCACAACCACAAAGATTTCTGTCTCCAGAGACACTGAACTGCTGAAAGTTTCCAGATCTTTCTGTTTTTATTCCTGCCATTTGTAGTTTCTCAAGAAGCATCGTTTGTTTCCTTGTCCTATTAGCACTCTGTTTGACTTTCCACCATTACATTATTCTCACCTGCCCTCTTCAGACTTTCCCTTTTGTTTGTTTTCCTTTCCTCTGCCCTTTTCCTTGCTCAGCAACAATCACATTTCTGTCTTTTCCCACACATTTGAAACTTTAACTCGGTTTCTCTCTTTAGAGGAGTCCCATCCTTTTAAGGTGGTGGGAAAGAATGAGTTAACTTAGGAGCTGGTGAGGTCTCATCTCATCTTTAGACACTGCAGTCTTCTGTGTGAGCATTCTCCAACCATTTCACCATTGAAGGTCTGCAAGGCTCTCCTTGAAATCTAGGCTGGACAGACATTAACAGAAAAGGTATACTTGGAATGCGCTCTGTATGCTTAATTACAAAGCAAGAGAAAATTTAGCCTGAGATAAAAGGTACTGCAGATGCTGGAGAATCCGAGATAACAAGCATGGGGCTGGATGAACACAGCAGGTCAAGCAGCATCATTGGAGCAGGAAAACTTGACGTTTCGGGCCTAGACCCTTCATCAGAAACCCTTTTCTGATTATGAAATCTTCTTTCAAATCTCCTCTCAGCTTTCTCATTTTAAAAGAAGACTGTCCCAATCTCCCCAAGTTAACCTCATAGTGAAGTTTGACATTCCAGGAAACATTTTCCCAAACCTCTTCTGTACTCTCTCCATTGAATTCACATCCTTCCTATAGTGCAGAGCCCAGAAATGTCCATAATACTCCAGCTGAGGTCTAACCAGTGTCTTGTATAGGTTCAGCATAACTCCCTGCTCATGTCCTCTGTGCCCCCAGTAATAAAGGCTAGAGTACTGTTTGCTTTATTAACAGCTCTCCATCTCCCTGTCCTGCACCAATGCACACTATTTAGAACAGTACCCTCTATGATGCTGCTTGACCTGCTGTGTTCATCCAGCCCCATGCTTGTTACCTCTATTTTGTTTTGTCTATGTTCTTTGAGCCAAAGTGGATCACCTCAAACTTCTCTGCATTAAACTTCATCTGCCCCCTATCCACCTGATGCAGCAATGTGTCAATGTCCTTTTGAAGTTGTACACCATCCTCTCCACAGTGCATAATTCTCCCAGATTTTGTGTCATCCACAAACTTTGAAATTGACCCCTGCACACCCAGATTTGTTTCATTAATGTGTATCTGGAAAATCAATGGTCCTAATTCTGCCTTGGGGATTTCCAACAAACCTTCCTCCAACGTGAAAAGTATCCATTGACCATTATTGTCTGTTTCTTACCCCTCAGCCAATTTATATCAGCGCTCCTACTGACCCAGGTGTTATAACCTTCCTCACAGGTCTGTTGTGTGGCAGTTTATTAGACACCTTCTGGATGTCAATGTACACCACATTGACTGCTTTGCCTTCACCACCTCCCCACCCCCACTGCCTCCCCCCTTACTTCAAAAAACTCCAGCAAGTTTGTTTCTCTTAACAAATATGACTCTTCTGACTCTCCTCAATTAACCCAGATATTTCCATGTGACTATTAATTCTAACCTGAGTAACTCTTTCTAGGCATTTTCCAATCACTAAAATGAAACTGACTGGTCTGTAATTGCTGGCCCAATCTTTACAACTGTTTTTGAATAAGGCCCTAATGTGTCCAATTCCCCAGTCCTCTCCACCATCCCTGAATTCAGGGAAGATTGAAAGATAATTGGGCAGTGCCTTTGCAATTTCCACTCTCACGTCCTCCAGGCATGCATCTTTCCTCCACATGCAAAGCCCCATTTTGGAGCCTAATTGACCAAACGTTGATCCTGTATTTTTGATGCTGAATAGTCAAACCCATGTGGCATTAACGCTGCATCCAGTCAGTCACCGAAAACTTTGTTTTCCTGCATTGTTTTAAAAAGGTCTGATTATGAAAGAATGTGAAAGTGCCCATCTTTTGTTGGAAAGCTTTATTTTTCTGCGGATCAGATTAATCAAAAGGCATTAAAACTTCCAAAAGCAATGAATAATATTAAACATGTCACTCTGCACCCAGCAAGCTGTTATCTGCAGCAGAATGGTTTCTATGCTGTTGGAAATTCTGACAGTGCCCTGTGGAGAAGTCAGTATTATGTTTTCTTGCGATCTCATCATAAGCATTTCAAGAGGTCAGAGTCATAGTGAGGGCTCAGCGTCAGTGCACTTGGCCTTCACATTACCAGAGACAAGTGAATCAACTCGGTTAACCATGGAGCTACAGCCAAGTTAATGTGGAGCCATGCAGTGTTATCATAGGCCCAGCGGTATCCTGTGTTCATAGTGTTAAAGCTTTATTTCTTCTCCCAGATCTTCATAAACTTATTCTTACCAGAAGCCTTAAGGCACTCCTTCCTGCTGCAATATATAAGAAGTGGTTTTACAAGCTCCTGCTTTCAAGGTGGAATGGGGATAGCGAGTGGCCTTAACAGTACAGAGCTGATTCTTTGTTTAATTCACTTATGGGATATAGGCATTTCTGACTAGGCCAACACTTATTGTCCATCCCTAATTGCCCAGTGTGCAGTTAAGAGTCAACCAAATTGCTATGGGTCTGGAGTCACAAGTAGGCCAGACCAGGTAAGGGTGACAGTTTCCTTTGCCAAAGGACATTAATGAACCAGATGGGATTCAACGATGTTGCACACCCAGGCGGGGTTGCGGTGGTGGGCAGCCTCTCGAAATTACCTTGACAAGCATAAGGTGGTCAGGATCATGCTTGCTCCAGTACATAGCCAAGGGGAAAGAAGTATTTGCAAGCAAACATGAAAAAGCATTGTGGCGGCAATCACAATGCCCTCAATGACATTTTGCATTTATATAGACTGTTCATGATATTTTAAAGTTCACAAGACTATCATCAAATAAAATCCAGCACACAGAGCCCTACAGAGATAATGGATCTAATTTCTACTCACAGGGCGGGGGACAGCAGGAGTCAGAATCCTTCCCAGATTGGATAGAATAGATGAAATTGGGTCCAATGCCTCCGGACCCACATTGGAGGCTCTTGAGTGCTGACACAGTCTGTTTAAAAAGCTGGCATCGTCCTCCGAGATCTCATCCCAGTTGTTTTATTCAGGTTTATGCAAGTCAGTAAAGTAAGCAGCTTGTGAGACCTTGGTTTCTTTTTAAGTTGGAACAATAGAAGCAGCCTGGATGGGTGTGGCCAGCTCTTATAGACCAGGATTCTAGTTATTCTTTCAGTTTCAGCTTTAGCTTTAAGCAATTGCTGTTGGCGTCTCAACAGGGCAGAAGCTGCTGGAGTGTTGAAGATGTAGAAACTATCTTTTCCCTCTCTTGGTTACAGCTAACAGCTGATGTTTCGCTCTGCTGCTGGGTTACCATTGACACAGCTCTGTTTTTCTCAATTTGCCTTTTTGCCAAGGATGTTACTGTATTGAAACAGTTAATTATAATAGTTACTGTATGTATTATTCTGTTAAGTATTGCGATAGAATTAAGTTGTTCTAAGTTCTTCTTTCTTTTGTTGTATCTTAACTATGGGGTTGAAATAAATTGTGTTTTGCTTAACATCGAGTAGTTTGACCAGTCGAATTGCATCTGGAACATAGCACATTACATTTGCCTTTAAAATAAGAAAAAGATAGGGCCTAGGCTACCTTCTTAAAATATTTTGAAGAGGTCTGGTCTGGTCCATTACACTATACAAACATACATATACTATATATATATTTATAACTTTTATAGTAAATATCTCAAATATAAGTGTAAAAAGTTTATAATCAATGTGATGTATGTCATTTTTACCAATAGAAAATTTCCTCTAATAATCCTGTCCAAATCTGGGATTTAGTTAGCTGAGACTTTTTTTGTTAATATCAGTCACATGAACCTAGGGTTATGAACAGAGGGGTAGAATCTTACAAGGGGCTGAATATGGTGGGCTCTGGCAATATTTATGGCATTATTAAACAGGAGGTTTAGCGAGGCTGATCTCAATGTCAGGACCATATTGTTCTACCTTTCAGAGTTTGCTGAGTTTGGCATGAGTTTTCTAATCAACCTGTTCAAAGATATTATTGCATACTTCAGGAGTAGGTAGGACCTGAACTCAGACCTCCTGGCTCAGACGTAGGGACACAAGAGCCCTCTTGCTCTGTCATCTTGCTTTTCACAACTGTTGTGGTGAGTTTCTGGCTAAGCAGCAATGAATTGCCATTTAAGAGTAATTATTCTTTGTTAAATGCCTTGTTCGGGGCCCAATCTGTATAATTTATATTCGGCTTTCTATCTTGCCAAACTCACCAAAACAAGCTAAAAACCAAGAAAACGTTCTACAGAAACCAAAATCTGGTGGATTCAGCAACCATTTGCATCAGATGACCTCCATGTTTGACATTGGACACAAATATCTCAGGGCTCGGTCTCTGGCCACACGCATCACACATATGCGTCCACAGACATTGGGATCCAGTATGTGCCAACCTATAAGGGCCCTCATGGCACTTCTCTGATCCAATTACTGGACACTTCTGCAATTCAATGCTGCACTTTGGTCTGCACCAGTAACTCTCATTGTAATGGCGCAGCAAGGACACTGTGCTCAGGGACATTCACTCAGCTTGTGGACTGGAAAAGGCTACGTCTCAGGCTCTTCGCTCACTGTTACAGCACTCACTCACTTTGACCCTATCTGGTTGCTCATTGTACACGTTGGTTTGCTTTTTTGTGCTTTACAGCCTCAGCCTGAGAAGCAAAGTTATTATTACTTCTGTCTTGCCTTGTCATTTAGCACTTGCACAAAGGAAGAAGCTTGACATGGTTATCAGATAGACTCAATCAGGTTGAGCGAAAAGTCTTCACTCAAGTCCCATCCAGTAAATCAACAGCAGTCAAGGGGTTTTTGATTAGGCCGGCCAACCACTTGGGGTCCAGGTCAAGATGCTCTCCATAGAAGGGTTGCGGAGGTGAATGTTGAGCAACCCACCATCCATCTTGACTCTGTATGCCCTACTGGGGGCAGCTTTCCTCCTAAAATGAAAAGAACCAGGTATTAAGGGAGATGAAAGTGGGCGGCATAGCTGTTACTTTTGGTGCAGGCAGGGAGGTGTCCCGAGTGAGTGACTGGGCAGCGGAGAGGGCATGTAGAGTTGTCGTGTGAGCATTGAATGTGTACTGCGGACTCCGGGTTTGAGCACAGAATGTCTACCGCAGACTCAGGGTTTGAGCGCAGAATGTCTACCGCAGACTCAGGGTTTGAGCACAGAATGTCTACCACAGACTCAGGGGTGTGAGCACAGAATATACATCGCAGACTCGGTGTGAGTGCAGAGTGTGTACTGCAGACCCAGTGGTGTGAGTGCACACTGTGTCTCATAAACCCAGGGGTATGAGCACAGAATGTGTGCTGCAGACTCAGGGGTGTGAGTGCAGAGTGCGCCTTACAGACCTAGGGGTGTGAGCACAGTGTGTGTACCTTAGATCCAAGGGTGCGAGCACCATGTGTGTATCGTGGACCCAGGAGCGTGAATGCAAAGTCTGCTAATGTTAGTGATCAGGACACGCACACAGCAGATTGTCTAGTTTGCTGCAAAATGCTCATAATGGGTCTGTATATTTAATTGATCTTGATGTTTCATATGTGGTATGACAGCAGATGCTGTAACTGTTCCTGATAATGATGCAGCATTCACAGACTCCATTTTAGAAAGATAAATTATTATTCAACTCCTCAGTGCAGTAGCTAAATCTATTTTTCAAAGTAATTGGTTTCCTAACAGAGCTATTGACTGCAAGATGCCTCACATAATTTGCACTGACCTTGTCGAACTGAAGCTTTTGGGGACTAACCAGCCTTTTATTGACTTCATTTCTTTGTAGGTATATTCAAGGTGCCTCGTCCCCCAAGGACATGATGATTATAGTAGATGTGTAAGTACTCATTGGATTAACCCACACCTTCTGTTGAATGGTCATACTCAACTTGAAAATTGTAAACTGTGTTTCCCTCTCCACAGTTTCTGCCATACTTGTGAGTATTTCCATCCCTTGCTTTTTTTTTCAGATTTCTGACATCCACACAGCTTTTTTCTTTCCTTTTTAACATAGCTGGACGCATTGCCTCTTCCTGACTATGAGCCAGCATCCATTGGCTCAGAGTGTGCGTACTTTGTATGCAATATTACGTTGCCATTGATTTCACATTGAATTGTAATATCTGATACATTAATGGACACTACAATTAGCCATCTAAACCAGAAGTGTGTGGGGAATAGAACTGTGAGACTAGAGATGTAGTGGGGCCACGCCTGATTTTAAGCTGCAAAATGGACACAGTTATTGTTTGGTGGAAGGGGATGTGTGTGTTTGTTTTACACACCAGATGGGTACTGCCTGCATTATTCACAAAGGCAGAAATTATTTCCGTTGATTTCTGTCTCTCTTGAGAGCTTCTTTTCATAGTCCATTTTTGTAGCTCTTAACATCTGCTTTGTCACGTTTTCTTGTTCTTTGTATCTCTTATAATTACTGGAAGTTCTTCAAATATTAACATTTTTGAATGCTTTCCCTCTTAGTTTTATATTGTCCCTCACCACTTTTAGTCATCGTAGTTATCTTTTTTGGCAAGTACAACTCTTGCCCTTAGAGGTATACACTCGTTCCTTATTACATTCAGTTTTGTTTTAAACACTTGCATTGCTTTTCAGGATGTTTTACTCATAAATATATTTGTTCAGTTTACAGTGGACAGTGTCTGTCTCATTCTTTTGATGTTAGATTCCCTTTCAGATGTAATATTGAACTTAATTTTATTATGAGCACTATGAGGTAAATATTCACGTACCATTAGGATGTAAATCAAATCTGGTTAATCACTCAGTGCTAAATCCAATATGATGTCACCTAGTTGGTTCAAGAACAAGTTGCTTTAGAAAACTATCCTAGATGGACACTTGCTTGTCTGCTTATCCCACTGTGTCTTTACTACATGCTTAATCTCAGCACTTATGCAAACTACCAATTTACAGCCACTCCCAGAGTACTTATACACAGTTCTCAGTACAATATTAAATTCTTTTCTATTTCTTGATTCTACCCATAAAATCTCTATTGCATGCTCACCTCTCATATATCTTTTCTCATCATTTAAGTTGATATCATCCTTAAACATTAAAACTGTTATCACCGCTGTCCCTGGAGTGATGTGTGGGAGCATTTTATTGAAAGCAATCACAATACCGTACATTTAAGTTTATTATGGAAAAAGAGAAAGGCGGTCTGGATAAAAGGGTTTTGGATTGGAGTAAAGGAGATTTTGTTAAAATAAGGCAGGAACTGGCAAACATTGACTGGGTACAGCTACTTGAGGATAAATTACAGCAGAACAGTGAGAGGAATTTAGAAAGATACTGGGGAGAGTACAAGCTGAACGTGTTCCCTTTAGAGTGAAATGTAAGAGCAACAAGCCCAGAGAACCCTGGATGTTGCGGAATATTCAGGACTGGATAAAGAGGAGTAGAGAGATGTATATCAGGTGCAAAGGGAACAAAAGAAAAAAGGCCCGAAGGAATATAGAAAGTGCAGGGGGATCTTGAAAACAATTAAGAGAGCAGAGAGGGGGTATGAGAAAATGCTGGTGGACAAGATTGGAGACAATTCCAAAATATTCTACAAATGTATAAAGGGGAAGAGAAAAATCATGGATAGAGTAGGACCCATCAGGACCAAGGAGGAAATCTGAGAGTGAAGATGGAGGACATTGGTAGAATGTTCAATTAGTACTTCACATTTATTTTTACAGGGGAGGAGGATGCAAATGCAGAATTTGACAAGATGGACTATGAGGTTCGTAAGCAGTTTGATGTAGGGAGTGAGGAGGTGTTGGAGGTTTTAGCACGTTTAAAAGTGGACAAATCCCCGCATCCAGATGAGTTGTATCCCAGACTGCTGTGGAAGATGAGGGAGGAAATTACAGAGTCCCTGACTCAAATTTTTAATTCATCTTTAGCCAGAGGGGAGGTGCCAGAGGACTGGAAGACAACTAATTTGGTTCTACTTTACAATAGATAAATTAGGTAAGATAAATTAGGGAATTTTGAGTCCAACAGCAGAAGAGAAACTCTTAAAGAAAGTAGAGAAGGGGAAAATTAATCTCCATTTACAGACGCAATGTTTGTTCGGGCATAGTTAGCATGACTTTGACAGAGGGAAGTCACGTCTAACCAATCTGGTTGAATTTTTTGAGGAGGTGATCATGTGTAGAGATGAGGTAGGGCATTTGATGTCACTTATATGGATTTCAGCGAGATCTTTGACAAGGTCCGACATGAGAAACTGATAAGGAACATAAATATTCATGGGATCGTGGGTAATTTCAGCAAACTGGATCAAAATTGACATTGTAGCAAGAGACAGAGAGGATCATGGTAGACGGCTGTTGGTGTGACCAGAGTCCATTGTGCAGTGGTGGACCACAGGGGTCAGTGCTGCATTCCTTGTTGATCGTGATATATATGAACAATGTAGGTAAGAATGTGGAAGTAAGTTTGTAGATGATACAAAGATTGGCTGGATGGTTGACAGTGATGAGGATGGTGTTAGATTATAGAAGGATATAGACAGATTGGTTAGATGGACAGATCAGTTGCAGGTGGAATTTAACCCTGATAAATGTGAGGTGTTGCACTTTAGAAGAAGTAGGGCGGCACAGTGACTCAGTGGTTAGCACTGCAGCCTCACAGCGCCAGGGACCCAGGTTCGAGTCCAGCCTCAGGTGACTGTCTGTGTGGAGTTTGCACATTCTCCCTGTGTCTGCGTGGGTTTCCGCTGGGTGCTCCGGTTTCCTCCCACAGTCCAAAGATGTGCAGGCTAGGTGGATTGGCCACGCTAAATTGCCCATAGTGTTCAGGGGTGTGTGGGTTATTGGGGGATGGGTCTGGGTGGGATGCTCCAAGAGTCGGTGCGGACTTGTTGGGCCGAAGGGCCTGATTCCACACTGTAGGGATTCTAATGAAAAAAGAAGTAGATGAGGGAGTACTCAATGAATGGCAGAACACTAGGAAGCTCAGAGGAATCTTGTGGTGCTTGTGAACACATCCTTGAAGGACAAATTAGTAGGGTAGTTAAGAAGGCATGTATCAGTGGTGGCATAGATTATAAGAGCAGTGGGATCATGTTGGAATGATGGAATACTGTGTGCAGTTCTGGTCACCACAGGAAGGATAGGATTGCACTGGAGCGGGTGGAGAGTAGATTTGCAAGGATGTTGCCTGGGATGGAGCATTTCAGCGATGAAGAGAGGCTGCATAAGCTTGAGTTGTTTTCTTTAGACCAGTGAAGGTTGAGGAGAGATAAGAGGTATAAGATTGAGGGACATAGACAGAAAGCAGCTGTTTCCCTAACTGAAGGTTCAGTAACAAAGGGACATAATTTTAAAGTGAAAGGCAGAAGGTTTAGAGGAAATTGAGGAAAAATCTTTCCACCCAGAGGGTCATAAGTGCCTGGGATCCACTGCCTTTGAGGGGAGTTGAGGCGGATAATCTCATAAACTTTAAAATATACTTGATGAGTATATGAAGTGTCATGACATTCAAGGCTATCCGCCTAGTGTGGGAAAGTGGGGTTCATGGAGGTATAGTGTATTTTTGGTGGTATAGACTTGATGGGCCGAAGGACTTCTTCAATACTGTATAATTCTGTGATTGTTTCCCTTATGTTTCCTGTCAATGTGCTAAGCTGGCATTTTCATATCTGAGTCCCGAAGCCTTTCAGGGATGTCTATCATAGTTGCATGTAACAGAAGTGGAACTTTGTGAAGCAAAATATCCAGGGGTCATGCAAGTGTGTAAGTGAGACTTCATTTTGCTCCAAATTAACCCTCAAGGGGAAGATTGGAATGGTCATTTTGGAAACTGGAACAGTTGGAAAGGGAATTTGGAATGCAGGGAAGAGATCAGAAAGGTCAGAGGGGAAGAGTCTTGGGGAAGATCAGAAGAACCAGTGGAAATCTGAAAGATTAATTGGCAGGTCGGACTGTTCAGGAGGCAGATCCAAAATCTTGGATGAGGTTACAAAATTCGGAAATTTTGGTGAGATTAGAAGGGGAGCGAAATGGGACAAGTCAGGCTTGAAATCATAGTCAAGATATTAGAGATTCAGAAGGGAATTTGGTAAGATGAAATGGAAAAAATCAGGGAAGGTGAAGTTCACAGCGGTTGAGGATTTTGATTCATGGAGATTTGGTGAAACAGGAAAATGGTTCCAGCAGGTGAATGGAAAGGCAGTTACCTTACAGAACCAGCGTCTTTTAATCTCTGGATTTTTCAAGGTAGGAATATTTGGCTAAATAGGTTTTATGCTTAAAATCATAGTTAAATCTAAAGTACAATGTAGATATGAGGCAGTCTCGTTATAATATTTAAATTGCCAGGTTGACTTCCTGCAATCAGATTGGTTGCCCAAGCCCTGTCCTGCCTTAGTTAAAAGTTGCATGATGGCTTTTTGGTTTAGATTCTTGCACATTTTAACATTGCACCTGATCCAGTCCCATCTTCTTGGGGCTGTTAAAACTCGTCCAAAATGTTTACATGTCATAGGTCTGCTTGTTTGAATTAATTCAGGTATTATGATTATGATGATGATTGTTTCATAGTCACAGTCTTTTAGATAATACGAAGCAAAGGAGATTGAGTCAGAGAGATTTGAGAATACCCTGGATCTATTAGTAGACTGAGTCTGTCCAGTTTATGTACAGATCTATAATTCAGTGTAACCTAGACAGTGTATAGATCTGGAAAAAAGAGACCATGCATGCTGTGGCACATGCCTGTAACTGAATGCTATGTGTGCAAATGTCTGTCTGTTTGTAACTCTTTTGTGTGACCAGGTAATGTCTTTTTATGTGCATATCTGTATGCATAACTGAGTTTATATGTCTGTGCGGGTGTGTACATGCATGGATATATGTGTGTGTGGGTGTGTGCGTCTGTAGATGAAAATTCTGTCTCTGTGTGGTGCATATCTCTTTAAGCATATGCATGTGTATGCATATATGTATCTATTCTGAGAGATCACTGCTCTGTGTTTTGTCTGTTGTCAGGAGCGGTAGTGTCAGTGGCCTTACTCTGAAGCTAATGAAGACATCTGTCATTGAGATGCTGGACACACTGTCCGATGATGACTATGTTAATGTTGCATCGGTAAGTACTGAATCTAATGGCAAAATACATGCCCTACTGAACTTGGGCAGAATATTTTTATGATCTGTTTATTCTGTAAGAGAGTCTGTGACTGGTATGCAATTGGTGGGTGTAATAGTGACTGAAATGCCCCGTCGTCTCCCTGGCTCACAAAATCTCATCAGCTTGTCTCAATTTTTTTCTGATGTAAGACAATTATAAGCCATGGAATAATTCTAGAAAGGTCTCCTGGAGTTCAGATAGATGGAGGTTGTCGTGTAATCGTTTGGAAAAGTGATCTTATGCAATTCTTTAAATCTGCCTCAACATTATGGATACAAATGTCGTACTGAACACATTTAAGGTTTTGAACCCACAGAATTTTTGTGAATTTCCCAGTGTGTCATCCCCAACCACCACTCTCTCTGCTCTTCCTTCCCTGTGCTCAGTGACATCACTGAAATACCTTAACCTCAGTGAGGTCCAACTCCACTGGGATCCGTGATTGGTGATATCCAGTGGAGAAGGCATAAAAGATTCAGGAATTAGCACTTTGGGCGTCTCAGCATTTGGAGATGTCACGAAAAAGGAGCAAATTTCTCCTTTTCCCCTCCATCACTGTTCTCTCTCCCTCACCATCTGGTTCTCCTTCTCTCCCATCCCTCGGTTTTTCATATCCCCCTCCCTCAGTTTCCCCTCATCCCCTGCACAAGGGAGGCCTTTTTGATTATGGGAACTTCTCTCACAACAGCTGCTGCCATGAAGTTATGTGGTGCAAGATTTATGAAGGTCATGTGCTCTCATACCTTGTAGTCCTGCAACATGTGGTTAGATTTCACACGGTCAGAATGTTTTATGGTCAAGCCTTCCAGATTGCCGGTCACTTCACATTTCATAATGAATGCAAAACGTCTGCTGCTTTTAAAGAAAGAGAGAGAAAAACAGATACTTATTGGAGCTTGAAACACATTTCCAAGCTGCAAGTTCCTTGCCCAAAGCATGTTCAAATGCTGGTTGATTTCAGCCAGTGTTTACTTAACAACAAACAAAGCACCATAGATCTACCTGACCAGCAGGTTTAAAAATACTTAGCAAACTCTGCCAGGCTTTTTAAGTTGCATGTGATTGCATTGGAGGTAAACACAGCACGACAGTCAGGTGACCAATTTCACAGCCCTGATTTATTTATTTTACTCGGGATTTTGGGAGGGGTATGAAATGAGACAGTGGTGCAGGCCTTAATAATATTTTGAAGTTAAAGATGAATTTGATCAATGAGAGAATTAGAGTGCGTGAGTGCAGCAGAAAACTTAAGATGGCTAATACCTCTATCAAAACAGTCTGAGGGTCTCTTTGTCTTTCTAGAATGGAAATCCAGAAAGATCCCATCCACCACCACTTTCCTCTGCTGACAGAGCTCATTCTCACACTGAACAATTTCTCCTGTATCTTGTTTCACTTCCTCCAAATAAAAGGTATGGGTAGCTACCTGGGTCCCGGCTATATCTGTCATCTTGTAGGGTATATGAAATATTCCTTCTTCCAAGCTTACCCAACGCCTGTTTGAACAATTCTTTCTCAATGATTGAATCAGTGCCACTTCCTGCTCGTGTCTGGAACTGGAAAAATTAATTTTCCTTCCAATTTCCACCCTGCTCTCACATTCACTTGCATCTCTGAGTCTTCCTTTCCCTCCTTTAAGTTCTTTGTTGTCAATTCCAGGAATTCAGAAATTGCCCCCACTACCATGACTGCCAATGTCTGTATTTTGTGATGTTGCTTTCATGCAGAGATGACCTTTATTTCATCTATTGCACCTACTAATTCTCTTCTCAACAGGCAACATCACTTCCTTGGCCTTTGATTCTAAGACACCGTTATTCGCTGTTGCTTTCTAAACCTTCCCTGAACTGCCCTCTTGTTCCACTAAACCCAGTCCTTTATATCAACATTATACCGAGACAGGGCGGCACAGTGGCTCAGTGCTTACCACTACTGTCTCACAGTGCCAGATACCCAGGTTCAATTCCACCCTCGGGCAACTATCTGCGTGGAATTTACACATTCTCCCCGTGTCTGTGTGGGTTTCCTCCGGGTGCTCCGGTTTCCTCCCACAGTCCAGAGATGTGAAGGCTAGGTGGATTTGCCATGGTAAATTGCCCATAGTGTTCAGGGATGTGTAGATTTAGGTGGGTTATGGGGAGATGGGATGCTCTGTGGGTCGGTGTGGACTAGTTGGGCCGAAGGGTCTGTTTCCACACTGTAAGGATTCTATGATAATACGCATTAAAACCAAAAGAACTGTGGATAACAAAGTGTGGAGCTTGATGAACACAGTAGGCCAGGCAGCATCAGAGGAGCAGGAAAGCTGACATTTTGGGTTGGGACCCTTCTTCAGAAATGGGGACGGGGAAGGGGGCTCTGAAATAAATAGAGAGGGGGGGAGACAGTGATAGAAGGTGTATAGTGGAGCACATAGATGGAGAGAGGACGGGCAAGGTCAAGGAGGCAGGGATGAAGCCAGTAAAGGTGAGTGTAGGTAGGGAGTTGGGATGGGGGTTGGTCAGTGAGGAGGGAGGGGCGGGTAGGTGGGAGAGAAGATGGACAGGTCAAGAAGGTGGGGATGAAGCTATTGAGTGAGTGTAGGTAGGAAGTGGGGGTTGGTCAGTGAGGTGGGAGAGAAGATGGACAGGTCAAGGAGGCGGGGATGAGAGGGGCTGCTGGTATCGGGATGAGGACGGGGGTGGGGAGATCTCAGTCCACATTGGGATTATTAGGTTGTAGGGTTCCAAGGCGGAATATGAGGTGCTATTCCTCCAGTTTTCAGGTAGCATCGTTGTGACACTGGAGGAGGCCCAGGATGGACATGTTGTTCAGGGAGTGGGAGGGGGAGTTGAAGTGGTTTGCGACTGGGAGGTGTTGTTGTTTGTCACGGACCGAGCATAGGTGCTCCATAAAGCGGTCTCCGAGCCTCCGCTTGGTCTCTCCGATGTAGAGGAGGCCACATCAGGAATGGTGGACACAACAGACCACATCAGCGGATGTGCAGGTGAACATCTGTTTATTGTGGAAGATTTTCTTGGGGCCTGGGATGGAGGTGAGGGGGGAGGTTTAGGGGCAAGTGTAGCGCCTCCTGCAGTAGCAGGAAAAGGTGCAAGGGGTGGTGGGGCTAGTGGGAGTGTGGAGTGGACGAGGGAGTCACAGAGAGAGCGGTCCCTCCGGAAGACAGATATGGGAGGGGAGGGAAATATATCCTTCGTATTGGGGTCACATTGCAGGTGGTGGAGAATGATGCGTTGAATCCGGAGGTTAATGGGGTGATACATGAGGACAAGGGGAATTCTGTCTTTGTTTTTATTGCGGGGAGTGGGTGTGAAGGCTGAGGTGCAGGAAACTCAAGAGATGCAGTCGAGGGCATTTTTGACCACTGGTGGGGGGGGGAAATTGCGGTCCTTGAAAAACGAGGACATCTGGGATGTCCAGGAGTGGAATACTTCATCTTGGAGCAGATACGGTGGAGGCAGAGGAATTGGGAATAGGGGATCGCATCCTTGCAGGAAGGTGGGTGAGAGGAGGTGTATTCTAGGTAGCTGTGGGAGTCGGTGGGCTTGAAATAAATATCAGTTTCCAGGTGGTTACCAGAGATGGAGACAGAGAGGTCGAGGAAGGAGAGGGAGGTATCAGAGATGGTCCAGATGAACTTAAGGTTGGGGTAGAAGGTGTTAGTAAAGTGGATGAACTGTTCAAGCTCCTCGTGGGAGCACTGCGGATGCTGTAAATCGGGAACAAAAGAAGAAACAAATCAGTTCTGAGGAAGAGCTACCGGACCTGAAACGTTAACTTTGATTTTTTTCTTCACAAATGCTACCAGACCAGCTTTACCAGCAACTCCTGTTTTTGTTCGTGATTATAACACTCATCATGTTTCCACTTTTGTTTATTTCTGAAGAGTCATATTGCAATTGAAATGTGAACCGCATCTCTTTCTCCACAGGTGGAGAATGCCATCACCATCATGAGTGTGGGATACTATTGATAGTTAAGGCCCAGCAGAGGTGGTAGCACAGTGGTATACAGTCTTAGAATCCCATTTGTGTGGAGGCAGGCCATTTGGTACAGCGAGTCATAACAACCCTCTGAAGAACATCCCAGACATTTTTTTTTTATTCATTCACGAGATGAGGGTGTTGCTGGCTAGGCCAGCATTTATTGCCCATCCCTAATTGCTCAGTGGGCAGTTAAGAGTCAACCACATTGCTGTGGGTCTGGAGTTACATGTAGACCAGGCCAGTAAGGATGGCAGTTTCCTTCTCTAAAGGACATTAGTGAACCAGATGGGTTTTTCTGATAATTGACAATGGATTCACGGTCAGCGTTAGACTCTTAATTCCAGATATTTATTGAATTAAAATTCCACCATCTACCGTGGCAAGATTCGAACCCAGGACCCCAGAACATTATCTGGGTCTCTGGATTAACAGTCCAGTGATATTACCACTAGGCTATCGCCTCCCCAGGAGGTTCGGTTTTTAATGAGCGTTATCATAGAATCCCTACAGTATGGAAACAGGCCCTTCGGCCCAAAAAGTCCACACTGAACCACAGAGCATCTACTCCCACCCTATCCCTGCATTTCCCACCTAAGACACTATGGGCAATTTAGCTTGGCCAATCCATCTAACCTGCACATCTACGGACTCTGGGAGGAAACCAGAGCACTGGGAGGAAACGCACACGGACACGGGGAGACTGTGCAAACTCCACACAGACAGTCACCAAGGCTGGAATCAAACCATGGTCCCTGGCCCTGTGAGGCAGCAGTGCTAATCACTGAGTCACCGTGCCACCAGTCAGGAGGGGTTTACCCAGGAGTCTATAATATTGCCTGCAGGCCCCAAGAAGTTTCATGGCATCAGGCCAGACATGGGCAAAGAAACAGCCTATTGATTTACAGCATTCCCGCTAATGGATCACAAGACCAGAGAACCATAAGATGTTGGAGCAGAAGGAGGCCATTTAGCCCAATGTGTTTGTTCTGCCATTCAATGAGATAATTGCTGATCTGACAATCCTCAGCTCCACTTTCTTGTCTGTTCCCCATAATCCCCATTCCGTTAATGATTAAAAATCTGTCTATCGTAACCTTGAACAGCCTTAATAACTCAGCCCCTACAGCCCTCTGTAGTAAAGAATACCGCTGAATCTCTACTTTGTGAGAGAGGAGATTTCTCCTCATCTCTGTCATGGAGTCATACAGCACAGAAACAGACCCTTCGGTCCAACCAGTCCATGCCGACCATAATCCCAAACTAATCCACTCCCACTTGCCTGTGCTTGGCCCATATCCCTCCAAACATTTCTTCTTCATGAACCTATCTAAATGTCTTTTAAACATTGTAACTGTACCTGCATCAACCACTTCCTCTGGAAATTCACACACATGAACCCACTCTCTGTGTGAAAAAAAAAAATTGCCACTCCTTAAGTCTTCCTCCTTAAGTCTTTCTCCACTGACCTTTTAAAAAAAACCCTTATCATGAAATCCCCCTCCCTAGGGAAAAGACACCTGCCATTGACCTTATCTATACCCCTCATGATTTTATATACCTCTATAAGATCACCTCTCAACCTCCTACCCTCTAGTGAAAGAAGTCCCAGCCTATATTCTCTCCTTATAACTCAAGCCCTCCATTCCCAGTACAGTCCTGGTAAGTCTCTTCAGAACCCTCTCCAGCTTAATAATATTGCTCCTATAATAGGGAGACAAGAATTGGACGCAGTATTCCAGAGAGGCCTCACCAACATCCTGAACAACATCAACGTAATGTCCCAACTCCTATTCTCAAAGGTCTTAGTAATGTCTTATGTATGCCACTCCTTACTCTGAGATTATGCCCTCTGGTCCTAGACTCTCCCATAAGGGGACGCAACCTCTCCACATCTAACCTGCCAAGCCTCCTAAGAATCTTATGTTTCAATTCGGTCGCTTTTCATTTGTTTAGATGCCAATGCGTGCAACCTCAACCTATAAGATATCCCTCTATACCTGGGATCAACCAGTGAACTTTCTGAAGACTGCATCCAATGCCAGTATATCATTGCTTTGATAAGGTGCCCAAAACTGTTTACAGTATTTCAGCTAAGGTTTAACCTGGTGTTTTGAAGCATCTTAGCAAAACCTCATTATCTCTTTCCTTCATTCCCTCTAAAATAGAAGCTAACATTTCAATAGTCTTCCTTAATACCTGTTGAATCAGTGCTTCGCCACAATGAACACCACTTTGAGGCTGTACTGAGGGTGGACAGGGCATACATTGTACACTGGGTGGGGAACTTCAGTGTCGATTACTAAGAGTAACTCAGCAGCACCGTTACTAACCAAACTGATTGGATTCTAAAGGACATAATTGCTAGACGGGGTCTGCAGTAGGTGGTGAGGGAACCAACAAAATGGAAAAACATATTTGACCTCATCCTCCCCAATCTACCTGCTGCAGATGCATCTGTCTGTGGCAATTATCATTAAGAGCGACTACCACAGTTGTTGTGGAGACGAAGGATTCATATTGAGGATACCCTCCATTGTGTTGTGTGACACTGTCACCATGCTAAGTGAGATGGACTTTGAACAGCTCTAGGTACCCAAGACTAGGCATCACTGAGGCCCTGTGGGCCGTCTGCAGCAAGAGAATTGTGCTCCAGC
Organism: Ginglymostoma cirratum; assembly: GCA_024137785.1. Taxonomy (NCBI): domain Eukaryota; kingdom Metazoa; phylum Chordata; class Chondrichthyes; order Orectolobiformes; family Ginglymostomatidae; genus Ginglymostoma; species Ginglymostoma cirratum. The sequence continues at coordinate 680,419 of JAHRHZ010000147.1, read as the reverse complement.
ACAATCTGCACTTTGTGGCCCGGCATATCCTCAACTCTACCATTACAAATTAGCCAGAGGATAAACTGGTTCAATTGAGAGTGGAGAAGGGCATGACATGGCTAGACACAACTAAGAACGGGGTGTCAACCCAGTGAAGCTACATAACAGGTCTACATGTCAAACAACAGAAACAGCAAGTAACAGACGGAGCTAAGTGATCCCACAACCAATGGATCAAATTTAAGCTCTGCAGTCCTATCACATCCAGTTGTGGTGGACAATCTAACAACTTACTAGAGGAGGGGGCTCCGCAAACATCCCCAGCCTCAATGATGGAAGAGCCCAACACGTTAGAGAAAAAATAAAGCTGAAGCATTTGCAACAATCTTCAGCCAGAACTGCTAAGTAGATGATCTGTCTCAGCTCCTCCAGAAGCAACAGCATCATAGATGCTAGTCTTCAGCCAGTCAATTCACTCCAAGCGATACCAAGAAATGGGTTAAGTCACTGGGTACTGCAAACATTCTGGGCCCTGACTTTATTTGGCAATAGTACAGAAGATGTGTGGTCTTCCGGATGCTGAGCCCCTAGCATGCAGTTCCAGTGGAACTACCACACTGGTATCTATTCAACAATGTGAAAAATTGCCTAGGTATGTCCTGGACGATAAAGCAGGACAGATCAAATCCAGCCAATTACTGATGTATAAGTTCAGTCTAGATCATTGATAAAGCAATGGTAGGTGTCATCAACAGTGCTATTAAGCAGCAAGACTGGAGGAGAAATTCCTCAGGGTAGTGTCCTAGGTCTAAGCATCTTCAACGTCTTTGTCAATGACCTTCCCTTCTTCATCAAGTCAGAAATGGGGTTGTTTATACCCGCGGACAAGAGAGGGGCAGTCGTAGTATGGCGCACTGACCTCTACATTGCTGAGGCCAGGCGCCAACTCTCTGACACCTCCTCCTACCGCCCCCTGGATCATGACCCCACCCCCGAGCACCAAACCATCATCTCCCAAACCATCCACGACCTCATCACCTCAGGTGACCTCCCACCCACCGCCTCCAACCTCATCGTTCCCCAACCCCGCACCGCCCGCTTCTATCTCCTCCCCAAAATCCACAAACCTGAATGCCCTGGTCGACACATTGTCTCCGCCTGCTCCTGCCCCACCGAACTCATCTCCACCTACCCAGACTCCATTTTCGCCCCCTTGGTCCAGGAACTCCCAACCTACGTCCGTGACACCACCCACGCCCTCCACCTCCTCCAGAACTTCCAATTCCCCGGTCCCCAACACCTCATTTTTACTATGGACGTCCAGTCCCTATACACCTGTATTCCCCATGCTGATGGCCTAAAGGCCCTCCGCTTCTTCCTGTCCCGCAGAACGGACCAATCCCCCTCCACCGACACCCTGATCCGCTTAGCCAAACTCGTCCTCACCCTCAACAACTTTTCTTTCAATTCCTCCCACTTCCTACAGACAAAGGGGGTGGCCATGGGTACCCGCATGGGCCCAAGCTGTGCCTGCCTCTTGGCAGGTTACGTGGAACAATCCCTCTTCCGTACCTACACTGGCCCTAAACCCCACCTCTTCCTCCGTTATATTGATGACTGCATCGGCGCCGCCTCGTGCTCCCACGAGGAGCTCGAACAGTTCATCCAATTCACCAACACCTTCCACCCCAACCTGAAGTTCACCTGGACCATCTCCAACACTTCTGTCTCCTTCCTGGACCTCTCTGTCTCCATCTCGGGCAACCACCTAGAAACAGATGTCCATTTCAAGCCCACTGACTCCCACAGCTACCTGGAATACACCTCCTCCCACCCACCCTCCTGCAAAAATGCCATCCCCTATTCCCAATTCCTTCGCCTCCGCCGCATCTGCTCCCAGGATGAGACATTCCACTCCCGTACATCTCAAATGTCCTCATTCTTCAAGACCCGCAACCTTCCCCCCACAGTGGTCGAGAACGTCCTCGACCGTGTCTCCCGCATTTCCCGGAACACATCCCTCACGCCCCGTCCCCGCAAGAATAACCAAAAAAGAATCCCCCTCGTCCTCACATACCACCCCACCAACCTCCGGATCCAACGCATCATCCTCCGTCACTTCCACCATCTGCAATCAGACCCCACCACCAAAGACATTTTTCCCTCCCCACCCTTATCTGCCTTCCGGAGGGATCACTCCCTCCGCGACTCCCTTGTCCGCTCCACACTCCCCTCCAGCCCCACCACACCCGGCACTTTTCCTTGTAACCGCAGGAAGTGCTACACCTGCCCCCACACCTCCTCCCTCACCCCAATCCCAGGCCCCAAGAAGACTTTCCACATCAGGCAAATGTTCACCTGCACATCTGCCAATGTGGTATACTGCATCCGCTGTACCCGTTGTGGCTTCCTCTACATCGGGGAAACCAAGCGGAGGCTTGGGGACCACTTTGCAGAACACCTGCGCTCAGTTCGCAACAAACAACTGCACCTCCCAGTCGCGAACCATTTCAACTCCCCCTCCCATTCCTCAGATGACATGTCCATCCTGGGCCTCCTGCAATGCCACAGTGATGCCACCTGAAGGCTGCAGGAACAGCAAATCAT
>JAHRHZ010000147.1:655372-667830 GCA_024137785.1 Ginglymostoma cirratum | reverse complement strand
TTTCTGATGAAGGGTCTAGGCCCGAAACGTCAAGTTTTCCTGCTCCTATGATGCTGCTTGACCTGCTGTGTTCATCCAGCCCCACGCTTGTTATCTATGATAGAAAGATGTTTCCAGTTGCAGGCCAGATTAGAATTGGAGGCGATAAATATCATTTAGTCAGAATAAATCCAATAGAATTTCCTTACCCAAGTAGTGGTTAGAATTTACAACTCACGTTTGAAGCAAGGTGACCAAATTAGGGAGACAGGAATCAATGAGATTACATGAAGAAGGTTGGGTGGAAGCTCAAGTGGAACATAAACACAGCATGTATTTGTTGAGCTTAATGGCCTGTTTAGGAGTACTTAGTAATATTTGTGAATAATCTGATGTGTCTTTTAGCATGTAAATACTCATTACAAGCTGGAAAGTATGCAAGTGTCTGAATATGTTGGGGTTCAACAGAACGCATGTCTCATTTTTATTGTGTGGTTAATATGACCTGAAGGGGCTACATTAGCGCGTGACCAAACAAAATTTGATGCCAAGCCACATAAAACCATATTAGAATAGGTAATGAAAGCTAAACTATGAGCATGTGCTGAAGGAAAAGAGAGAATTAGAGGTCTTTATATAGAGCTTAGAACCTTTAGCAATTGAGGGCATGGCTCCCAGCTCTAAATAGGTAAAAACTGGAGATGTACAAGTGGCCAGAATTGGAAGCAAGCAGAGAAAGTTCGTGTTAAAAGAGTAGAGATGAGATTGGTCTCATTACTATATAAGTATGTATGCATTGGTTCTGAGCTCAGGAAGCGTGTCAGTACAGTAAGTAGTCAGAGCAGACCACTATCAAGGTCAGAGTAACTGGACTGTCAGTGCTACTGTGCTTCAGGCTTGATTTGGAGCAACAGAAGTAGGGCGAGGTCAGGCAGCAGTCAGTGTGAGATAAGGCACCTTTGGGTCGGATTGCTAAATGGTAAAATGAGATTTTTCTATTCTTTATTATACTGCGGAGAAAAGTAGATAACCATGCTAATCAGAAGCATAGTGGGAAAAGGTTTGTGCTCTCTACACAGTTAATGTGATACAGAAGCTTATCATCCTGTTGAAAAGATTGGATTTCGTTCCATTGTTCTCTGACTGAGAGGAATATGTGTCAACCGTTGCAGTTTGAATTCTAAATCACAGCTTTTGAGACATTGGAAATGATATTCAGGATACTGTCACTCACCATTAGAATCACAGCTCACTCTGAGTAGAGCCCATGTTATTAAACTGAATTATCACTGTTCCTTTGTTCTTGAATACAATTTGTCTATTTATTCACTTTATGAATTGTGTGTTCTGGAACATGTCAGGATTCTGAACAAAAGGATTGCGTAACGAGTAACTTGTTTCTTGAGAGTTATTTGAGAAAAATTTCTGACTGGCTGCCGAGTTGATTGACTAGTCTGTTTTGATAGATGGGACAGTTGACTGATCTTTGGATTTGTTGGACTAGATTCTTAGTTCAGAGGGTTAAACCATGATTGCCAGTTGAGAGGCCTGATAAAAGCTGATCAAGAATCTGGAGTTTCAGCTTTTGACTATGATTATCAATGACTCTGGATAGATTTTAAAAAGATTAGTCAGGAGAAAGAAATTAAGTTCTGAGGAAGGGCCATTGGACCAAAACATTAACTCTCATTTCATGCCAGACCTGCTGAGCATTTCCAGCAATTTCTATTTTCGTTTGAAAGAAATTAGGATATGAGATAAAGCTAGCTAGAAATGTAAAACCAGATAGCAAGCATTTCTACAGGAACTTAAAAAGGAAAACAGTGAAACAAAAAAGTTAAATTACAATTGCTGGAGAAGCAGAACACAGACTGATGAAACCGTATGCTCTTAAGTTCCTAGGTCCCTGATGGACTGTTTATCCAAAGGTATTAAAAGAGGTGGCCAGTGAGGTGGTGGATGCATTGATGATAATTTCCCAAAGCTTGCTCGATTCTGGAAACGTTTCAAAGACTGGAAAGTGGCAAATATAGCACCTCTAATCAAGAAGTGAAAATGAGAGAAAAAAGAAAGCTGTAGGCCTAATATATCAGTGTGATATGTGTTGGGGAAAGTGTTAAAATTGAATATTATGGAGGTTATAGCTGGGCAGTGAAAAAAAAGCTCAAGGCAGTCAGGAACTTAGCATGGTTTTGTGAAAGGGGAAATTAAGTTTGACCAGTTTATTGTGGTATTTTGATGGAGTAACATGCATTGTGGATAAAGAAGGGTTTGTACACATAACACTTGAATTTCTAGAAGTCATTTGACAAGGCTCGAGCTAATAGGTTATTGCATTACACATAGGCTCGTGGTGTACGGAGTAGTATGTTAGCACGGAAAGAAGATTGGCTGGGTGGCAGAAAACAGTGACAATGCATTATTGAGTCTTTTTCTGATTGACAGGATATGTGGTGTCTCTGCTTTTTACAATTTATATCAATATCTTACATGAGGGGAGCAATGATGTGGTAGTGAAGAGGTCAGTGACTGGGCAGATATTTGGCAGGTGGAATATATTATGAGACGATATGAAATTGTTGGCTTTGGCAGAAAAGAATGAAAGAACAAGGTATTACTCAAGTGGAGAACTGCAGAACTTTGATGTGCTGCAGGACTTGAGTGTTCTTGTCCATGAGCCACAAAACATTAATACTTGCTGTACCTGATAGTAAAGAATGCTAATGCAATGCTGCTCTTTGCTATGCGAGGAATTGAACAGAAACATAAGGATGATATGTGTCTTTTATACAGAACATTAATGAAACCATAAATTGAACACTGTGTGCAGTTTTGGTCTCCTTATTTAAGGAAGGATATGTAAATCCTTGGAGGTGATTCTGAAGGGGTTTTACAGATTGATTCCTGGAATGAGAAGATTGTCTTATGAGGAATAGTTGGACAGATTGGCTTGCTTCTACTGAAGATTAGAAGGCTATGAGGTGATTTGATTGAAGTGCAAAAGATCCTGGATGGTCTTGACAAGGTGGATGTAGACATGAGATTTCGTTATGTGGCTGAGTCCAGAAATGGGGGCATGTTTAAAAATTAGAGTTTGCCTTTTAGGACAGAGAAGAGGAGATTTTTTTTTCTCATGAGGGTCTGTGCAACTTTAAATCCCTGTGCTTCAGAAGGTGGGGTTGTTGAATATTTTTTAAGGTGGCGGTCACTTGACCTGCTGCATCATTCAATACAGTCATGGTTGATCTTCACTTTGTCACCCTTCCATATGTCATTTTGATTCCTAGCAAGATTTTATTCAAAAAATGCTTATTGAATGCTGAAGCATTTGTAATCTTTTGAGGTAGAGAATTCCAAAGAGTCACAATCCAATGAGTGATGGCAAAAAAAAAGCAGATTATCTCAGTTAAGCTTATAAAATTCTAAACAATCTTGATAGGCTAGATGATGGCACAATATTTCCTCCAGGCTGGAGAGTTTCGAGCATTTCAAGAGTTTTACACAAAGGATTGTGAATATTTGGAATTCTGTACCCCAGAAGACAGGGAAAACAAATGTTTTGGTCAATAAGGGATTCAAAAGATACCGGACTAATCCTGTCAATGAACCTGAAAGATCAGGAATGATCTTATTGAGTGGTAGAGCAGATTTGAAGGATTAAATCATGCACACTTGCTCCCAATTATGCTTAACATTTTTGTGTATTCCAGTTTCCTTGATGTAGAGGCTTTTGAACTTCTTTGCTAGTTCATTAATTTTTAGCAATTTCTGTATTTGGAACCTCAAATAAGTTTGACCCTCCACAGCTTGGTGGTTTCTCACCATTACAAAATACACTGATTTATCTTTCTTGGATCCAAAGTGGGAAACCTCCTGCATCTCCTTATAAAACTCAATCTGTCTTAGACCAGCAGCAATAATGACAACTTCCTGTTCCAAACTACATTGCTAACTGTGCCACTGTATTTAGTGTTATATACAAATGTACAAATTAGGAACAGTATTAGATCATTCGGCCTCTTGAATCTTTCCACCATTCAATAAAATCATGGTTGATCTGTTTGATGATCAAATTCCACACTCCTTTGTACTCCCAATAGCCTTTGAATCCCTTACCTAATAAAAAAATTTGCCTGCACAGTTTATGTTTTGAGTCCAGTGATCCTTCTTCTGAGGAAAGGTCACTAGACTTGAATCATAAACTGTGTTTTCTGTCCACAAATGCTGCTGAGTTTCTCCAGCAATTTCTGCTTTTGTTTCAGGTTTCCAGCATCCACAGATCTTTGTTTTATTTTAAGTTTTTGTCTCCCTCCACTTTAAAAATATTGAATGACCCCACCTTCTGAAGCAGAGGTTTTAAAGTTGAATGGCCCTCGGAGAAAAAAAATTATCCTTACTTCTGTACTAAAAGGGCAACCCCTATTTTTTAAACAGTGTGCCCAGTTCTGAACTCAGCCACAAGAGAAAACATCATTTCTGCATCCACTATGTCAAGACCATTCAACATCTTATGCATTTAATCAAATCACCCCTTAGCCTTCCAATCTCCAGCTCCTTTTTCTTACATTATTAATGGTATGTTGAGGATGAATAAAGGATTTGATAGGATAGAGAGAAACTATTTTCAATGATGGGCGGGGCCATGGTAGAACTGTACAATTACAGCTACACCATTCAAGAGTGATGTCAGGAAACACTTCTTCACACACAGATTGATGGAAATCTAGAACAGTTTCCCAGTAGAGGTTGCGTGTTAAATGAAAATTTTGAAACTGTAATTCATGTCAGGGAGGGTTATTGAACGATACGGAAGCAAGGCAGATAAATGAAAGTGTCAGTCAACCTGGTCTCAGTGAATCAAATGACTCAAGGAATTGTACCTGTGTTGCCAACGTAAGAAGTGTTTAAGTTATTGCCTGATTGCTAGACCTGTAGCTTGCAGTGAAATTATTATCAATTGCAACATATTCCCCTTTCCATATCATTCCATCTTTCCCATGCTGTGCTCATCCACTCCTTTTATCTTTTGCATAGAATTCCCATCTTGACCCCCCTCACCATCATTTCTATGCAATTTCAACACCTTCCCTTATGTAATAGCACCCATACCATCCTGTCAGCAACCACTGACAGTTGTTTGTGACTTGTACCCCAATCAACCAGTGCTTCAGAGCAGCTACAACTGAAAACATCTGTCATTAAATATCAACTATGCAAAAGGAAGATTTTTTTATGGTGAATGTCAAAGAGCATGTGGCCTGACCTAGCTTTGAGCCCATAACTGTCACTTTCTGATCTTTCAGCCTATATGCATTGCAAGTTGAAATGTTTCCAATCTGGAGAAGTTAAAAAGGGAATGAAAGGAGCCAAGGAGAGGTGAAAATTGAATGACAGACTATATGCTCACTATACATGTTACCTTAGTGTTGTGGTAAAATGTTACCATATCTGTTTAGTCAAGCAATCCTACTGGTGCAAATTGTTATTGGATCAATATCTGACCAATGAAAACAATTATCCTTCTTTGTGCTATGGTGACTCCTGCCAATAAAAGCTTTTTCTCTGGACTTACATGAAGGTTGATACTTTACTATGGGGCCACCTAGCTCAATGAAGTCCTACTCAATCAAATGCAGCGAATATTGTGTTCATGTGTGTATAATTATAGTTAATACGCCTGTTTTAAACTGAAAGTAGAGCTCCTTCTACACTGATCCATCAAACACCGCCACGACAGGTACAACACGAGGTTCAATGCAAAATAAAGATCTCTCTGCAGTGTCCCCACGGAACACTCCCAGAACAGGGACAGCGAAGAGTTAGATACAAAGCAGACCCACAGAATTTAGTGAGGATGACTTTGCTGCCTTTGTCATATCCAAATCCAATGCCTGTGTCAAGGATGAGTGATCAGTCAAATTTTATTATTCTGCTTGAACACGTAACATCAAAGCAATATTTAATTATGTGTGGCTGTATAGAAATAAGGAATCCAATAGTAAAATGGGAATCTTAATGGAAATCAGGGTAAAATGTTCTATTGGCAGAAGTCATACCAAGTATAAAGGAAGATGATTGTGGTTGTTTGAGGCTCCAGGACATCACTGACCTGGGAGTTCCTCAAGGAAAAATCCTAAGTCCAAACCATCTTCACCTGCTTCATCAATGATCTTCCCTTCATCATAATGTCAAAGTGAGGGATATTCAATGATTGCAGTGTTTAGCACCATTCACAACTCTTCAGATAATGCATCAAGAACTAAACAATGTCCAGGCTTAGATGGTAAGTAATGGTAAGTAACATTCACGCATCGTTAGTCCAGGCAATGACCATCTCATATAAGCAAGCATCCAAATTTAAAACTCCACCCAGCAGCGAAGAATGGAATACTGAAGTGAGATCGTTTCATCCTTATTATCTTTTATTTTCAGAGAAGCACATTATGTACCATGCACTTTGAACAGCACTGCTTGTTTTAGGTCATAGAATCCCTACAGTGTGGTAAAAAGGCCCTTTGGCCCAACAAGTCCACACGAACCCTCAGAGCATCCTACCCAGACCCATCCCTATATAACCCACCTAATTTACACATTCCTGAACACTACAGGCAATTTAGCATGGTCAATCCATCTAGCCTGCACATTTTTGGACTGTGGGAGGAAACCACGCAGACATGGGGAGAATGTACAAACACCACACAGACAGTTGCCCAAGGCTGGAATTGAACCCAGGTACCTGGCGCTATGAGGCAGCAGTGCTAACCACTGAGCCACCATGCCGCCACCTTTTAGCCCCTATGCATGCGTGCAAATATATATATGCTCTCAATTAATACCCATACACAATTATTATCCAAGGAATATATAATAATAGTAACCATTTCCATTGACCTTCAAAGAGATTCCTGTCATTATGTCCACCACCATCAACACCTTAGGGTCACTATTGAGCAGAAAATGAGCCATAGTAACAGAGAGAAAACTACAAATTAACACATGAACACAAAAAATAACAGCAAGGGCAAAAACGAAATTGGTCTCTTGTGCCTTCTCAGCCCTTCAGTAAGATCATGATTAATCTCATTATGGTCCTCAGATCCCTTATTTATGTCTGGGGTACGTAACCCTAGCTGACCAAACCAAAATCACCCTTGATTCTGCAGCAAGTAACTCTCTTCCATACTCCCAAAGTCTCTCCAGAACCTAAAGCACAGGTTGAGAGTGTGGTGGAATATTCCCCACTGTTCTTGATGAATGCAGCTCCACCAGGTCTCACTAGGCTCAATGCCAACCAGGGCAAAGCAGCTCACTAGATTTGTATTTCTGTTTTGAAGAATGGTCAGTGGACCCAAAATGTAAACTGAGATAATAGGTACTGCAGATGCTGGAGACCCTTTCTGATGAAGGGTCTAGGCCCGAAACATCAAGCTCTCCTGCTCCTATGATGCTGCTTGGCCTGCTGTGTTCATCCAGCTCCACACCTTGTTATCTCCAAAATGTAAACTCTTGATTTCTCTCCACAGGTGCTGCCAAGTCTTCCGAGTTTGCAGATAGTGGACCTGAGTCCAGAATTTGGAGTCTGCACTATCTGGAGTTAGGATTAGATGCTGGATAATCAAGAGGCCCTGGCTAATACGCTAAGGACCTGGATTCACATCTAACTCTGGCAATTTGTGGAATTTAAATCATATTGATAAGGCCTGGAATTAAAAGCTATTTTCAGTAATGTTGACTGTGAAACTGATTGTTGTAAAAATCCATTAGGTTTACTACTGTCCTTCTTAAAAAAAAACCTAAATTTCCTTTACCCAGTCAGGCCTACATGTGACTCCAGACCCACCGCAATCAAAATGTAGTTGGCTCTTAAATGCCCTCTGAGACGACTGAGCAAGCCCCCAATTTAAGGGCATTTAGGGATAGGCAACAAATTCTGGCCTTGCCAGTGAAGCTCATATCCCACAAACTAATAAAGAATAATTAACAAGTAATGTGAAAATGTTTGTCTTTTTTTCTGTATAAGGACAGAAGTAAATTTGTTCTTTTTCATGAGATGTGAGCTTTGCTGGTAAGATTAGCATTTGTTGCCCATCCTTATTTGCCCTTGGGAAAGTGATAGAAAGCTCCCATCAACCACTCCAGCCCGTCTGGTGTAACTAAACCAACGAATTAGATCTAAATGCTAATGGATGGTAGCCTTTGAGTTGAACAGCAATGAATTTTAGTCGAGTCTGCATTAAAAACTTGTTTCAATATCTGTGTCACACAGCTGTAGAAATGGTGAGAAACTTCACATTTTGTAATAATACCCTCCTAGGCATCTCCAATCTATAATCCATCAGTGGATAAACCCATTTGCTCTCTCCCTACTCATCAGTTGCTCTGCCATCCACAGCAGATGAGCCTGAGGACTGTTTCAGTTCAGCACATCACACCATTGGCTGCACTTCAGTCACCAGTTAATTGAGGTGAAAGGTCAATGTTTCAGAGGAAAATTATTTTCCCACTGGGAGCCTGAAGTTACTGCCTTCGTTTCCTTTAATCTTAGAGAGCAAAGGGACCATTATTACAAACAGACAAATGTCTCAACTCAGATAGACGATTTGGAGAATTGCAAAGTGCAAAGGTGTAGTCAAGCCAGTACCATAGTGATAATTCATACTGACGCCAGTGGGAGGTGCACTGCCTAGATTAGAATTCAGAAGTTGTAATTATTTCTAAGTATTTGTCAATGCAAATTTAATGACATGAAAAGGTCTGTGAAGGAAGATATTTGTGTGTGAAAAGTGTTTCTGTGAATGGAATTTAATACACAACCATGTGTCAAGCTTGATGGCAGGGAGAATTTAATCAGGCGAGCAGGTTATAGGGAAGAACCTCATGTCCTTCCTGCATCCGCCTTGATTAAGCCTGCAGTGGGAAGATCCACAGATAGCCTTCCTACTGGGCTATCAGTTCAGGTCTTTATTGTCCACTTAAGGGCCTCACCCCATCAGTACTGGTGGGCGAGAGATAGACCAAATATTTCTTGACTAGTGAGAGGCTGAGGATGTGCAAATGTTGAAAGGGACTTGGGTATCTTTCTCCATGAATCACTAAAAGCTACATGTCGGTGCAGCAAGCAATAAGGAAGGAGTTCATTGCAAGCGGATTTTAGTACAGGAGTGAAGATATTTTGCTGAAAGTGTATTGAACGTTGTTGATACATCGCCTGGTGAGTTTCCTCCAAGTGCTCTGGTTTCCTCCTATAGTCCAAAGATGTGCGGGTTAGGTGGATTAGCCATGCTAAATTGCTCTGTAATGTCCATGAATGTGCAGGCTAGGTGAGTCAGCCATGGGAAATGCAGGGTTACAGGGATAGGGGAGGGGGCTGGATGGAATGCTCTTCACAGGGTGAGTGTGGAGGCTTGATGGGATGAATGACCTGTTTCCACACTGTAGGGATTATATAATTCTATGAGAATTAAGGTTCACCAGATTTATTGCTGAGATGACGGGATTGTTATATGAAGTGTGATTGAGGAAACTGGGTCTGTATTGCCAAGAGTTTTGAAGAATAAGGGCTGACCTCATAAAACTTGCAAAATACTTAGTGTATGTAACAGGAATTAGGTGAAATGTTTCCCCTGGCTGGTGAGTCTAAAACCATGGAATATAATCTCATTATTAGAGTTTGGCCTTTTTGAGACTGAGATGAGAAGAAATTTCTTCTGTCAGAGGCTGATGCTTTTTGGGAAATTTCTACCACAGAGGAAGTTCAATCGAGCACAACAAAGATACCTGTATAACGCTGGTTGTGGCTCCGGATAAGGTCATTATTTCAAACACACTCAGTTTGAGTGTCTATTCGAGAGGTCCAACACAAAGATGAGGTAACCTGTTGAGAGCCAAGCCCTGCCTTTCTGCTGTCCTGTCTCCCTTGCGACTACCTTTTGCCATCACACCACTCTTGCTATCACTCATCTGTGGCCTTGAATCCATCAACAATACTAGCAAGAGCCACTGCTTCCCTGTTGGCACTGCACTTAATAGAACTCCCCCCCGCTCCCCAGTATCAGTGTGCACAGAGTTTTCTGTAATTGTGTGTGTGAGGCAACCTTTGATCCAGAATCAGTACAGTTAAGAAAATACAAAATTTCTTTAAAATGTCCATACACTCAATAGTTGTTGTTAAGAATATTTGAAAAAGATGTTGAATAGTTTGCATCAATTGTAAAGGGTCAATTTTACTTTTCTTGGATACTCAGAAATACTGGTTCATGTGACCTGGCATTCCTTGACATAGAAGCAGTACCACTGAGAAAGAAGTTAAGACCAGAATCCATGTGATTGAAAGAAACAATAGAATGATGAAAGCAAAAGAGAACCACGACTCAAGGAAGTAAAGTGTGAATGCGTAGATGAAGTCACAAAGAGAAAACATACAGAGACAGCAAGAGGAACATATTAACATTTTGTGAAGATATTACACTATTATGATATGATTGTCCAATTAGATTTTAGAGTTGGTACAGCAGTTACTTAATATAGGCAGTCAATCATTCATAGGAAATTTTCAGAATTTATTAAGTTTGTTAAACAGCAGCAGTTTAGATCTGATATGTTAATTAATTAGGCTATAAAAATTAAACAGCCCACGACAATTGAAGATTGTTCACTGATACCAGAGGATGGGAAGTCTGTTGGCCCAAAGTGTGTTGATCCCATTTGTAAAGGCAGCATGCTGCTTGCTAGCCAAAATGTTAGGGAATTCTTCCCTGGATCTTCCTTCAATCTCTTCTGGCCCACCTTCCGTCTGAGGAAGACAGCTCCCTAACTGGGACTACATAACAAGGCCTCTGACCCCAAGCACTTGCTGATACAACCTATTTCCAGATGTTGCCGGTTTAAGAGATATTGATAGTTCCTTGAAGGCGGAGTCACAGGTAGACAGGGTAATGAACTAAGCATTTGATACAGTTGCCTTTAATGGTCAGTGCATTGAGTATACGAGTTGAGATATCATATTACAGGACAATGGATAAGCCACTTTTGGACTACTGCATTCATTTCTGGTCTCTCTGCTATAGGAAAGAAGTTGTGAAACTTGAAAGGGTGCAGAACAGACTTACAAGGAATTTGCCAGGGTTGGAGGGTTTGAGCTGTAGAGAGAGGCTGAATAGGCTGGGGCTATTTTCCCTGGAGAGTTGGTGCCTGAGGGGTGACCTTATAAATATTGAAAGGTCATAAGGGGCATGGATAGAGTCAATAGCCCCAGGGTCTTTTACCCAGGATAGGGGAGTGCAAAACTAAACGGCATGGGTTTAAGGTGAGTGGAGAAAGGTTTAAAAGGGACCTTTTAAAAGAGCAACTTTTTCGTGCAGAGGGTGGTGCGTGTATGGAATGAGCTGCCAGAAAAGGTGGTGGAGGCTGGTACAATTTCAACATTTAAAAGGCATCTAGTGGGGTACATGAATAGGAATGGTTTAGAGGGATATGGGCCAAATGCTGGCTAATGGGACTAGATTAATTTAGGATTTCTTGTTGACGTGGACGAATTGGATCAAAAGGTCTGTTTCCGTGCTATACATCTCTATAACTCTATGAGTCTAAATGGATAACACTGAGGAGAGCAGCTTGGGAATGCCAGTACTTATCCAGTGCATTGTGGCCTGTTGAATATGGCATGAGTGGTAGGGGTTCAAGGCTTTTAGTGAGTATTCTCTGAGTGGCAAGTTATTCCACGAATGGCATGCCGTAAGATGAGATGCAAATTGGACACATTAGGGGTGGGGTAGATAATTAATGTGGTGAGTTTGGTACAACACAGCAAGAAAACTTACTAGGCCTCACAGCTTACAAGCCTTCAAAAATCTCACGCAACTCAGCCTTAACCAAAACAAACAAGCTTCAGCCCATATTCTCCATCACCCCAGGATTCCTTCGCCTCCGCCGCATCTGCTCCCAGGATAAGACATTCCAATCCCGCACATCTCAAATGTCCTCATTCTTCAAGGACCGCAACTTCCCCCCCACAGTGGTCGAGAACGCCCTCGACCGTGTCTCCCGCAATGCCCGGAACACATCCCTCACGCCCCGTCCCCGCAACAATAACCAAAAAAGAATCCCCCTCGTCCTCACATACCACCCCACCAACCTCCGGATCCAACGCATCATCCTCCGACACTTCCGCCATCTGCAATCAGACCCCACCACCAAAGACATTTTTCCCTCCCCACCCTTATCTGCCTTCCGGAGGGACCACTCCCTCCGCGACTCCCTTGTCCGCTCCACACTCCCCTCCAGCCCCACCACACCCGGCACTTTTCCTTGTAACCGCAGGAAGTGCTACACCTGCCCCCACACCTCCTCCCTCACCCCAATCCCAGGCCCCAAGAAGACTTTCCACATCAGGCAGAGGTTCACCTGCACATCTGCCAATGTGGTATACTGCATCCGCTGTACCCGTTGTGGCTTCCTCTACATCGGGGAAACCAAGCGGA
>JAHRHZ010000147.1:639571-654972 GCA_024137785.1 Ginglymostoma cirratum | reverse complement strand
AGGAAGTGCTACACCTGCCCCCACACCTCCTCCCTCACCCCAATCCCAGGCCCCAAGAAGACTTTCCACATCAGGCAGAGGTTCACCTGCACATCTGCCAATGTGGTATACTGCATCCGCTGTACCCATTGTGGCTTCCTCTACATCGGGGAAACCAAGCGGAGGCTTGGGGACCGCTTTGCAGAACACCTGCGCTCAGTTCGCAACAAACAACTGCACCTCCCAGTTGCGAACCATTTCAACTCCCCCTCCCATTCCTCAGATGACATGTCCATCCTTGGCCTCCTGCAATGCCACAGTGATGCCACCCGAAGGCTGCAGGAACAGCAAATCATATTCAGCCTGGGAACCCTGCAGCCCAATGGCATCAATGTGGATTTCACAAGCTTCAAAATCTCCCCTCCCCCAACCGCATCCCAAAACCAGCCCAGCTCATCTCCACCTCCCTAACCTGTTTTCCCTCTCACCTCAAGCCACACCCCCATCTCCTATCTACTAACATCATCCCGCCACCTTGACCTGTCCGTCCTCCCTGGACTGACCTATCTCCTCCCTACCCCCCTACCTACACTCACCTTTACTGGCTCCATCCCCGCCTCTTCGACTTGTCTGCCTCCTCTCCACCTATCCTCTCCTCTATCCGCCTCCCCCTCTCTCCCTATTTATTTCAGAACCCTCTTCCCGTCCCCCATTTCTGATGAAGGGTTTAGGCCCGAAACGTCAAGTTTTCCTGCTCCTATGATGCTGCTTGACCTGCTGTGTTCATCCAGCCCCATGCTTGTTATCTCGGATTTTCCAGCATCTGCAGTACCTTTTATCTCTGATACATCTTTTGTTCTGTCTGCCTTAGCTTTTGTATATCAAACTCTGTATGTATTGGTCCCAATCATATATTGAGGCCACTGTAGCTTCTGGTTTTACTAAAGGACAAATCCACACATGTTTAACTGCAGCCTAGGACTACTGCTTCTAAAATTTAAAACTAATTAGAGCTTGGCTTCTGTGAAATAACACTTCTGACAACAACTGTCAGATTTTGGCGTATTTGGACCATGTTACCACTACAAGCAGTGATGGGAATTTTTAGATAGTTTATTAAGCCTGTTAAAAAACAGCTGTTTAGATATGATACATTAGTTAACTGTAAAAATTCTAAAACCGTGGCCATGCCCTCTGCCCCTCAGCACATGTCAATATACCCCATTTCTAGGGGCTGCTGGTTTTCCCTGTGTCAATCAATCATTTGATTCCTGTAACCAATGCATATGTAACCAACTACTAAGTGTGTCAGAATAACAGTTGTGCCCTTGCCCACCTTCATCCAAAGGACAGTTTAATTCTCTCTGGGAACAAAACTTTCATTTTCCTGTACACTGCACTATAGAGGATGCCATATCCCTAGCCGTGCACTCATCGATGGAACATCTGGACAACAAAGACACCTGCGTCAGACTCCTGCTCATTGACTACAGCTCGGCCTTTAATACTGATCTCAAAACTGTGACACAGTGGTCTTGGATCCGCCCTCTGCAACTGAATCCTCAGCTTTCTGAGCCATAGGCTGCAATCAGTGAGGATAGGTAACTGCACCTCCTCCACAATAACACTCAACACTGGAGCCCCCCCCCCCCCCCCACCCCAAGGACTCCCTGTACACCTACGACTGTTTTGCCAAATTTCAAATGAATGCCATCTCCAAATTCACTGATGATACCACCATAGTGGAACGGATATCTAACAATGACGAGCCAAAATACAGAAGGGAGATAGAGGGCTTTGTGACGTGGTGCAATGAAAACAATCTGTCTCTCAGTGTCAGCAAAACTAAAGAAATGATCTTTGACTTCAGAAAGAAAGAAGAACACGCCCCCATCAAATCAACAGAACTGAGGTTGAGAGCGTGAAGAGCATCAAGTTCCTTGAAGTGACAATAACTCAGCGACCTGTCCTGGATTTCCCATGTAGATGCAACGGTCAAGAAGGCACAACAATACCTCTTCTTCCTCAGGCGGCTCAGGAAATTTGGCATGTCCACAAGGTCCCTCACCAATTTTTATAGATGCACTATCGAAAGCATACTGTCCAGGTGCATAACGGCCTGGCATGGCAATTGCTCTGCCCAGGACCGTAAGAAACTACAGAAGGTGGTGTGCACAGCCCAGACCATCACGAAGCCAACTGTCCATCCATGGACTCTATTTACATGCCTCGCTGCCGCAGAAAGGCAGACAACATCATCAAAGACCCATCACATCCGGGTAATGACCTCCTACAACCTCTTCCATCAGGCAGAAGATACAGACGCCTGAATGCATGCACAAGCAGGTCCAGGAGCAGCTTCTTTCCAGCTGTTATCAGACTGATGAATGAACTCCAGCTTCCAATAATGTAGCCTACAATGTAACCTGTATGCCTTTAAATCTTTTTGATCTGTACATCCTTTGCTTGCTATGATCTGCCTGTACTGCTCATAAACAAAGCTTTTCACTGTATTTCAGTACATGTGACAATTAATAATTAACCAATAGGGTAAATGTGCTGCTAGATAAATTATTTTGATGTCAGCTTATGGATCATAGAGACCTTGGTGGTATTTATTGTCACTTTCATTTTGTCAAATAACTGCTGTAACAGCCTTACAAAAATAATCAGAAATATAGGGATCTCAATTTCCAAGAGGAAGAGGTCAGTTCTTCTGTTTAGCAGGAAACGCGGCAGGACCTCTTGGTGGTACTGTGTAACTATCAAATGTCTAAAAGCTGGAATGCGCTGAGGTTAGTAAAAATCTGGGTGTTATTTGTTGGTTAGTTGAAAAGTAACTCTGGAAAGCTGCCCAGAATTGCCATGACCCGAGAAGGAGAGAGTTCATGGAAGTGTGTCTTATTGATTATACTTGTGTCATCGAGATGTACAAAATAGATGAAAAAAACAAGTGCTGAGAGTTCACAGAGGAATATAGACAGATTAAGTGAGTGAGCAAAAACTTGGCAATTGGAATATATTTTGGGAAAGTGTGAGGTTATACACTTTGCCGTGAAGAGCTAAGTTCATTTAAGTGGGGAAAGACTGCAGACAGCTGAAGCACAGAAAGACTTTGGAATCCTCATCTATGAATCATGGAAAGCTCCAATCAAATTCAGCAAGCAGTAGGAAAGGCAAATGAAATGTTGGCCTTTATTGCAAACAGTAATGGAGTATAAGAATAAGGAGGTCTTAGTAAAACCATACAAGGCATTAGTCAGACTATATCTTGAATTCTGTGAACAGTTTTGGTCCCTTATTTAAGGGAAAGATCTACTGAAATTGGATGCAGTTTAGAGAAGGTTCACTAGGTTGATTCCAGATGTGGAAAGACAATCTTATGAGGAGAGGTTAAGTAGGTTGGGCTTGTACTCACTCGAGTTTAGAAGTACAAGAGGTGACCTTATTGAAACATACACAATTCTTAGGGGTCTTGACAGGGTATATGGGAGAGGTAGTTTCCCCTTGTGGAGGCATTTGGGATCAGAGGGCATAATCTCAGAATAAAGGGTCTTACATTTGAAACAGAGATGAGGAGGTTTTTTTTCTCTCGTAAGGTAGTGAATCTGGAATTCTTTACCACAGGACTGTTGAGGCTGAGTCATTAAGTATATATTGCACATTGGCTGTTGTAATTCATTCTTGGTATAGAAGTGTTGTTGGCTAGTCCTGCATTTATTGTCAATCCTTCATTAGCCTTGAGAAGGTGGTTATTCATGAACTGCTATATATCATGTGATATCTTATGGGAGATGTAAGTACCCTAAGTCTTGCTTTGGCTGTGCTAACACTTCAGCCTGGATTGTCGAAGATAGGTGACACCGAAGTCAGAAGTGTACACGCCAAGAGTTTCTTGCTGTTGACCATCAGGCCAGTTTACTGTAATGAAAACAGAAATTGCTGGAGAACTTTAGCAGGTCTGATGGCATCTATGAGGAGAGTGTAGAGTTAATGTTTGGAGTCCAGTGAGTCTTCTTCAGAATGCCAGTTTACTGGCAAGATCCCACGCCAAGTGGTGAAGCAGTAGGTAGCCAATAAAGCAACTAAGCAGCCTGCTAAATCTGTATCCTAGACCAACTAGAAATTTTTAGTGGACTCCTATAATGACTAAAAACATGGACAGCAAGTAGAAGCAATCTTATGGCCGGAGGCTCAGGGTGGGGTGAGGGTGTGGAGGATCAGCAACCCTACTCACTTTTTAAATTATGCCCCATGTTTGTGACTTCTAGACACCCACAGCAGTTTCTGGCCAAACTGTAGAAGAGATCTCTCTCCACAGTAGGAGTCCAGCACTGTGGATATATTTAACTTTTTGAAATGGGCTGAGAGGGCACCTCCACCTTGAAGAGTCATCTTTTTGTCTCCCTTACATAAATCTCTAGGCAACTATATTATTGAAGGATGAAATTCGCCAGTTGATTAGTTTGAATTTGGATTTTGATGGCTCAATTGGTGTGTGGTTGATTGGTGAATGGTCCCTAGTTCATAACAGGCCTGTAATTGGTTGAAGATTGGCCCTTCATTTGTTTCTGGCCCTTGGTTTGTCATTGGTTAATTAATGACCTCTATTGTTAGTCCCTGGATATTGCTGATTTTTGACTGGCTTGTGACAAGCTTTTTCTGTTTTGCAGTTCAATGATGAAGCCAAACCTGTGGGCTGCTTCAAGCATTTGGTTCAAGCCAACGTACGGAACAAGAAGGTCCTGAAAGATGCCGTGCAAGACATGAGTGCCCAGGGAGTGACAGATTACAAATCAGGATTCAATTATGCCTTTGATCAGCTACTCAACGTAAGCACGTTGGAATGTACCAGCCATTCTGACAGGGATCAGCTCTTTCCTTTTTGAATTGATTTGATTACAGGACAAAAGTGATGTCCTCCTTTAATTGTTGACTCGTTAATGGTTGATTATATAATGTTAATTAGTATTTACCAGAACAAGCAGGTTTTGACTTCAACTCTGCAGCATTGCTTCACCGTCTGTATCCCCAACTTTATGCCCAGATATGATGTATTAATTTAGCTGCTCCACATTTCTAAGTAAGTTCTCCTGTCATTACCGTAAGGTGTGAAGATGACAAAAAAGCACAGAGACAGAAATCTTGCTTTTTATTCTCTTATGCATCACTGGCAAGGCCAGAAATTTTTGCTGATCCCTAATTGCACTTGAACTGAGTGGCTTGTTTGGCTATTTTAGGAGGGCAGTTAAGAGTCATCAACGTTGCTGTAGGTCTGGAGTCATATGCAGGCCAATTCAGATAGGGATGGCAGATTTCTCTTCCTGAAAGGTAGTAGTGAGCCAGAGGTTTTTTTTACAACAATTGATGGTAATTGTCATGGTCACTAATGCTGAAACTAGCTTTATTCTCCTAATTTACTAATTGATTTTAAATCCTACCAGCTACAATGGTGTCTCCTTGTTCATCAATGGCCTGTGATGATTAGTACTTAGTCATCTCAAAGCATTAGTCTGGGCCTCTGGATTACTCATCCAGTGACAAATTGAGAAGAGCAAAACTCTATTCAGTATCATCAAAAATGTTGGCAAAGGTGGGGATTAAAATTTGGCTCAATTGATGGTAGAAACCCGGACCTTGGCTTTGCAGTCCTTGATATTCAGTTCCTTGGCTTATTGGCTCGTTCAATACCTCCTTTTCTGTGCCACATCCAAGACAAATTTCTGCCACCTGATCATTTTAATAGAGTTATCAGCGGACACATCCATTAGTTAAGTTCTGGTGTCCGCTCCTTTCGTTTTCGAGATGACAATCTAAGTCACAGTGAGCATGAGCAAATGCTGGGACAGGAGGATGCACGTCTCCTCCAAGGAGTACATTCCGTCCCAGATTGATTATCCAAATCTTAGCCATAAGAAATTGAACAGCTGGTCCAAAGCATCAAGATGCGCATAGTTTGCTTCTAATCAAATAACGCAAGACAGAGCAGAGATCGATGATGATATAATAACATTTCAGATTGCAAGGCACCAGAGAATAATTGATAAACTAATCAAAGTTGGAGGGAATAAAACCTCGCATCTCAAAGGATTGGCTGCAGTTCTAAAAGCATTATCAGCATAAAAAGAATTAAAAATTGGAATAGTGTGAAAACATAGCAGCTAATGTAATTCCTGAGTTCATAGAAAGAGATGGAAAGAATCCAGATAATACCATTATGGACTGTCCCTCAATTCAAGGATTATGTGTACTCAGGCTTACATATTTCTACCACGGGTTTAATGTGTTGAGAACAGGCTAATTTTCAAGCCACAGATCGTTAGGCACATCAATCAAGATGTCCTGCATGGTAAAGGGATCCACTCTATTTCAGCCTGACTTAGTAGAGCAAAGGAGAATTGAATGAATACTTCAGTTATTAGTTTTAAATACAGTTGGAATGGAGTCCTCCCAATATGGACTTAGAGATGATAAACTCTCATCCAGAAGATTATGGTAGATCTTTGGAACAGTTGCTATTGTGACAAAGAGATAATGAAGGAAGGTATCGTTAGATCAGAGTAACATGTGGATCAAGAAGAGGGTCATGGTTGAATCTTGGGACATGCTCCTGTTGATCTTGCTGTGCATAGTGAGAAACCATTGGGACAGTTTGTGAACATTGGAGGAAATAGCTTCACAGGGCATGAGATGGAATACGTGACTATTGGTTGTCTTATGATGAGTTGAATCAGGAGTCGGGCATGAAGTTGGACAGTGAGGAAGTGTTAGAGACAGCGAAGTTCATCATTGATCATAGACTCCCAACAGTGTAGAAACAGGCCCTTCAACCCAACAAGTCCACACCGACCCTCCGAGCACCCCACCCAGACCCATCCCCCTATAACCCACCTAATTTAGACATCCCTAAACACTACAGGCAATTTAGCATGCCAGTCCACCTAGCTTGCACATCTTTGGACTGTGGGAGGAAACCAGAGCACCCAGAGGAAACCCACGTAGATACAGGGAGAATGTGCAAACTACATACGGACAGTCGCCCAAGTGTGATATCGAACCTATGTCCCTGGCGCTGTGAAGTAGCAGTGCTAACACTGAGCTACCGTGCCGCCCTTTCATCACTTCAATCTGGAAAACAATCATTTGTTGCTGGATGTGAAATGGAGAGGAATGGTACGGTCAAAGGAAATGGTTAAGAGTTGTAAGGTGGATATTTGTGCCTTCCTCCAAGATAATTCTAGTTTAAGGGGTTTTTTTTCAACATGAAGAGCTGATGTGGTCAAATCAGATCTTGAGGTGACTGACCAAATAGGTCAATGTAAAATGCTGTAATGCCTCAGAGGTCACTGAGGAATGCTAGGATAGACGATCTGGGGAATAGTATATGATTACCTTCTATTGATGTTCCTTGGTACTCGATCCATCCACCAATGGGAATAGAGGTATTTAAAAAGAAATTGGATAAACAGTTAGAGCGAAAAGATCTGAAGAGCAGCAAAGAAAGGTTGAAGTTTGTGTGGCTAATTGTGTGGCTAACTAAGTGGCTCTTACAAAGAACCATGATGGACTTTAAGGCTGAATGTCCTCTGCTTTAACCACTCACAATGAGCACTGGATCAAGACAAAAGGCATGAACTGATTTAGAGGATGCTATTTTGTAACCTCAGAATTAAGGTGTGTTATTAGTTCTATAGTGGTAATCCACGGGTTAGAGGCAAGGAGCTAAATAAATGATGGAAATGTCATTATTAAATTATAAAAACTCAGAGCTAATATTTGCATGAGATCAAGTGAGGAACAAGATAGTGGAGAAGTCAGAGGATAAAGACCACAGAGAATTGGGTATAAGCTGGAGTCACTCAGCCTTGTCACTGACTGTGGTTGATTTTGACTTTGGCTGATGCTCAGTCACGCATTTTATTGAACGGAGTCAAGTCCCATGCCCCTCAGTGGGAGATCTGCGGGAGGTAAGATTACAGGATTGAGAACATGGGAGGAGAATTACTTTCTGTGCTGTATCATACTGTGATTTTGTAGGTGCTTAAACCTGCACCAACAAGGTTTGACGAGGAGTTTGAAGACAGTATAGGATAGGTTCTAAAGATGACAACTATCTCAATACCACTGGATCTAAAGATACAGCAATGGTGATTCATGTTTAAGGACACAGTGAAATAAACGAGAGAGAGAGTCACAATTAGGGAACTAAACAAGTGAACTATGCAGTAGGAAAGCTTCTTTCTTCTGTTCTCTGCCTGAAGGCAGGCCTGAACCATAGTACTGCGATCCCCTCCATTGTTCAGGTAAGGAAGCAGGACCCATATCCACCCCAGATCTAACAGGGATCGAACTTCATGCTGCAGGCACCAATCTGATTCACACCTGCCATCCCATCAATTAAGGCAATTGGCCCCTCACAGGACTTCATCCAACAAATCTCAGTTCTGTCCCTGTATGTATATAAAGGGGCATTTGCACATAACATGTTTCCACAGTTAATCAAATTAATGATTGACAGCTTGTTGATTGTAGGGGGCAATGATGCACAGAACACAGCAGAACCCCTGGTCCTTCTTTGAATTGTATCACACAAGCTTTATGTTACGTTAACGTACACTTCAATGACTTAGTCAAAAGATGGTAATAATAATGTAGCACGTCTGCAGTACTGCACAGTGGTACCATCGTACATATTTACAGAAGTTCTGTAATGGGACTTGAACGCAGAAGCTCCTAACTCCGATATGACGTTGCTGCCACCTGAGCCAAGCACAGAATTATCACAGAATGATATAGCGTAGAAGGCAATTTGACTAAGTATGCCTATGTCACCTAGTGGAAGGAACTATCCAGTACTTCACTTCTGTTTTCCCATAGTTCTACAGAATTCTCCCTTCTGTAAGTTATTATTGCAACTATTTTTATCACCTTTTCATGCTCTGCGTACAATATCATAAAAGCTCACTGCGTAAAAATATTTCTTCTCATCTCTCCCGTTATTTTGCCAATTATTTTAATTTATGTCCTCAGATTACCAGCCGTCCAGCTAGTGAGGTTTCTTTTTAATCCTCCTAGATTCTCAATCTAAACCTTAGCTTTGTACCATGATTATAAAGTGCCTCCACAGTGTGATCATTGAACAGTGAATTTCATACTTATATGAAAGTTTAGTGCACAACTTTGCTGAAAGTCACTAAATTAAATGTAATACAATTATCAGATAAAATACAAGTTTAAAAGTAGATATTTGTAAAAAAGAAACTAGTAGTTTTGAAAATAAATTCAGTTGACATTGCTGGCTGGTTACTTGCTTGAGGATTTTTCTTTTCCAACTGATAGGTTTGAAAACTTGAAGTCAGAATTCAGCAGCTATGATGGCTTCTGTAGCTGATTAGTCGAAGTTTGCTTGTACAGGTAGTCTCAGTAAATAGGGCACACTTTTCAGAAGAGAAAATATTTCTTGTTCCTCGTGAGTTCTGTGTTTGCAGATTGTCTAGCCCATTTCAGCAATATTGTGGTTGATTTCTGAAACAAACCTTTCTCTCTCATTCAAAATTCTCTACTCTGAAAATGTTGCCCCTGATCCTCCTGTGCGGTTGTGATTTAAAATGGAGCCTTGCAGTATTTTATACAGATCAGACTTAAAATGGCTGCTATGTTACATTTTGATGATTCATTATCCGACAAAGTAATGACAGTTATGCTGGAATTCCCTTTGGAGTTTGTTTCAATCTGTTGCTGGTCTAAGGAGCTTTTTCAAAATTCCACACCTTTATTTAAAAAAAAAGTGTGAGATATCTTCTACTACTACTATTGAATGTCACCTCTCCATTTACAGATCTTATATCATGCTTTTTGATTCTTAATTGTGTTGCTGCTTTCATATGTTCTATTTTGCACTAAGACAGCACAGGTGGAGAATATTTAGTTGCATGTTCAAGCTGTAGAATGGAAGCATTATTGCTGGTTGTCGAACTGAAAGTAAAGACAGATACAGCCAGAAGAGAGCCTAGATCATTGTATGCTGATGGTGTACCGCTAACTAATGTGGAGACATATCTGGGAACTGATCCTAGGCTAAAAATTAGAACATTAATAAGAACTAAAAAGCAGATGAGTTAAAATTAGCATATTAAATCTATAAAATCAAAGTAATTAATATTATTTTCAAAATAATGCAGAGCCACTTTGAGCCTTTTTAAAAATTAACCTTTAAAACTATCTTTCATAATCCCTGTGAGTAAATGCTTTGCCATCTCATAGATGAAAAGGTCTAAAATTCAGTTCCTGACCTGTGCCATGTTAGTTGATCTCAAATAGAGCAACAGAAGAGTTGGTACAAATAACTTCACATCCCTTCTCATGTAGGGAGGAAAACTAATCTTGTTGAATCCTTCAAAGAGAATGTGTTTGACCCGATGTAGAAGTCACTACTCAACAATGGGTGGACTGAGGTGGATGGAGAGGAGAAAATGATAAAATGCGCAAAATCTGGTTCTAACATGCTTATGTGAGGGTGTTTCGCTGTGTGTGAATACACCTGCTTGCCAGAGGAGACATCATACCTTATCTCAAGCAAGTGTGTACGTGGGGTTGATCATGGAGAGCTGATGAATATCATAAAATCATAAGTTTATAAGAAAAAGAAGTAGGACTAGGTTATTTGCTCGTTGCCTTTTGATAGATCAGGCTAATCTGATTACCCCCTTAACTCCATTTTCCTGTCTGTCTCCCATAACCTTTGACACCATTGTCAGTCAGAGCCTGTCTAACTCAGCTTTGAATATAGTCAATGATCCAGGCTCCACTGCTCTCTCTGAAAGACAATTTCAGCACCCTAATGATCCTATGAAAGAAGAAATTGTGATTATGTCTTATCTTAAACACATATTTTTAAATTGTGATCTTGTTTCTAGGCTCACCCATGAGGGGAAATATTCAGCATCAAGCTGGTGATGCCCCGTAAAAATTATATATGGTTTAGCAATTCTTCTGCTCTCTAATGAGTTTAATCCCAACCTACTCAACCTTCCCTCATAAGGCAACCCCGTCATCTCATGAATCAGTCAAGTGAACCTTCACTGAAATTCTTCTA
The DNA here is from genome assembly GCA_024137785.1 of Ginglymostoma cirratum. NCBI lineage: Eukaryota > Metazoa > Chordata > Chondrichthyes > Orectolobiformes > Ginglymostomatidae > Ginglymostoma > Ginglymostoma cirratum. The sequence continues at coordinate 643,898 of JAHRHZ010000147.1, read as the reverse complement.
ATGTAAATACATCCCTTCATAAGTAAGAAAATGGAGAGAGGTGCAGTGCTGTAGTAATTGTGTCACAAGTAATCTAGAGGCCCAGGCTAGTGCTCTGGGGATACAGATTTAATTCTCACTGTAACAGCTAATGGAATTGAAATCTAGTCTCAGCGATGGTGACTTTGACCACTATCATCAAGTGTTATACAACCCCATCTGGTTCATTAATCTCCTATAAGGAAGGAACCGTGTCATCCCTATGTAGTCTACGTGTGACTCCAGACCCACAGCCGTGTGATTGACAACTAAGTGTCCTCTGAATTGACTGAGCATGCATCTCAGTCCCAGGGTAATTACAAATGGACAGTAAATGCTTCCCTTGCCAGTGACGCCCACATCCCATTACAGTATCGAGAAAAACCTCCTATCTGCTCTAAAACCAATATTTGCATCGCTGTTTAAATATAAAATATCATATCAATAGACTTGAAACTGGAGATTCTATATTACTATGCCTACTTTCATTTTGTGTGCACATAACTTTGCTGCCTCCTCCAAGTAGAAGCCTGCCATTGCTTCTATGTCAGGGGTTATATGTAAGTAAATGGCCCACCTGCTAGAATCAGTGCCTTTGGGAAGGGCTGGGGAGGGATGACTCCTGTGATGTCTGTCACTGTGACCCAGTAATGGTTAGGATGGTGGACATCCGGAAACAATTACGTGAGGATGTAGCATGGTAATGATACTACTAGACTAGTAATCCAGAAGCTCAAGATAAAATTCTAGGGACAATGGTTTTAATCCCAGCAAGGCAAATAGTAAAATTTGAATTCAATAAGTATTTGCCTGGACTGGAGGGCAGGTCTTGTGAGGAAAGGTTGAGGGAGCTAGGGCTTTTTTCATTGGAGCGAAGAAGGATGAGACGTGACTTGATAGAGGTGTACAAGATGATGAGAGGCATAAATAAAGTGGATACCCAGAGACATTTTCCCGGGGTGGAAATGACTATTATGAGGGGACATAATATTAAGGTGATTGGAGGAAGGTATAGGAGAGATGTCAGAGGTAGGTTCTTTACACAGAGGGTGGTAGGTGCGTGGAATGCGCTGCTGGCAGTGGTGATGGAGTCAGATACATTAGATACATTTAAGCGACCCTTTGATAGGCACGTGAATGATAGTATAATGTAGGGTATGCAGGGTAGTTTGATCTTAGTAGGATAATAGGTCAGCACAACATTGTGGGCCGAAGGGCCTGTACTGTGCTGTACCGTTCTTTGTTCCATCTGATTTAGCCACTCTTGATTGTCATAAAATCCCATCTATTTCACTATTGCCCTTTAGGGAAGGAAATCACCCATCCTTTTCTGGTCTGGCGTACACGTGACTCCAGACCCATTGCAATGTGGTTACCCTCTGGCCAATTAGGAATAGGCAATAGATGCTGGAGTGGCCAGCAACGTTCACATTCCATTAACAAATAGAAATAAGTCTTAGGGTGATGAATGTTGTAACCCATTCACCGTTAGGACAACAAGAACTTATATTTATTTAGCACATTTAACATAATAAAACATTTCAAGATGCTTCACCAAGATATAGGAGCAGGATTAGATCATTCAGCCCATCAAGCTTGCTCTGCCATTCAATCATGGCTGATATATTTGTCAACTCCATTCGCCTGCCTTCTCCCTGTAAGCCTTGATCTCCTTAATAAATCAAAGTATAGCACTGAACAGTGTAAGGAGTCAATAGCTCAGATAAGCAAAAGTATTCTTAAAAGGGTGAGATTTCAGATGCAGAGGGCTTTAGAGTTGGAATGCCATGGTTTAAGTTTGAAACACGACTGTCAATAGTGGGCTGATGAAAAACAGGTATTTGCAAGAAGCCAGAAGTGTAGAAGTGCAGAAGTCTCAGAGGGGCTTGTGGAGAATATAAGGACAGGGAGGAGAATGGTCCTGGAAGGATTGGAAAAAAAATGATGATTTAACATCTAGTTGTTGCTTCACCAGGACCCAATATAGATCAGTAAGTACTATGTAACAGGGGAACAGGACTTGGTGAGAGATAAGATATGGGCAGCAGAGCATGAGATGACCCCTTACTTATATAGTGTGGAATATGAGAGACCAGCCAGGATGTTGGAATAGCCAAGTGTGGAAGTAATGAAGACATTTGTACGGGTTTCAGCAGAGCTGAGTTGAGATGGGAAAGTCAGGCAATGTTATGAGGGGTAAATAAATCAGAAGCTCTTCTCTACGTTAAAGCAAGGTGACAAATACACTGATATGATATTGCCAGGGAGAGGGAGCAGTCGCTAGGAAATGAAGTTTGGACTGGGGACCAAAGCATTGGCTACTGTCTTCTCTATACAAAGTGGGATGTGAGCATCAAGAACTAGTCATTGTTAGAAGGGTGAACATTTATAGCTAAACACATTAGTATGGTAAGAATTCATAACTAATCACTGTTAGGTTGTTGATGATTGATGAAACTATTATTATCATCACTTGCAATGATAGCCAATCATTAGTCATGTCAATCAAACAAAGAAATTAACTGTCTTCCCTGTTTGTCTCCTCCAGTCCACTACGAACATTCGAGCAAACTGTAATAAGATGATAATGATGTTCACAGATGGAGGAGAGGATCGAGCCCAGGACGTCTTTGAGAGACACAATTGGCCCAATAAAACAGTGAGTAGATATGTGAAATTGCCATCTCTGTTTTGCTGTCAAAGCAGGCCGCCAGCAGTGTCAGCAGGGTGAGTGAGGTAGTGAACAAAGGTGTGAGCCCAGGGTGAGTGAGGTAGTGAACAAAGGTGTGAGCCCAAGGTGAGTGAGGTAGTGAACAAAGGTGTGAGCCCAGGGTGAGTGAGGTAGTGAACAGCAGTGTGAGCCCAGGGTGAGTGAGGTAGTGAACAGCGGTGTGAGACCTGAGTGTATGTGACGCGAGATGTTCATGGGCGTGTCTGGTTAGCACTATGTAATTGCTAGGTATTTGGAACAAACCTGCCCATCCTATTTCACTTTATCCTCCTCAAATTGTGTGTTTTGCTGCATGATGGATTTGTAGCTTGTTGCTATGGTGACTATTTTAAAATGGTCTGGCCTGTGGGAAGGTTGTATTTCTGTCAATGGAAATTGGTGCGGAATATAATCTTGAAGAATGTAAATTATTTTTGTTCCTCAATGGCCTCTGGACAGTATCCCATCAGGCCAGTATTATATAACAATTTTAACAGGGTCTTGTGTCAGTTTGATGTTTGTGGTTTTACTTTGCAATGGTCATAGCTTTCTGGTTTATTCATACGGAGGCAATCGTAGTGATCACCGCTGATCATCCGTTTATAACTAAAAGAAAGACTTGCATTTAAAAAGCACTTTTCAGAATTTTAGGACATCCCACGGCGATTTGCAGCCAATGAAGTACCCCTATCAGGGTTGCAATTAGAACTTCTCACTTCTGTTTTCATTCTTGTAAATGTTTTGACACCTTTTCCATTGCCTTGGTCGCCTTTGGACAGAGCAGTGATTGGCAATGTGTGCAGTTCTCTGACTGTGGTCAAACCAAGGTTCAATATAAATATAATATTACAGCTTGTGGTACAGTGGTAGAGTCCCTACCCCTGGACCAAGAGACACGAGTTCAAATTCCACCTGTTCCAGAGGTGTGGAATAACATCTCTCTACAGGTTGATTAGAAAAATATGAAAAATAGGTGTAATATTAAGCATTGATAGAAAGGAAGTGAGCAATTATGTAAACCTTCTGCAGATTAAAATTCCATAAACAGTGATCATTTCAGCCTGAAAGTTGAAGACTTCGGTCTGTATTTAAACTGAGATTGAATGGATGGTGTCTAGGACAATGATCAGATTACAGATAAATATGGAAAATGTAAACTTCTCTCCTATAATCATACTTATGGGAAACCTTCAGGTACATCATATTTCAATATGTTTGAGTCTAAAAGCAACAGGAGGAAATGACTGGATAGTATTGAAGAAATGTTGATAACTTCATAAATGTTCTGTTTAAAAGATGAGTCATGTTGGAATCATTGAATGTTCCAAAACAAGTACAGGTCTTTCTACCTGTGCAATGTTTTCTCCGCATCCTAAATTGCACCCTCCTGCACATTGCCATTACACTTTAATATCCCACCATGTCTAATCCCAACCTTCTACTCTCTCCACATAGCCTCCAACATCCCAGCCAAATTGATAACATTCTGCTTCTTACTCCCAGTACCTTCTAATAGTCCAAAAACAAATGATTGTAGATGCTGGAAATGTACAAATGGATCCAGAAATACTGAGATAAAAGGTACTGCAGATGCTGGAG
>JAHRHZ010000147.1:618920-639171 GCA_024137785.1 Ginglymostoma cirratum | reverse complement strand
AATGTGGTATACTGCATCCGCTGTACCCGTTGTGGCTTCCTCTACATTGGGGAAACCAAGCGGAGGCTTGGGGACCGCTTTGCAGAACACCTGCGCTCAGTTCACAACAAACAACTGCACCTCCCAGTCGCGAACCATTTCAACTCCCCCTCCCATTCCTCAGACGACATGTCCATCCTGGGCCTCCTGCAATGCCACAGTGATGCCACCCGAAGGCTGCAGGAACAGCAAATCATATTCAGCCTGGGAACCCTGCAGCCCAATGGCATCAATGTGGATTTCACAAGCTTCAAAATCTCCCCTCCCCCAACTGCATCCCAAAACCAGCCCAGCTCATCTCCACCTCCCTAACCTGTTTTTCCTCTCACCTCAAGCCACACCCCCATCTCCTATCTACTAACATCATCCCGCCACCTTGACCTGTCCGTCCTCCCTGGACTGACCTATCTCCTCCCTACCCCCCTACCTACACTCACCTTTACTGGCTCCATCCCCGCCTCTTCGACTTGTCTGCCTCCTCTCCACCTATCCTCTCCTCTATCCATCCTCTATCCGCCTCCCCCTCTCTCCCTGTTTATTTCAGAACCCTCTTCCCTTCACCCATTTCTGATGAAGGGTTAAGGCCCGAAACGTCAAGTTTTCCTGCTCCTATGATGCTGCTTGACCTGCTGTGTTCATCCAGCCCCATGCTTGTTATCCCAGAAATACTGAAAACACTTCTGAGTTTTTTCCCCCATTTAGAAAATAGTCTATGCCTACATTCTTCCTATCAAAGTGCATGACCTCACACAGTAGAAGGGGTGAATGTAGTGGACCATGATTGCTATACTATATGGATGTATTCCACCTGCCACTTCTTTGCCCAATTTCCTATGTTGTCTAAATCCTTTTGCAGCCTCCCCATCTCCTCAATGCTACTTGTCTCTCCACCTGTCTTTGTATCATCTGCAAGCTTAGCTAGAATGCCCTCAGTTCCTTCATCTAGATTATCAACGTATAAAGTGAAAAGTTGTGGTCCCAACACTGACCCTTGTGGAACACCACTTGTCACCAGCTGCCATCCTGAGAAAGACCCTTTTATCCTCACTCTCTGCTTTCTCCCAGACAGCCAATCTTCTATCGGTGTTAGCACCTTGCCTCTAACACCATGGGCCCTTATCTTACTCAGCAGCCTCTTGTGTGGCATGTTGTCGAAGGCCTTATGGAAGTCCAAGCAGGTAACATCCATTGGCTCTCCTTGCTCTAACCTGCTCATTACCTCCTCAAAGAATTCTAACAGATTTGTCAGGCATGATCTCCTCGTGATGAAACCATAATGACTTTGCCCTGTTTTACCACACACTTCCAAATATTCAGAAATCTCATCCTTCACAAGGGACTCCAGAATCTTACCAACGGCCGAGGTTAGGCTATTCAGCCTGTAATTTCCCGTCTTTTGCCTTACTTCCTTTTTAAATGGGTGGTTACAGTAGTGATTTTCCGGTCCTCTGGGACCCTCACTGACTCCAGAGATTCCTGAAAGATCACCACTAACGCCTCCACTATTGCTTCAGTTATCTCCTTCAGAACTCTGGGATGTAGTCCGTCTGATCTAGGTGATTTACCCACCTTCAGACCTTCCAGTTTTTCTAGCACTTTGTCCTTGGTGATGGTCGCTATACTCACCTTTAGCACCCCCCCCCCCCGACTCTCTTGAGGTACTGCAGACTATCAGTAGCAGCTTTATTGTACTCCCAACACAATCTGCAACATCATGGTACACTATATCCACCCCTTCTACTGTTAGCATTTAGACAAGGATCAACCCTGGTTCAAAGAAGAGTGCAGAAGGGCATGCCAGGAGCAGCACCAGGCATAACTTAGAATGAAGCGTCAACTCTGTGAAGCTGTATAAATTCAGCACACTTACATGCCAAGGAGCATAAGCAGCAAGTGATAAACAGAGCTAAGCAATCCAACAACTAACAAATCAGATCTAAGCTCTGCAGCCCTGACACATGCAGTGATGGACAATTAAACAACTCACTGGAGGAGGAGGCTCCATAAATATCCCCATCCTCAATGATAGAAGAACTCAGCACATCAGTGTAAAAGATAAGGCTGAAGCATTTGCAACCAGAAGTGCCAAGTGGATGATCCATGTTCACCTTATCCCGAAGTCCCCAGCAATAGCAGTCTTCAGTCAATTCGATTCACTGCGCACAATATCAAGTTGCAATCACAGTATCACAGTTGCAAGTATTGGATACTTCAAAGGCTATGGACCCTGACAACATTCCGCAATAGTACTGAAAATTTGTGCTCCAGAAGTTGCTGCACCCCTAGCTAAGTTGTTCCAGTACAACCATAATACTGGCATCTACTGGACAATGTGAACATTGTCTAGGTATTTCCTGTATACAAAAAGCAGAACAAATCTAACCTGGCCAGCTGCTAACTTCATCAATGTACTCTTGGTCATCAATAAAGTGATAGATGATGTCATCAACAGTACGATTAAACAGCACCTGCTTAGCAATAACCTGCTCAGTGACACCCAGTTTGGGTTCCGCCAGGACCACTCGGCTCCTGACCTCATTACAATTTTGATTCAGACATGGACAGAAAAGCTTAATTCCAGAGGTGAGGTGAAATTGACTGCCTTTAACATCAAGGCTACATTTTGACCATGTGTGACATCAAGGGTCCCTAGCAAAACTGGAATCAGTGGGTATCAGGGGAAGACTCTCTGCTGGTTGGAGTCATACCTGGCACATAGGAAGATGGGTGGGATTGTTGGAGGTCAGTCGTGTCAGGTCCAGGACATCTCTGCAGGAATTTATCAAGGTAGTGTCCTAGGTCAAACCGTCTTCAGCTGCTTCATTACTGACCTTTCCTCCATCATAAGGTCAAAAGTGGGGGTGTTTGCTGATGATTGCACAATGTTCAGCATCATTCACAACTCCTTAGAATCTGAAGTCCATGTTCCAAAGCAGCAAGACCTGGACAATATCCAGGTTTGGGCTGACAAGTGGAAAGTTACATTTGCATCACAGAGGCCGGGCAATGATCATTGTCAATAAGAGAGAATCTAACCATCGCCCTATGACATTCAATGGCATTACCATCACTAAATCCCCCATTATCAGCAGTCCTCAGAAACTGAACTGGACTAATTTTATAAATACCGTGGCTGCAAGTGCAGGCCAGAAGATAGGAATCCTGCAGCAAGTAACCCACCTCCTGTCTCACCGAAGCCAATCCACCTCTTCAAGTCATAAATCAAGTGTGCAATGGAATGTTCACAACTTGCCTGGATGAGTGCATTTTCCAACAACAGACAAGAAGCTTGACACCATCCAGGACAAATCAGGTCGGTTGATTGGCACCATGCTAGGTAACAGCATGTATACCATCTATAAGATGCAGTGCAGAAATTCACCAAAGCTTCTTAGATGGCACTTTCCAAACACATGAAAACCACCATCTTGAAGAACAAGGACAGAACGTACATGGGAACACTACCATCTGTGAGTTCCCCTCCAAGTCACAGACCATCCTGACTTGGAAATGTGTCACCTGGTCAAAATCCTAGAACTCCCTCCCTAACAGCATTCTGGGTCTATATAAACAAAGTGGACTGCAGTGGCTCAAGAAGGTGGCTCACCATAGAATCATACAGCACAGAAACAGTCCCTTCAGTCCAACTCATCCGCGCCAACCAAACATCCCAATCTGACCTACTCCCATTGCCAATATTTGGCCCAAATCCCTCTAAACCTTTTCAATTCATATACCTATCTAGATGCTTTTAAATGTTGTAATTGTGTCCACCTCCTCCACTTCCCCTGACGACTCATTCCATACACGCCCCACTCCTGCATGAAAAAGTTACCCCTCAGGTCGTTTTTAAATCTTACCCCTCCCACTTTAAACCTATGTCCTCTAGTTTTGGACACCACCACTACCATAAGTTATTCGCCCTGCCCATGTCCCTCATGATTTTATAAACCTCTATAAGATCACCCTTCAGTCTCCAACACTGCAGAGAAAAAAGCTCCAATCAATTCAGGCTCTCCCTGTCGCTGAAACCCTCCAGTCCCGGGAACAAAAACAAAGTTGTTGGAAAAGCTCAGCAGGTCTGGCAGCATCTGTGGAGGAGAAAACAGAGTTAACGTTTCGGGTCCGGTGACCCTTCCTCAGTCCCGGGAACATTCTTTTAAATCTTTTCTGCACCTTCTCAAGTTTGACAACATTCTTCCTAAAAAAGGGCAAACAAAATTATATGCAGTATTCCAAAAGTGGCCTCACTAATGTCCTGTACAACTGCAGCATGACATCCCAACTCCTATACCCAATGTTATGACCAAAGAAGACAAGCATGCCAAACACCCTCTTCACTACCCTGTCTACCCGCCACTCCACTTTCAAGGAATTATGCACCTGCACCTCTCGGTCTCTTTGTTTGGCACACTCCCCAGGGCCCCACCATTAACTGTATAAGTCCTACCCTGGTTTGTCTTAGCAAAATGCATCTCACATTTATCTAAATTAAACATTCCTCGACCCATTGCCCCATCTAATCAAGGTCCTGTTGTACTCTGAGATAATCTGATTCACTCTCCACTACACCACCTATTTTTGTGTCTGCTACAAATTTGCTAGCTATGCATTCTATATTCACATCCAAATCTTGTATATAAATGAAGAAATGATGTGGATCCAGCTCCAGTTCTTGTGGCACACCACTGGTCACAGGCCTCCGGTCCAAAAAATAACCCTTCACCACCACTGTCTGTCTCCTACCTTCAAACAAATTTTGTATCCAATTGGCTGTCTTCCCCCTTGGATCCCATGTGATCTCACCTTACTAACCAGTCTACCATGCAGAACCTTGTTGAATGCTTTGCTGAAGTCCCTATAGACAACATCGACCACTTTGCCTTCTTCAATCTTCTTTGTCACCTCTTCAAAATACTCAATCAAGTTATTGGGAAACAATTTTCCATGCACAAATCCATGCTGACTATCCATAATCAGTCCTTGCCTTGCCAAATGCATGTAAATCCTGTCCTTCAGAATGCTGTCCAACAACTTGTCACCACGGATATAAAGCTCACCAGTCTATAGTTCCTTGGCTTTTTCTTACAGCTTTCTTAAAATAAAGGCACCAAATTAGCCAATCTGTTCTGGCACCTCACTCAAAGCTATCAATGATACAAATACCTCAGCAAGGTACCCAGCATTCTCTTCCCTAACTCCCACAAGGTTCTGGGAAACACCCAATCAAAACCCAGGGATTTATCTATCTTTGTGTTTCAAAGCCTCTCTTCTGTAATATGATCTCTTTTGAAGACATCTCTTTTTATTTCCCCAAGTTCCCTAGCTTCCGTGCCATTCTCCACAGTAAATACTGATACAAAATATTTGTTTAGTGTCTTCTCAAAGGGAACCAGTGATAGGCAATTAATTGCTGGCACAGCCAGCAATGTCCACATCCCATGAATGATGTTTTAAAAACTTGGTTTATCTGCAAATGTTGCCCTGCAGTTGGTTCTTTTGTATGACTGCTGCTGGGGAGGAATAACCAAAATAAGCAAGATTACCATAAAAACCACAGATGAAGAAATTATCAGCAAGGTTACATCTTTCCGTAGATTTTACTTTAGCACAAATAAGAATGTACAAGAATTGAATATCAATTAACAGGCAAATTATAGCCAATACAAAGTATAAATTACACATGGATTAGCAAAGACTATCTCAGGCATTCGTATCACTGCCTGTAAAAATATGCATCATAAGGACCAATATTTCATATTATTCCAACGAAATTACAATCGATCCCTTTACAATTGATGCAATGTCTTAAAAATCCTTTCCAAACATTCTTAATAACAATTACCATTTTCCTAGACGTTTTGATTAAATAACAAATTTTCTTTACAGCATGGCTTCCAGGGCAAAAATTAACACACTTTGTTCTAGTCATGTTTTGAATAATTGATTCCTGCGTCTCAGTTACCCCATGGCGTTGGCTCCTCAGTGTAGTTACCACATTTGCTTGTAAGTTACTTTGCACTCTCCAGTTCAGTTAGAAGACCGTATATGGCTGTATTCCACAATGGAATTGCGGTAAAGAATATAGATGAACAGAAATGCCTAGAAATTCAGTACACCAGTCCCTGAAATTGAGTGCAGGTAGATAAAGCCAGAAAAAATACAGCAGCGTTTTGAATGCCAACTGTAGCTCATTGCTGTCTCTCTTGCATCAGATTCAGAAGCATTTAGTTCAAGTTCTCCTCTAGAAATTTGAGAGTATAACACAAGCTGACAATTCAGTGCAGTGCTGAGGAAATGCTGCACTGTTGGAGGTTTCATATTTTAAATGAGATGATAAGCTGATGTCTGCTCGCTCAGTTCCCAGAATCAGTATTGCCTAAAACAGACTAAGTGTTGTCTCATTGCTGCATGTGAGAAACTGCTATGTGCAAATTCATGATTCTCTGTCATCTGTGTGTTAACCAATCCTCAATATGGGCTAATACCAGGAGCCTTCACCCCATTAGTTTGTCAAATATTTTGTCCCTCATGACAGAGACTATTACAAGACCTTTCCCCATTAAGCATGTTGCTTACCTGTTACTTTTGCGATGTTTAAAGTGTCCTGCCCTGTGAAGATTGATGTAAAATATTCATTTTAATTGTCTGTCATTTCTCTGTTCCCTGTTATCCATTTTCTTGTCACATTCTCCAAGGTCCAACACTTGAGCTACTGTCTTCTCTTTTATATACCCAAAGAAGCTCTTTATTTTTATATTTCTTGCCAAATTGTTTTTATGATCAGTTTTATCCCTTTTAATTAGCATTTTAGCCATCTGCTAAAATGTTTCCAATCCTCTAGTCTATTACTAGTTTCGCCACTTTGTGTGCTTTAGTTTTTGAATAGATATTCCCCACGACTGCTTTTGTTAACCATGGGTGGCTCATTTTTGTCATCAAGTCTTTCTTTTTGACCAGAATATATTTTTGCTAAGCATTACGAAATATCTGCTTAATTGGTTGCATTGTTCATTCACTGATCTTCCCTGCAGTCTGTTTTCTCAGACCACTTTAAACAATTATTAAGCGACTAGGCAAAAACGTGACAGATGGAATATAATATGGAAAATGTGAAGTTAAGCACTTTAGCAGAAAGAATAGAGGAGCTGAATATTATTTAAATGGGGAAAGGCTGTGGAAAGCAATGAGGGATTTAGGAGTCCTCATCCATGAATTGCAAAAAAGCTCGCATCCAGGTTCAGCAGGTAAAAGAAAAGGCAGATGGAATATTTGTCTTTAATTTACAGGGAGTGAAGTATAAAAGTAGGGAAATTTTGCTAAAAATGTATAAGACACTAGCCAGACCACAGCTGGAATACTGTAAACAGTTTTGGTCTCCTAATCTAAGGAAAGATATATTGATATTAAAGGCAGTCCAACTATGAGTCTCTAGGCTTATCCTGGGAATGGAAGAACTTTTTTTTGAGGAGAATTGAGTTGGTTTGCCCTCTATTCACTGGAATTTAGAAGAAATGAGAGGCGACCATATTGAAATATGCAAGATTTTTCGGGGATTTGACAGTGTAGATGCGAAGACATTGTTTCCCGATGTGGGAGAGTCTGCGACCAGAGGGCATAAATTTCAGAATAAGAGGTTGTGTATTTAAGCCAGAGATAAGAAGAATTTCTTCTCTCAGAGGATAGTGACTCTGTGGAATCCTTTACTGTAGAGGGCTTTAGAGGCTGGGTCATTAAGTATATTTGAGGCTGTGATAAATAGGTTTTTAATCAGTTAGGGAATCAATGGTTATAGGGAAAAGGCAGGAAAATGGAGTTGAGGACTATCAGGTCAGTCATGATCTCATTGAGCGGTGGAGCAGACTCGATAGGCTGAAAGACCTACTTCTAATGCTTATTCCTATTTAAGTTGAGGACATTGGTTTAAGTTCAGAGTTGCTGTCCCTCAAACTGAACTTGAAATTCTATCATGTTGTGGTTGCTACCCTCTAGAGAATTCTTAACTTTAACGGGTGGCACAGTGGCTCAATATTAGAACTGCTGCCTCACAGCGCCCGGGACCCAAGTTCGATTCCAGCCAAGGGCAACCGTCTATGTGGAGTTTGCACATTCTCCCCATGTCTGCATGGGTTTGCTCCACTTTCCTCCCACAGTCCAAAGATGTGCAGACTAGTAAGATTGGCTATGCCAAATTGCCCATAGTGCCCAGGGATATTTAGGTTGGGTGGGTTAGGTTAGACGTGGGAGATACAGGGGTACGGGAATGGGTCTGGGTGGGATGCTGTTCGGAGGGGCGGTGTGGACTTGTTGGGCTGAATGGCCTGTTTCCACGCTGTAGAGATTCTGTGATTCTCTATGAGATCTCCTATTAATCTCCTTGCACATTACTAGATCTAAAATGGCCTATTCCCAGGTAGATTGTACAATGTACCACTCTAAGAAACAAATCCAGGTGCATTTTATAAATTTGTCTTTTATCCTTGACCATCTTATTTGTCCAAACAATGTGCAGATTAAAATCACTCATGACAATTGTAATGCCCTCCTTACATGCCACCACTATTTCTTGATTTTATGCTTTGTTCTACACTGAGGCGACTTTACATCTAAAGGCCTGTAGAAGATTACCACCCATGACTTCTTTCCCTTGCTATTCCTTATTTCCACCCAAGCTGACTCCATATCACACTCTATTTCACCCATACCACTGCGCACCACTAAACTGATATCATCCTTTATTAACAAAGCTATCCCACCTCATTTTCCTTTTTTCTGAATTTTCTGGAATATTGAATACCCTTGAATATTGAGTTCCCAGTCCCGGTCATTCTACAACTGCATCTCTGTAATAGCTGTCAAGGCATATTCATTTCTTTCTATTTATGCTGACTTGTTTATTTTGTTGCAACTGCTACATGCAGTCAGATAAAGTGCCTTAAGCTTTGTCTTTTATTCATTATAACTTACTGTGGTTCTAATTTCTGCCCCTTACTCTCACACTTTGAATATTGTTCACCTCTTCAGTACCCTAAACCTCTGGTTTCTCATTTATTTTTTGACTTTCTTAAACTCCCCTTCAATTGAACACCCCACCCCTACCCCCACTCACCACTACCACTACATTATAGTGTCAATTTCTCTCTGTAACTTAGACCTGGGAATTTTCTATTCTTTGGTAGTAACATTATTATTTGTGTTTATTTCACTGTAGTCCTGGTCTGTACTTTGACACAAATACTGAGACGTAGATTGAGGCAAAGCATTATTTTTAATACTCATACAGACTGCCCTGCTCATCATTTATAAGTAGATGGTAGCTGTGCTTATTATACTGTGGTAATGTAGCATGACACTATATGGCTGGGCTGACTGCTCAAACTGTACATTGTTTCTCACAGTCAGTATAATCTTACACCTGTGAAATACTCCAGAGAGCGAGAGTTCGTCTCCAGTTCAATTAGAGTATTTGGCTTCAGTCTGCAGAGTGAGATTTGTAGCATGTTCTCCCCATTGTGACCTGATGCCTAATTAGGCACTTAATCATAGCAGCAGGTATTGTACACACTGTGACAGGTTAGCTTTGAATCATTATCATACTGTACCGTGAGGAACAGTAACCAACTGGCTGAATCAGTCGCTGGTATGGAGCTAAGAGAAAAGAGTAGAAAAAAACAGAAGGGGTTATTGTACTAATATTATTGAGGCTGTAAGATCTATTTTAAATGACATTGCCATGGTTTCAAAGCTGGAAACTGCTGATTGGTTGGAGCCAGGGTTAAATTTCCAAGGCAGGAAGAGAACTAGGTGACGCAAACTACTTCAACGAAAATACAAAGTGATCACGGGAAGAATTTGTAGCCAACTTTTCTGAATTGTTTAGTAAAACTGGCCACCCATTTCATGGCTAACACATAGGTTCTGAGGAATGCTAGGCCAGTTTCCTACAGACCTTGTCCAGTGTGCTAAAGTCTAAGGGCAAGAACTGAAAATATTGGAGATGGAGAACATTATCACAGAAGAATAATAGGGCTACTCCCATTGCGATAGTTCCAAATGCAAATGGTAGTGTAAGATTATGAGGGGATTATACAGTAACTGTAAATCAGGTGCTAGAACGTAATCCATCTGATAATTTGTCAAATACTGTGGATCTGTTCACTATGTTAATTTCAAATCTGATAGATTTTTGGTCAGCAAAAGTCTCAGGGATATGGGCCAAAAGCAGGTATATGGAGTTGAACCACAAATCAACTGTGATCTCATTGAATAGCAAAACAGGCTTAAGGGGCTGAATGGCCTACTCCGGTTCTTATGTTGTCAGGCAGCCTTTTTTCTTCAAATTGCCTATCAGCAACTTGAATTAGATAATGAGCCAGAGTAATATTTGACTATTAATAGCCACTTGGGTCTATTTCTATTTAAGATGCTGCCATTTGATCTGCACCCTGGAATATTTAACAGGGTGATGAGCCAAATTTTATAAGGAATTCAGAGAGTGATGTGATATTTGGATGACAAACTAATTTCAGCTCCAAATAGATAGACGCATGTTACCAGGTTGAAGGAAGTGTTCCAGGGTTTGGAAAAGCATATTGTTCAAGCAAAAGCAGTCAAATGTGAAATGTTTGAAAATTCTGGAGATTAGTTGAGTTGCACCCTATCCAGAATAAGGTTCAAGCGATAAGAAATGTGTCACACAGTGGAATATTCTGAGCTCAGATCTTTCTGGGAGTAGTAAATTATAAAGATAAATTCGTACCAATTTTGTCTATTGAATGAACTCTTAAAGAAGGGAGTTCCTTGATTTTGGACAAAGGAGTATGACAAAGCATTCAAATTGTGTAAAAATAAATTAGATGGCATAATGCTTATACATTACAATGTGCCTAAAAAAATCAAGCTAGTATTTGATGCTTCTCAATGTGTATGTCATTAAATATGAAGAATCGGAAAATCATGGTAACATTGATGTGACATCTAGATTACAATCCCAAATTGATATAGAACAGAGAGGTAGTATTTCTCTTTTCGCATGTAGATGAGTTGTTGGTGACTGCAAATGATATCAATAGAACAACTCGTAGTAATCCTGTATTGTCAAGCATGTACGACTATTTCACAAATGTGTAGCCAGTATGTATCCTGGATTTAGAAATCAGGACACTTTACCCTTAGGAATAAGTTACCAATTGATATAGAGATAACAAGAACTGCAGATGCTGGAGTCAGAGATAACAAAGTATGCAGAAGGAAGAATACAGCAGGCCAGGCAGCATCAGAAGAACAGGAAAGCTGACGTTTCGGGTCAGGACTCTTCTTCAGAAAGGGTCCCAACTGAAATGTCAACGTTCCTGCTCCTCTGATGCTGCCTGGCCTGCTGTGTTCCTCTAGCTCCACAATGTTTTGTCTCTGACTCCGGCATCTGCCGTTTTTACTTTCTCTGATGGACTAAAACCTGCCTTGGGATGGGTTGGAAAAGGACTTGAGTCTTCCTCAGGTTGAGGCTGAGACCAATTCTTCAATTTGGAACTATGGACATGATTTTCACTGCTTGGAAACTCCAAAGGAATTCCAGGAACAACAACCACTCTGCAAAGCTTTCATTGATCTGACCAAGACTTTTGACTCAGACAATCAAAAAGTTCTATGGAAGATCCTATCAAAAATCAGCTGTCCACAGAAATTCATCAACATCCTCCATGACACGATGCCAATGGGAGTTCCCACCAACTGTAATTTGACAAGTACAGCACCAGTGGTTGCCCCAACACCAATTGTGCCTGAAGCCAGTTCAGATCTTTGTCAGCTGTGTCTGATGAGGGAAGATTCAATTCTTGTTGTGAACCGAGCCCCCTCCATTTTTGCTAAAGCAGGGAAATAGAACATAGAATGTAGAAAGTACTGCACAGTACAGGCCCTTCTGCCCACAATGTTATGCCGAACTTTTACCCTAATCCTAAGATCTATCTAACCTCCACCCCTACCTTATACTATCATCCATATGCCTATCTAATAGCCGCTTAAATCCCCCTAATGAGGCCGACTCCACTACCCTCTCTGGCAATGCATTCCACGCCCTGACCACCCTCTGAGTAAAGAACCTACCTCTGACGTCTCCCCTGTATCTACCTCCACTCACTTTAAACCTTTGTCCCCTCATAATAGTTACCTCCACCCAGGAAAAAGTCTCTGGCTGTCCGCTCTATCTATACCTCTGATCATTTTGTACACCTCTATCAAGTCACCTCTCTTCCTTCGTCGTTCTAAAGAGAAAAGCCCTAGCTCTCTCAACCTTTCCTCATAAGACCTTCCCTCCATTCCAGGCAACATCCTGGTAAATCTCCTCTGAACCTTTTCCAATGCTTCCACATCTTTCCTGTAATGAGGCGACCAGAACTGAACACAATACTCCAGATGTGGCCGAACCAGGCTTTTGTATAGCTGAAACATAACTTCACAGCTCTTGAATTCAGTCCCTCTATTAATGAAAGCTAATACACCATACGCCTTCTTCACAACTCTATCCACCTGGATGGCAACTTTCAAGGAATTGTGGACATGAGCCCCAAGATCCCTCTGCTCCTCCACACTGCCAAGAATCTTTCCGTTAACCCTGTATTCTGCTTTCAAGTTTATCCTTCCAAAATGAATCACCTCACACTTTTCAGGGTTAAACTCCATCCGCCACTTCTCAGCTCAGCTCTGCATCCTATCAATGTCCCTTTGTAACCTAGAACAGCCCTCCGCACTATCCACAACTCGACCCACCTTCGTATCGTCCGCGAACTTACTAATCCACCCTTCCACTCCTTCATCCAAATCATTTACAAAAATCACAAATAGAAGAGGACCCAGAACAGATCCTTGTGGTACACCACTCATAACTGAGCACCATGTTGAATACTTTCTGTCCACTACCACCCTTTGTCTTATAAGGGTCAGCCAGTTCTGAATCCAATCTGCCACTATCCCCCTATCCCATTCCTCCTTATCTTCTGCATGAGCCTACCATGGGGAACCTTATCAAATGCCTTACTTAAATCCATGTATACCACATCCACTGCTGTACCTTTATCGACGTGTTTGGTCACCTCTTCAAAGAATTCAATAAGGTTTGTGAGGCATGATCTACCCCTCACAAATCCATGCTGACTATCACAAATCAAACTGTGCCTTTCCAAGTGAACATAAATCCTATCTCTCAGAGCCCTTTCCAATAATTTGCCCACCACTGACGTAAGACTAACTGGCCTGTAATTTCCGAGGTAATCTCTATTCCCTTTTTTGAACAAGGGAATGACATTTGCCTCTCTCCAATCTTCTGGTACTACACCCGTGGACAGTGAGGATGAAAAGATCATTGCCAGAGGCCCTGCGATCTCTTCCCTCGCTTCCCATAGAATTCTTGGATAAATCCCATCAGGCCAGGGGGACTTATCTATCTTCAGGTTCGTCAAAATTCCTAGTACATCTTCCTTATTAACATCGACCTGCTCTAGCCTACCAGCCTGTTTCACACTGTCCTCCTCTACAACTAGGTCCCTCTCAGTTGTGAATACCAAAGAAAAGTATTCATTAAGGCCCTCTCCTATCTCTTTACACTCCGTGCACAAATTCCCTTTACAATTCTTGATTGGCCCTATCCTTTCTCTGGCCATTCTCTTATTCCTCATGTACGTGTAAAAAACCTTGGAGTTTTCCTTGATCCTATCTGCCAAGGTTTTCTCATGCCCCCTTTTAGCCCTCCTAAGCCCTTTCTTCAGCTCCTTCCTGGATAACTTGTATCCCTCTAGGGCCTTTTCCGTTCCCTGTTTCCTAAACTTTATATAAACATCCTTCCTTCTTCCTCTTAACCAGTCGTTCGACCTCTCTTGTGAACCAAGGCTCCCTCACTCGACCGCATCTTCCCTGCCTGGTAGGGACAAATATATCGAGCAGGCGCAGTATGCATTCCTTAAACAATCTCCACATTTCAATCAGAGATAAAAGGTACTGCAGATGCTGGAGAATCCGAGATAACAAGCATGGGGCTGGATGAACACAGCAGGTCAAGCAGCATCATAGGAGCGGGAAAACTTGACGTTTCGGGCCTAAACCCCTCATCAGAAGTTCTCTTCCCTGACAGCATCTGTTCCCATTTTATGTTACCCAGTTCTTGCCTAACAGAATTGTAATTACCCTTCCCCTAATTATAAACCTTACCCTGCTGTATGTGCCTATCCTTTTCCATGACTATTGTAAAAGTAACAGAGTTACGATCGCTACCGCCAAAATGCTCTCCTACGAACAGGTCTAACACTTGGCCCAGTTCATTGCCAAGCAACAAATCCAAAGTGGCCTCTCCTCGTGTTGGTCTATCTACGTACTGTGTCAGGAATCCTTTCTGAACACACTGGACAAAATCCACTCCATCTAAACTAATACAACTAAAAGGTTTCCAATCAATATTCAGAAAGTTGAAGTCACCATGAAATGAGTGAACAAATTCTTAAAGTTATTAAAGTTATTTGGAAAGGCAGGATATCCTTTTGGAGAGATTCAGATACCCCTTTGGGAGAAAAAAATGCCCTTTAGGAGAGGTTAGTTTCCTCTTTAGGATCATTAAAATAGACATGAATGTATGCAAACATGGGCTCAGCAAAACTGTCGAGCTCTCAAGGTATTTAAATCCACAAGCTCTTGAATTTTTTTTTTCAGAAACAATACTGTGCAGTCGAAAAACATCAGTGCTTACAATTTCACTATGTGAAGCTGTCAGTTGTTGTAAGCCCAACAGCTATTGTAAGCCCAACAGCTATTGTTATAGAGACATATATTGTTGCATGATTGAGTCCACAAATTTTCATTATAATAGTTATGCTTATAAATTCAGAACTGAATTAAAAACTCCAAGACTTTGATGTGGGACAATGATTACAAATGTGTGGTCTTAAGTTTTTTTTTAATTCATTCATGGGATGAGGGCGTCACTGGCCAGGCAGCATTTATTGCCCAGAGTCAACCACGTTGCTGTAGGTTGGAGTCATATGTAGACCAGACCAAGTAAGGATGACAGTTTCTTTCCCTAAAGAACATCAGTGAACCAGATGGGTTTTTCCAACAATCAACAAAGGAATCACGGTCATCATTAGATTCTTAATTCCAGATATATTATTGAATTCAAATTCCACCATCTGCTGTGGTGGGATTCGAACCCTGGTCCCCAGAACACTATCTAGGGCTCTGGATTAATAGTCCAGTGATAATACCACTAGGCCATTGCCTCCCCACAAGTACTTGAATTAAATGTATATTTTTGAGATATTCGGTACTTGAAGAAATTTAAACATACTGAATCGACTTTTATCACTCGGAATGTAATTTTTTAAAAATGGTAGAGTCACTTAATTCTCCATTTCATCTCAGCGTGGCTTCTGAAGTCAATTCTACTTATATTGGACACTGGATGAATTGGCATGGAAAGTGTGAGGGGAAAGGGTAGTGGGTTAGAGGGATTTATAGGCTGGCACGATGTGACACTAATTTGGTATGGAAGTTATGAGGGGACATGGGAGGTGAGTTGGAAGCTTGAGGTTGCATGAGTGAGCCCAGATTGGGCTGGAGAGTATGTTTGGGAGATAGTGAGGGTGTGGTGGGCAGTTGGTGACAGGAGTGAGGGCTAAATGGCCACTGCTTCTTTTAACATTTACTTTAGACTCCTGGATCACTCAGGTGGGCCTGTCACAGGATGCCCCTGTGCTGCCTCTGCACTGAGTCCAGGGTCAGCGGGCCTAATTCCATTTCATCTGACTCTCTGGAACTAAATTCTGACCAACTGGTTAACTTCTCTGGATTCAGGTTTGCAGACACAGGAATGTTCATGACTGTCTGCTTCTGACCCAGAAATGAACAGTCAGTCCTCATTTTCTTTTCACTTTCTCCTCTATTCATCTCTCTCTTCCTCTTTGACTGCATCTCTGGTATATGCTATCTTTTTATTAAGGTTTGTTAACCCCCTTAACACTGTTTCTAACTCCTAATGACTGTTAGTCTTTCTTTTTCTTGTGTTGTCACTCACTGTCCTCTATTCCATTCTGTTCGTCTCTCTCAGTTATACTGTCTCTCACATTGCCCCCTCATTCACAATTATTTTGCTCCCTCTCTCTTTCATTTTGTTCTCTGGATTACAGAGCAGGAAGTCTTACATGGTTCTGTAATGTCAGTTGTCGGGAAAAAGTTGAACTACAATTAAGCAAGTGGTAACAGAGTGCTTGGAAGGTCAAGACATGACTACACCCAGTCAACCAGTTTATGAAAGGGATATTTTGAATGACAAATCTTCGATTGTTCTACTCAGCGAAACATAGAAAATACCTACAGGAGTAGGCCATTCGGCCCTTCGAGCCTGCACCATCATTCAATATGATCATGCAATCTCAGTAGCCTGTTCCTGCCTCTCCCCGTACCCCTTGATCCTTTTAGTTGCAAGGAGCACATCCAGCTCCCTCTTGAATATGTCTAATGAACTAACCCCAATAGCTTACTGTGAGAGAGAATTCCACAGGTCCACAACTCTCTGAGTGAAGAAATTCCTCCTCATCTCAGTCCTGAATGGCTTACCCCTTATTCTTAGACTGTGACCCTTAGTTCTGGACTTCCCCAACATCGGGAACATTCTTCCCGCATCTAACCTGTCCGGTCCCATCAGGATTTTATATGTTTCTAAAAACCACACCCCAACATCCCATTCTTCTAAATTCCAGCAAGTACAAGTCCAGTTGATCCAGTCTTTCCTCATATGCCAGTACTGTCATCCTGGGAACCAGTCTGGTGAACCTTTGCTGGACTCCCTCAATAGCAAGAATGACCTTTCTCAGACTAACAGACCAAAACTGCACACAATACTCAAGGTGTGGCCTCACCAAGGCCTCGTATAACTGCAACAACTTCTTAGTTGACAGATTTGAAGAGGTTCTCTACTCTTCTTTCATCTTGTCATAGGCAAGATACTCAAATCCTCTTGCTATGAAGGCCAGCATGCCATTAACTTTCCTCACTGCCTGCCTGCACTTGCATGCCAACCTTCAACAACTGTTTTCTCCATGACTCCCATGTCTCGTTGTACCCCACCTTTTCCTAAACTGCCACCATTCAGATAAGAATCTGCCTTTCTGTTTTTGTGACCTCATATATATCCACATTATAATGCATTTTCCAAGTATCTACCCATTCAGCTAGTCTGCCTGAGTCACCTTGCAGCCTCTTAGCGTCCTCCTCACAGCACACACTGCCACCCAGCTTAGTATCATCTGCAAATTTGGAGATATGGCATTCAGTTCCTTCGTCCAAATCATTAATGCATATTATGAACAGCTGAGGACCCAGCACGAAACTCTGTGACACCCCTTGCCATTGCCTGCCACTCTGAAAAGGACCCATTTATTTCAGTTCTCCGCTTCCTATCTGCCAACCAGTTCTCTATCCATATCAATATATTACCTCTGACACATTGATCTTTAATGTCGCTTTAAAATCTCTTCTGTGGAACCTTGTCAAAAGCCTTTTGAAAGTCCAGATACACAGCATCTACTGATTCACCATTGTCTACTCTATTCATACTAAACAGTACGTTTTAACAAAGTTCCATACAAAAGGTTGTTGCACAAGGTAAGGGCTCCTGCAGTTAGGATAATATGTTCACATTCTTATAAAATTGGTTGAAGGACAAAAACAGAGGTATAATAGATCCATCACTTTCAGATTGGCAGATTACTGTACAATGGCCTGATGCAGGGATCAGTGCCTGGATTTCAACTATTTATAATTCATGTCAATGAAGGGTCTGAGTGTAATCTATTCAAGTTAATTGATGACACAAAACTAAGCAGAAAAGTAAACTGTGAGAAATATTCAAATAATAAAACTTGCCTGGCCGAGTGGAGGTAGGTTCAGGAGATGTGGGGTAATTAGATCAGGATCCAGGATTTTCCTACGAAAAGATGAAAGAAGAGTAGAGAACCTCTTTGGATATGTCAGCTATGTAAGAAGTTCTTGCTGTTGTCAAAAGGCAACCATGAGCTGTTTTAACCCTGATTTCTGGATTTTCCCCATCGGGAAACCTGTTTCCCAATGTGTTGGCAAGTCACCAGAGTCACTGTGGTGAGAGCACAGTGGAAAGAATCTCTTCAGTGAAACTGATAAGCTGGGCAGACTTCAGTTACACTGAAGAGTTCCAGTCCGGGCCACTGAGAACCTGCCGTTCAAGCACTTCCCTCCGAGAAGGTTATCTCTGCTTGACAGGTGATTGCTAACTTCTTGCAAGGCACTTCACCTGTCTAGCAATTCACTCCAAATTCAGCTCCACTTTTCTGTTAGCTGTCTTGACCACAGATGAGAAGCAGTTCATGCATTGGCACCTTCCACCATGGCTGAGGGCGAAGAGCAGAGTCCATTCTCCTACCAACTGCTCCAGACACAACAGGAGTTTAATACTAGCTACCTCCCTCAGTGTGTGCTCTCCCACAAGGCAGATGAAATGAATACAAATAACCAGTTGAAAAGAGGCAATATCCACTAAAAGGGTTTACAAGGGGCTCAATATCCTTGAAATTCACAAATAACAGTAGCTCAGGCTTTCAAAGTATGTCATTGCTAAAATCTTCAAACTTCTGGAACAAGGCCTACTTCCCAGTTAAATTGGTAGGCGTGCATTTCCAATGACCAAAAAAGTAACTAACTGTCACAAAGTGTCAGCTTCTTCTCCCTAACAGGTCTCAGTATTTTGCTAAATTGTATGCTTTCTTTTGCTGACAAGAGAGAAAGCAGAGATACTAGTGGTTGTAATGGCCTTCTACGGAAAGGAGAGATGGAAAGCATTTGTGGAGGGTGACTGTGAGGCATGGGTGCGAGAGGGCAATATATTGAGAGTGAGTGCAGAGTGTTTGCTGCTCAAATAATAAGGACACGAGGAACACTTGGAGAGAAGGAAGTGAGTGGATCTGCAAAATATATTGGCCTGAGTGTGCTGTGCAGGAGAGTAATGGGCGTGTCAAGTAAAGAATGATAAAACCATAGAAAGGTTACAGCACAGAAAGGGGCCATTCAGCCCATTGTGTCTGTGCCAGCCAAATAAAAATTAAGCTGCCCATTCTAATCCCACCTTCCAACACCAGGACCATAGCTTTGCAGATTACGAAGCTTCTGGTAAAGATCCCAGATCCCAGATTCCTTATCAATGGGTTGAGAGGTTTGGCCTCCGCCACCAAAGCACACAGTGAATTCCAGACACCCACCATCCTCTGGGCAGAATGGTGTTTCTTCATGTCCCCTCGAATTCTTCAACCAATCACCTTAAACCTATGCTCCTTGTTAACTGGCCTGTCCAGGGAAAACTGTTCTTCCCTGTCCAGTATTCGTGCCTGTCATATATTTGTACACCATTGTTAAGTAACCCCTCAGCTCCTTCGTCCTAAGGAATCTTTCCTCATGGCTGTGATTTCTAAGCACCGACAACACTCTTGATAAACTAAACCAAACAAAAACTGCAGATGCTGGAATCAGAAACAAAAACAGAAATTGCTGGAAAAACTCAAGTCTGGCAGCATCTGTGGAGAGAAAGCAGACTTAATGTTTTGGGTCCAGTGACCCTTCTTCAGAGCTGATTGTAGCTAGAAAAAGGTTGGTAGATATGCTGATGATGAGGTGGAATTGGGGGGGAAAGGAGTAAACCAAAGGTGGAGATGGAGATGAGAGTGAGGAAAAGAGTTGGGCAGACATGTGATGACAAGGTCTGATGTGTCGGGGGGTTCATTAAGGACATGGGAGAAGGTGCTCAGGGTCAGGTCCTAAAATTATTGAATTCAGTATTGAATCCTGAAGGTTGCAGTGTTCCCAAGTGGAAAATGAGGTGTTGTTCTTCCAGCTTGTGCTGAACTTCACTGGAGCACTGCAGCCAGCATGAGACAGATGTTGGCCAGGAACATGGTTGTGTGTTGAAGTGGCAGACTTTTATTTTTTGGGTTATTTTTTGCGGGCAGAATGTAGGTATCTTCCAAAGAGATCACCCAGTCTGCATTTCATCTTCCCAATGTAGAGGAGACCACATTGTGAGCTGTGAATACAGTAGGAAATAGCAAGAACTGCAGATGCTGGATTCAGAGTCAATAAGTTATGGAGCTGGAGGAACACAGCAGGTCAGGCAGCATCAGAGGAGCAGGAGAGTCGATGTTTAGGG
>JAHRHZ010000147.1:586983-618520 GCA_024137785.1 Ginglymostoma cirratum | reverse complement strand
CCCTAAACATCGACTCTCCTGCTCCTCTGATGCTGCCTGACCTGCTGTGTTCCTCCAGCTCCAAACTGTATTGATGGTGAATACAGTAGACTAGATTGAGTGAAGTGCAGGTAAATTGCTGCTTCATCTGGAAGGTGTGTTTGAGCCCTTAGATCCTGAAGAGGGAAGAAGTAAATGGGCAGATGTTAAAGCTTTTGTGATTGTTGGGGGAGAGAAGAGAAGGGGTGAGTATAGAAGCATGGGAGATGGGTTGGACACGGCTGAGGGCCCTGTGGGCCATCGTGATAGGAACTCAGAAAATCAGTGTAGTGAGTAGGCCGTGTGGCCTTTAGAGCCTGCGCCACCATTCAATATGATCATGGCTGATTATGCAATCTCAGTAGCCCATTCATGTCTATCCCCATAACCCTTGAACCCTTTAACTGCAAAGGCCACGTCCAGCTCCCTGTTGAGTATATCTAATGAACTGGCCCCAACAGCTTTCTATGGTAGAGAATAATAGAACCATGGGGATGATTGGCAATCCTCGGTTGAGGAAGAAGGTGGGCATTTCAGACATCACCTTGTAAAAGTTAGCATCATCAGAACAGATGTTGTGGAGACAGAGAAGCTGGGAGAATGGAATAGAGTCTTTACAGGAAGCAGGGTGTGAGGATGCATAGTCAAGGTAACTGTGGGACTCGGTGGGTTTATAGTGGATATTGGTGGCCAGCCTATGCCCAGAAATGGAAACACAAATGTCAAGGAAGGGAGGAGTCAGAGCTGGACCAGGTGAAGGTGGAAATTGAAAGCAAAATAGATAAACTTCTCCCGTTCCGGACCAGGTGGAGAAGCAGCACTGATGATGTCATTGATATACCAGAGAAAGATTTTTGGGTATGGGCTAGAGTAGAACTGGAAGAAGAAACGTTCCATATAAGAGACAGGCATAATGGGGGCCCATGTGAGTACCCATGGCCACACCTTTGACCTGAACAAAGTGAAAGGAATTAAAGGAGAAGTTGTTCAAAGTAAGGATAAGGTTGGCCAGTTGGAGGAGTACATTGGGAGCATGGGCACAGTTCTAGCCTTTTTTCCAGGATGAAGCAGAGAGCCCTGAGACAATCCTGATGGATAAGTAAAAGCATTGCATGTCTATGGTGAAGAGGAAGCAGCTGAAGTCCACAAACTGGCATAAAGCATCAGAAGAATCATGGGTGTAAGTGGGAAGGAACTAAACTAGGGGAGAAGAAATTGAGTCAAGGTAGGAAGAGATGAGTTCTATGGGGCAGGAACAGGCAGAAATAATGAGTCCGGTTTGTGGATTTTGGGAAGGAAGTAGAGTAGGGTGTGCAGGGTTGGGGTCTAAGAGCTTGGGGAGGTCACCAGATGAAATGAGACTAGTGACTTGTGGACATAGCAGGTGTTCAGTGGTGAGGTTGTGGCCCAGGTGAAGATAGGAGGGGATGTCTGAGAGCTGGCACTTTGCCTCTGTAACATTGAGGTCAGTTCAGCAGATGACAACAGAACCATTCTTGTCGGCAGGCTTGATTACAAAGTCAGGATTAGATATGAGAGCATTCACTTCAGAGGGAGATAAGTTCGAAAGGGTATGGGGGTGCAGAGAAATTGAAGCAATCAATGTCACATTGGCAGTTCTCGATGAACAGGTAGAATGCAGATATAACAACAGAAGGAAGGGTCCAGGTGGAGGAAGAGCTTTGGAGGTGAATGAAGGTATTTGTGGGACAGGGAGAGGGCTTTTGTCCAAAGAATGTAGGCAGATTCAATGGAAGAAAATTTCAGCATCATGTTCTGCCCAACATTCATCGAGGTGAGACGCAGGGGATAACACTAAGACTTTTGCTGAGTACAGATCATTCAGCATCAGAGAGTGGAAGGTCCAAAACAAGAGTAAATACTGGAGGTGGGGTAGGAGAGGGAATGGAATCAAAGAGAAGGGAGGAGAGGAAGGTTCTAGCAGGGCATAGGTATCTCTAAGTTATTGCATCGTGTATTCCTAAATGCTTGAAAAGAGAAAGTTTCTTGTTAAACGTCAAATGAGTGGGAGGATGATGTGGAGTTGGGGAGGGGGGAGCCGGGCAGCTCTGAGTCAGCGTGGGGCAGTGCAGATGGCGAGAGAGTTCAAGAGTGTGCATATGGTGACACATAGCACTGAGTATGAACCGCAGAATGGCTATCTGAAGAAAATTTCTCAAAAATTTCCTCTCTTCTCCTTCCACAGCAATCATGCCCTTCCTGTGATGGATTGACCAGGCATGTTCAGATGTAATGTGAAATGATGTGAGGCTATTTACATTGGTCAAAAGAATAGAAAAACAGAATTTATTTTAACTGGTGAAAAATTCTGATATACAGAGAGATTTGGAAATCCTCATACAACAGGCACAGAAAATTAACATGCAGGTACACCAGACAATTCAGGCACAAGTGGCTAGTTGGTCTTTTTGGACTGGAGTACAAGAATAAGGAAGTCTTGCTACAGTTTGGACAGAACTAAGAGACTTGGTGAGAGTTTAGGAGATTTGTTAAATCTCAGCTGAAATATTGTGTGCAGTTGACAGTGCCACATTGTAGGAAAGGTGTGAACATATTGGAGAGAGCGCAGAAGCAATTTGCAAGACTGGTCCCAGGAATGGGAAACTTCAGTTATGAGGCTAGATTAAAGAAATTGGAACAGTTCTCCTTGGAGAGAAGAAGGCTGAGAGGAGATTTGATAGAGGTTTTCAAAATCATGAACAGAGCAGCTAGAGTAGTCACCATAGAAAGAGACGACTGGTGGTGGTTTAACCTCAGACAAGAAGGAAGAGGTTGAAAAGGAGAGTCCTTCATTGTAACCTCAGCTGGTTCAGAAATTGAACCCATGCTATTGGCATTAATCTGCATCACAAACCAGCCATCGACCAAACTGAGCTAACTGACTCCTGCTGAAAGATTAGATAGGGAGAAGCTGTTCCTGCTCATAAAGGGGACAAGATCAAAAGGGCATAGATTTAGTGATGTGCAAAAGAGGCAAAGGTGTAGTGTGAAAAGAACTTATTCACATAGCAAGTAGTAAGGGTACGGAATGCACTTCCTGGAAATTTGATGGAGGTAGATTCAATTGAGGCATTCAAGAGGACTTTGGATAATTATTTAGTTATAAATAGTGTGCTCAAGCATGGGGAAAATGCAGGAGATTTGCACTAAGTAATGATGCTTATTTGAAGAGCCAATATAGGCTCTAAGCTGAATATCCTCCTTCTATGCTGTGATTCTGTGAACTGTTGTGAACTCGCAGCTGGAATACTGTGAATAGTTTCGAGAAGTGCATCTAAGAAAGATTAAATTGCCATAGAGAAGGTAGAACGATGGTGCACTGATTCTCGGATGAGAGGGTTATCCTGAAGAGTGATTGACTCGAGTGGCTCGAGCTAGTTGCAGTTTAGTCGAATGAGAGGTGATCTTATTGCAACATATAACAATCTGAGAGGGCTTGACAGGTTCAATGTTGAAAGGTTGTTTTCCATGGATGGAGAGTCTTGGAGCCAGGGAAATAATTTCACAATTAAGGGGACATCCATTTAAGACTGAGGTGAAGGGAACTTTTTCTCTTGGAGGATCTTTGGGATTCTCTACTTTAGAGAATTGTGGGTGTTCAATTATTGAGTCCATTCAAGGCTGAGAATGAAAGATTATTGGACTGTAACAGAGTCAAGGGATATTGGAATCGGATCAGAAAGTAGAATTGAGGTCAAGGATCAACAATGATTTTATTAAGTGGAGTTACAGGCTCTGTTGACCAGATAACTTTTATTGCTGATCCTATTTCTTATATGGGGGGAGTGGGGAGTTCAAACATCGGGGTCATAATTCTAAGGTGAGAGAAGAAAAATTTATAAAGGACATGAGGGGCAACTTCTTACACAGAGTGTGGTTCGTGTGTGGAATAAACTGCCAGAGAAAGTGGTAGCTGCGAGTACAGGTAGAATGTTTTAAAAACTTTTGGATAATTCATGAATAGGAAAGGTTTGGAGGGATATATGGCAAGCATTGGCAGGTAGGACTTGTTTCCTTTGGGAACATGGTTGGCATGGACTGATTGGACTGAAGGATCTGTTTCCATGCTGTGTGACTCTATATGTTTAGGTTCCATTTTCAATGACTAAGGATGACCCTGGCCAAAGTGCTGGGCATTTGAGGCGGAGACCAGATTTCATCGTACCCTCTCAGCATTTGAAACTCAGTGCTGAGACTCACAGAAAATGAAAGACCACAGGAACAGAGTACTGGAGGGTGTCCTCCACTTATTTGTACTATTATTTAACACTCACTTATATCTAGATCTTCACAGGACAGGTTATCAATGTTCCAGATATTGAGTTGTAGGTCAAGGTATCTTTCCCAGGACATGTATTGAGGGAAGGTCATGCAGCTCTCTACAAGAAGTGATGAGATTTGCAGTATGTGTTAACCCATCTCACTGACATGAAGTCAACAACTTGCCTGTCTACTTTATTCATCAAGGTAAAGGTGTGCACTGGAATGGCTGTCTCTCATTGACCCCAAAACACTTTATCTCCTATAGGAATGCAGTCTGCACACACACAGAAATCAGCAAATCATAGAGGCTGAAAATGTGGTAATTCATTTCTAGCATTTGCTCAAGTTTCCACCATTCCTGTAAAGGCAAACTCTTGGTGTGTATGCTTCCATGGGGGCAGTTAGAGTAATGGATGCGGCTCCATTAGTGCTGTGTTCAGTTCCAAGGTCAAAGCTTCCACCAAAGCAGGTCTAGTCGGTGCCTGGCAGGTCTTGGGGTGCTACATGTTGGTTCCCTAAGATCAGTCTTAGGTTAATAGTTACAATGAATGTTATATCAAGTGATATGCAACAGTAGGGTATTGGGTAGAAAATCTAGACTGCTTGTGGTATTTGCTATATTTGTACAAAATTGCTGTATTTCCTAAATTACATACCAATATGCAATCATCTTCATTTTTAGCATAGAAGGCACTGAACTTTGATACAGAATCATTACTTGATAGTGGCATTGAATTAATGGAACTTTCAGCAAGTTATTTTACTCATTATCAGTAATCAGTAGCTTTGTATATCAATATGGATAAATGTAAGTACTGAATATTAACAGCACTTGGTGGCAGTGAGCAAGTTTAAAACACTAATCCAACAGATTGCCATTATTAGCAGTCAGTTGTATGTCTTGGTCTTTCCTGAGCATAAATATAAAGTAAAATGATGGTATATGTTGAAAATCCCAAACGAAAGCAGAAACTGCTGATTATACATAATCAGCATCTATAAAGACAAACATTTTTTGGATGGAATTTGGAAATGGATGACATTCGTTAGACTAAAAGAGTGGAGGGGGCAAAGAGAGAAGAGCAAGTGAACAGACGGTGCATACTGACCTCTATCAACTGAGAGAGACTCGTGGATTAATGGGCATAAAACAGGACATCAGGGAGAAGGTGATGCAAATTAATCAGCTGAATGCAACAACGAAAGGGATTAAGAAACAAAAAGACACTAAAAATAACTGATGATTTTGTGAAAAGGCACAGCAAAACATGGTTTAAAAATATCAAAACGAATTATGTAATTGATTGATTTTATTGTCATGTGTACCGAAATACGGTAAAAAGCTTTGTTTACAAGTAGTACAGGTAGATCACAGCAAGCAAAGGATGTACAGGTCAAAAAGACTTAGAGGCATGCGGGTTACATTGCAGGTTACATTATTTGAGGCTAGAGTCCATTCGTCAGTCTGATAACAGCCGGAAAGAAGCTGTTCCTGAACCTGCTTGTGCATGTGTTCAGGCTTCTGTATCTTCTGCCTGATGGAAGAGGTTGTAGGAGATCATTACCAGGGTGCGATGGGTCTTTTGTGATGATGGCCACCTTTCTGCGGCAGTGAGCTGTGTAAAGAGGGACGTGGATGACTCTTACACATGTGGTGTTGCCAGGATAGTACTGGATTCTGCAGGAATATCGCAATTGCAAGCAATTCTGGAGAAAGATCATGTAGTAATTTGAAAAGTGTTTCTTTTCTCTTTTCGAATGTTTACTAGTTAAAGTTTTGGAGACGAGAAAAAATGGTTGAACACTCTGTCACGTATCATCCAATCAGTTTTTAATTAGCCAAGGGAAGGTGGGATTCCATGAAGATGTACATGATTTGTCAGCAGAATGAAACCTCCAGGAATATTTCAAACCAAGTTGGCGACCTAATACAAAAAGACTGTGCAGACCAGAGTGAGATAGACTGATAGTGTTCACCAGAGTATGACAAAAAGGCCAAGATCTCCCAGTCTCTGGATGGTTCGAGACCAGACATAACCATCAAGACCTCTCAGGATCCAGTGCACTGGGGAATTTAAACTTTTGATGGGAATTCTCCAGAACTCTGCTGAAATATCTTGACTGTGAGTTAGAATCAGAGACTTGGGATATACTTAACTGGATAGATACTTGGGGAATTGTAGAAATATAAAAACTTAGTCAAACTCTTGGCCTACAACTGACCTCCCCACCCTGATCCCTCCCTGATATTCACCTGACTCCCCAGACCCTCATTACTGTCCCTGCTAATGCTCTGACATTTCCAAACCTCTGACTTACCTCCCTGAATTGATGCAACTCACCATTGTGGCATTTCTTGTCCAGTTGCCCACTAGCACCCTGCCATCCTCCACCTTTACCAATCTTCCACTCTATCATGCTACCACCCTATCACTCGACCCTCCTGCCATCCTATCATGGCTGGGTTTGGAATGCCCAGCTAGAAATGGGGTGCTCAATCACAGCATTGATAAAGGGAGCAGGAGCAGCAATCCAGTGATTACTGTTCTCTGAAAATTTATGCCACAGTGTTCAAACCAGAGTGAGACACAGGCTGGATTTTCACCACCAGGGCAGGAAGCTTCAGAGTAGAAATCTCACAATTCAGTGAATCAGGGTCATTGCAGATGATCCTCACGTACAATTGTTACCTCTGTAGAAGTTGGCAAGGGGTGTGATTTGGTGGTATGATAAAGTTCGGGCTGTTGCCTCTAGATGCTGTTCAGAGGTGGCTGAGTGGAGCCAGTTGAATGCTTGGTCCTGTTGCGTAAAAGTTGTTAGGCCCTCTCGCCCTCTCCCATCACTCAGACTCAGACTCAACGTGCCACACCTACGCTATTTCCTTTACCGATCACCCAGTTTCTACCATGGCCAGACCACAGGTGTCATGTGCAAATAAAAAAGGCTTCCAAATTCTGAGAGATCTAACTTATACACACTTAATACTGAAAAATCTCTTCATCATAAAAACCATTCAAAATTGTTAATCCCCTCAAATAATCAACCTGTTCTAAAAACAAATTTTTACTCACCCAATACATCACAAACAGCTAATCAGGCTCTTAAAACTATAAATTAAAACGTAAACTAAATTTTGAAACCAATCCAAAAAATACAAAATGGATTCAGCTGTCAGCTGACAGTTGTTGGAAAATGTCAACAATTAAAATTGCAGGAACTGTTGGCTAATACAGGCTTTCCCCAAATTGTGAACAGGTTTCCTTCTTGAATCCATTTGCAAGTCAATTTGTACACAAGTTGAAACATAATGTAAAATATTTGATTGTAATTACATGAAACATTCATATGCTGACTATTCAAAACTACAGTATTATTAATACACCCTTGAATGGAACCACGTTCGTAAGTACAACATTCATAAATCGAACATTCATAAATCGTGGACTTTTTTTTTGTATTTTGGCAGATGACCTGTCAATCAATGAAATAAGCCCATAAGAATGTATTTTAACAAAGGTTGTCTTCTCCTTTATTCCAATTAAAAGCTACAACATCATTTTTTTGTTTTGAGAATTAGAGAATTAGAATTTTGAGAATTTTGAGATGAGAATTAGAACAGCTTTAGATCATGACACTTAAACAGTCCTTCACCTTAAAAGCATCTGTACACCTCCTCCATAAATTTCTGTCTCCCTTGCAATGGTTTGAAGCCTTTGGAATGATAAAAATGGGGTCTGATTATTTCAATTGGTCCTTCTCAGTTTGGGTTTCAGTCTGTGATTCATGGCCTGTCCCCTTCCCACTGATGGTAAAAATGGGATCTTCCTCATCTGGGTCCCACCTACCACTTTTAAAGGTCTTCAGAGTCAGTCTGACTCAGAAACTTCACTATGGTATTCTTTCTGACCAGAGTTTCTGGTAGAAAGATAAATACAAAGCTCACTGATAAGAAAATACAAAAAGTATTTTGAATGGAGGAAACAGATCTTACTGACTAAAAACTCTATACAGTGGTTGTTGGAAATGGCTCATTTGTTTCTGTCTGTGCTGCGCAGCATTCGGTACTGCACTAGCCCAATTCACCTTATGGGATTGCTATTAATATCTTGATTAAAACTTTAAGATGTCAAAGCTCATTATTGGTTCCCTTTCCAAAATCACATTCCCCTTCCCCTGCAAAATCTGCATGGCAAACGCAATGCAGTATTTTGAGATGTAATGCTTGCTTGCATCATAAAATATGATAATCTTTGATTTCCGCTCTCAGAATAATCTTAATGCCGCACTGATTAATCCACCACCTCTTCCCTGTAAATATGACGTGAAAAAGAACCCAGAACTGTCTATGTAGTGAGCCATGAGTGCCCTCTGCTGGCTGATTCAGGAATAGTCTGTTCAGACCCACAGGTGGAAGATGCCATGCAATCTTTCATGCTCACCTGAGGGGCACACAGGGCTTTGGTTTACCAGCATACAATTCTAGAATGGATTTGCACAGACAATTTTCTCACCCTGAAGACTATCACTACTGTTGTTGAGCTATGGCTAGCACGTTGCCTCTGTTAATGAGGTGTAGAGGCTAAACAGATCAGACGGGGTACATTTACCTTAATATTGTGTATTTACCTGGGACTTTTGTTGATTCCTAATCAGACACTGTTCAAATGGATTCTTTGTAACAGTTTTAAAAATGGACACCAAAACTGGTGCAAATATACATATGACATGTTGTGATCCAAAAAAATTCAAGCTTGTTGATTAATGAAACCAGATTATCGCAGAATCAAACATGATTTTCATGAAATCAGTTGATGGTCATTGCATAATTTGCTGGTCTCAAATTAATTGCAGTTTTAACTGATTAGATCCCGTTTTCTCACAAAATCTGGCACTCTTTAATTGAAAACATTCTGATTAGTTTTTTACCTGTATTGTCTTTCATCTGACTTTTTTACTTGAATTTGGGTAAATGAGGTGGGGAGGAGAAAATCAATAATTGAAGGAGCCCTCTGTTGCTCCATATAGGGTTGGGCCAATATCTTACTGTGATCCATTGAGTGAGTGAGGGTGCAAGCAGCTGACTAGCTCAGGCACAGTTCCAGATTCAGCAAAGTACTCAGAATTTTGTATCATGCAGGATGGCAGTTGAAAGCCATTAGGTACAGGTTAATCTCCCGAGCCACATCCCTAGGCAGTACAGGCAATTTAGCATGGCCCATCCATCTAACCTGCAGATCTTTGGACTGTGAGAGGAAACTGGAACACCCAGAGGAAACCCGTGCAGACATGGGAAGAATGTTCAAATTCCACACAGACAGTTGCCCGAGGGTGGAATTGAAACTGGGTCCCTGGCATTGTTGTGAGGCAGCAGTACTAACCACTGAGCCACCGTGCCACCAGTGTGAATACTCATGCTCTTTCTATTCTTTCTAGGGTGGCACGGTGGCTCAGTGGTTAGTACTGCTGCCTCACAGCGCCAGGGACCCGGGTTCAATTCCAGCCTCAGGTGACTGTCTGTATGGAGTTTGCACATTCTCCCTGTGTCTGCATGGGTTTCCTCCAGGTGCTCCAGTTTCATCCCACAGTCCAAAGATGTGCAGGCTAGGTGGATTGGCCATGCTAAATTGCCCATAGTGTTCAGGGGTGTGTGGGTTATAGGGGGATGGGTCTGGGTGGGATGCTCCAAGGGTCGGTGTGGACTTGTTGGGCTGAGGGGCCTGATTCCACACTGTAGGGATTCTAATTCTATTCACTCCTATTACACACATTACCAAGGAACTTAATCCCTTCCCACTGCTGATAATACTCATGCACAAAGCCCTTTCCTATTTGACCCCATTGCACCTAATTTCAATGAACCAAACCCCTTCATTGTAGACTGCCAATGGACAAAAGTCCTTTCCATACATTCACAGTTGTATGAAATCACAATTAACCAAATTGTTTCCAGTCATTCCTGTTGTACACAATTCTGATGTATAAGGTTCCTTTCTCATACAAGTTACCTGATAGAATCCTAATGGTTGATGTAACTTTCCATTCATTGACATTCACTTAAATGACCAAGCCATTTAATGTTCTGAAAACATTCTCAATCGATTAAATCCCTTTTCCTGCTCGCTCCCATTATGCAGAATCCCAATGTGTCTAACTCTTTGGAATTCGCTAAAATGGTAGCAAAGGACAATGAACCAACCACTTCATTTCCATCTCCCAATAGAGCAAATTTCTTCCCATTCATCTCCAACACACTATATCCCTTTAATTTCAATCCCAATCAGCAGCAGATTGATAAATATCTTCGGTGATACTAACATGAAAGGGTGATGAAGCATAAAAAGAATCAATTGAAGATCCTTAACAAACAGAGCATACATGTGGATAACACTATTGACCAATTCCATCAAAAGATCTGAAATAAGACCGAGAAAAGCTGGATTGAGAGAGATGTAACTATTGTATTTAAATGTACTCTCTAGTCATGTTTTCTTTCTCTCACTGTCTCTACTCATAGGTCCGTGTCTTTACTTTCTCAGTCGGACAGCATAACTATGATGTCACACCCCTACAGTGGATGGCTTGTGCAAATAAAGGTACGGCAAATATTACTGTACACTTAACAGGCACAGAGATAGTAACACAGTTAAATAATGAGAAACGTCATTGCACTGTTACATTCACATGATGTTAACATAGTTAAAGTGATGAGGAATATCATTGCAGTTACAGGCACCAGATGTTAGCATGGTTAAAGGTATAAAAGATATAATTCCTCAGCCAAAGGTGCAGGATGTCAGCCCAGTTAAAGAAGCAAGGAACTTCATTCTACTGCTTCATTTGCAGGATGTTAGTCCAGTTGGCAGTATGAGAAATATCAGTTACAGGTAAAGAATATTAGCACAGTTAAAGCTAGGAGAAATATCAGTGCCAAGTTACAGGCACACAATGTTACCACAGTTGAAGCCATGAGGAATATCATTGCGGTTACAGGCGCAGGATGTTAACACAGTTAAGGCTATGAGGTATATCACTTCAGAATTACAGACACAGCATGTTAGCACAGTTAAAGGCACGACAAACATCACTGCAGTTACAGGGGTAGGATATTAGCGCAGCCTAGTCCGCGGGAATCTGTCGGAGGAAGGAGCAGCAGCACAGACTGAGTATAAACCTACCGGAGCTCGGGGTACCATAGCTGCAAAAAAACTGGAGTGATGTCACAGGATGGCTGTGACCTCATTGGGGAACACGTACCTGGATGCTGTGTTTCAGGAGGCAGTCACACCTGGTAGATTAAGTAATTCACATTTGGTCAGTGACCAGGGACAGTTGGGTGTGACTGCAAGCGAGGCAGGTAGAGGGATCCTGCATTCGGGAACTGAGGAGCCTCAGCTCTTGACCTTGTCCAACAGGTACGAGATACTTGCTCCCTGTGTGGATGAGGACAAGGGCTGCAGGGAAGATAAGCCAACTGACCACTGCACCCTGATATGGGAGGCCTTTCAAGAGGTGGGAGCAGAAAGACAAGTGGTAATTGTAGGGGATGCTATAATCAGGGGAATAGATAATATCCTTTGTAAGCAGGATCGAGAGTCCCACATGACGTATTGCCTGCCCGGTGCCAGGGTGAGAGATATCTCTGACCAGTTTGAAAGGATGTCGGAGAGGGAGGGGGAGGAACCAGTTGTTGTGGTCCATGTCAGAACAAACAACATAGGCAAGACTAGGAAAGAGGACCTGGTCAGAGGTTATCAGGAACTAGGAACAAAATTAAAGAACAGGCCCTCAAGGGTTATAATCGTAGATTGCTACCCGAGCCACATGCAAATTGGCATAGGGAGTCAAGAATAAGGGAAGTAAACATGTGGCTAAAGGAATGGTGCAGGAAAGAGGGGTTCCTTTTCATGGGAGGGGGACACTGGCATCAGTATTGGAACAGGAGGGATCTGTACCACTGGGACAGTCTCCATCTGAACCGAGCTAGGACCAATGTTCTAGCGAAAAGGGTAAATAGGCTGGTCAACAGGACTTTAAACTAGAATGTGGGGGGAATGGGAAGGTTAAAACTTAATAGCAAACAAAGCAGCAGGTTAACATCTATAGGGGTGGATTCAACTCCATGGAAAAATATGAAAGAAATGACAAGAAAGGAGAACTCAGGAGAGGTTATTAAAGTCTCCCTCACAATCACAAAAAGGACAGAGTGTTTGAAAGGGTCAGGAATCAGCTTTCAAGCACACTGGTCAAACGAATGACAATGAGAAGCGGGACAACTGATACAGGAATAAAAATGTTATATCTGAATGCACACAGTATAAGGAATTAGGTAAATGAGCTTGTTGCACAGATCGAAATTGGCAGGTATGGCGTGATAGGCATGATGGAGATGTGGCTGCAAGGGAATCAGGAATGGAAGCTGAATATCCAAGGATATACATCTTATTGAAAAGATAGGCAAGTGGGCAGAGGGGGCGGGGTTGCGTTACTTGTAAGAAATGAAATTAAATCAATAGTAAGAAACAAAGTAGGGTCAGATAGTGTGGAATCTGTGTGGGTAGAATGGACAAACCACAAAGGTAAAAAAACCATAGTTGGAGTTATGTACAGGCCTCCAAACAGTAGTCAGGAGCTGGGGAGCAAGATACACCAGGAGATAGAAAAGGTGCATAAGAAAGGCAAAGTTACAGTGATCATGGGGGATTTCAATACGCAGGTGGACTGGGAAAATCAGGTTGGTAGTGGATTGCAAGGAAAGGAATTTATGGAATGTCTACGAGATGGCTTTTTGGAGCAGCTTGTAGTGGAGCCCACAAGGGAACAGGCAGTACTGGATTTAGTGTTGTGCAATGAGGCAGACTTGATACGGGAGCTTAAGGTAAAGGAACCCTTAGGAGGCAGTGATCATAATATGATTGAATTTATTCTGAAGTTTGAGACGGAGAAGATAGAATCAGAGGTAATGGTATTACAGCTGAATAAAGGCAACTACAGAGGTATGAGGGAGGAGCTGGGCAGAATTGACTGGGAGAGGAGCCTGGCAGGAAAGACAGTGGAACAGCAATGGCAGGAGTTTCTGGGAGTAATTTGGGAGACACAGCAAAAATGCATCCCTAGGAAAAAGAAGCATACTAAAGTGAGAACGAGACGACTATGGCTGACTAAGGAAGTCAGGGATAACATAAAAGCAAAAGAGGAAGCATATAATGTGGCAAAGGGCAGTGGGAAACCAGAGGATTGGGAAGCTTACAAAAACCAACAGAAGGCAACAAAACACAAGAAATAAGGAGGAAGAAGATTAAATATGAAGATAAGCTGTCCAGTAATATAAAGGAACACTGTAAGAGTTGCTTTAGATATATAAAGAGCAAAAGGGTGGCAAAAGTGGACATTGGACTACTGGAAAATGACACTGGAGAGATAGTAGTAGGGAACAAGAAAATGTCTGAGGAACTGAATAATTACTTCATGTCAGCCTTCACGGTGGAAGACACGAGTAATATCCCAAAAGTTTGAAAGACGGGGCCAGACCTGAGTATGGTGGCCATCACCAAGGAGAAGGTGCTGGAAAAACTGAATGGCACCAGGACCAGATGGATTACAGCCCAAAATTCTTAAGGAGATAGCTGAAGAGATAGTAGAGACGTTAGTGGTGATCTTTCAGGAATCGCCAGAGTCAGGGAGGGTCCCAGAGGACTGGAAAATCACTAACGTGACACCCCTGTTTAAAAAGGGAATAAGGAAAAAGACGGAAAACTATAGGCCAATTAGCCTAACTATGGTCGTGGGTAAGATATTAGAGTCCATTGTAAATGATGAGATTTCTGAATACTTGGAAGTGCTTGGTAAAATAGGACAAAGACAGCCTGGTTTCGTCAAGGGGAGGTCATGCCTGACAAATCTGCTAGAATCCTCTGAGGAAGTAACAAGCAGGGTAGACCAAGGAGAGCCAATGGATGTTAGACTTCAAGAAGGCCTTTGACAAGATGCCACACAAGAGACTGCTGAGTAAGATAAGGGCCCATGGTGATGGAGGCAAGGTGCTAGCATGGATAAAAGATTGGCTGTCTGGCAGAAAGCAGAGAGTGGGGATAAAAGGGTCTTTTGCAGGATGGCAGCTGGTGACAAGTGGTGTTCCACAAGGGTCAGTGTTGGGACCACAACTTTTCACTTTATACATTATGGCATTCTGGCTAAGTTTGCAGAAGATACAAAGATAGGTGGAGGGACAGGTAGTATTGAGGAGGCGGGGAAGCTGCAGAAGGATTTGGACAGGCTAGGGGAGTGGACAAAGAAGTGGCAGATGGAGTACAATGTGGGAAAGTGTGAAGTCTTGCACTTTGATACTAAGAATAGAGGCATGAACTATTTTCTAAATGGGAAGAAAATTCAGAAATCTGAAGTGCAAAGCGACTTGGGAGTTTTGGTCCAGGATTCTCTCAAGATAAACTGCAGGTTGAGTCAGTAGGTAGGAAGGCAAATGTAGCTTTGGCATTTATTTCAATATAAAAGCAGGGATGTACTACTGAGTCTCTATAAGGCTGTGGTCAGGCCACATTTGAACTATTATGTGCTGTTTTGGACCCCATATCTCAGGCCCTGGAGTGAGTTCAGAGGAAGTTAGTGAGAATGGTCGCAGGAATGAAAAGCTTAACGTTTGAGGACCCTGGGTCTATACTCGATGGAGTTCAGAAGGATGACGGGGGATCTAATTGAAACTTACAGAATACTGAATGGCCTGGACAGAGTGAATGTTGGGAAGATGCTTCCATTGGTAAGGGAGACTAGGACCTGAGGGCACAGCCTTAGAGTAAAGGGAAGACCTTTTAGAACGGAGAGAAGGAGAAAATTCTTCAGCCAGAGAGTGGTGAATCTTTGGAACCCACTATCTCAGAAGACTGTGAAGGCCAGGTTGAGTATATTTAAGACAGAGATAGATAGTTTTTTGTCTGTCAAGGGGATCAAGGGTTACAGGGAGGAAGCGGGAGAATGGGGGTTGAGAAATTTATCAGCCATGATTGAATGGTGAAGCAGACTTGATGGGCTGATTGGCCTAATTTCTGTTCCAATGTCTTATGGTCTTAAAACTACGAGGAATATCACTGCAGTTACAGGTGCAGGATATTAACACAGTAAAAGCTATGAAGAATATTATTGCAGTTACAGGCTCATGATGTCAGCAGGTTAAAGGTATAAGAGCTATAATCCCTCAGCCAGAGATACAGGATGTTGGCCCAGTTGAGGGTATAAGAAATATCATTGCACAATTACAAGCACAGGATGCTAGCACAATTAAAGCTACGAGGTGTATAACTGCAGAGAAGAGGTACTGGACATCGGCACAGTTTAATTTACAAATAATATCACTACACAGTGGGTAGACGATATTAGTACTCTTAAAGCTATGAGGAATATTACTATAGCTACAGGCACAGGATATTAGAACAGTTAAAAGTATAAGGACTATCACTGCAGTTACAGGTATAGTATTTTAGCACACTTAAAGCTATGAGGAACATCATTGCAGAGTTACATGCAAGGATGTAACACAGTTAAAGCTATGAGGAATATCACTGCATAGATAACAGGTGTAGGGTGTTGGCACAGTTAAAGGTACGTGGGATATCACTATATGTGAATCCAGACCCACAGCAATGTGGTTGACTCTTGACTAACATCTGAAGTAGCCCCAGAAAGCCGCTCAGTTCTAGCAATGATTAGAGATGGCAGTAAATATTGCCCAGCCAGCCATGTACAAGTCCTGTAACAAAGAAAAATGAATCATCGAACGAGGCACTGGCCGCAACAATGGCACACCCTGCACAGCTGATCGCACGGTGGCTCAGTGGTTAGCACTGCTGCCTCACAGAACCAAGGATCCGGGTTTGATTCCAGCCTTGGGTGACTGTCTGTGTGGAGTTTGCACATTCTCCCCGTGTCTGTGTGGGTTTCCTCCTGGTGCTCTGGTTTCATCCCACAGTCCAAAGATGTGCAGGCTAGGTGGATTGGTCATGTTAAACTGCCCGTAGTGTTCAGGTATGTGTAGATTAGGTGGGTTGTAGGGGGATGGGTCTGGGTAAGATGCTCTGTGGGTTGGTGTGGACTTGTTGGGCTGAAGGGCCTGTTTCCACACCGTAGAGATTCTATAATTCTATGATCTTCCTCACTAATATCTGGGTCGGCTGCCATAATTGGAGAGCTATCCCACAGACCAGTCTAAGCAAGAAACTGACATAGGCATACTTATCAAACCATATCTTGCAGAGAAATGCCCCTGCCACCACGATCTCTGTCCCTTGTGTCCTACAAGCATGACAGACCACATAAAAGTGGGAGCAATGTATTCTGATATTGAGTCGGATTTGCACCTCAGACTCCTTCTGGCCACATGAAATCTCATGGCATCAGGTGCAACTTCCTGCTGATAAGCACCTATGCCCCCATTCCCCTCAGCTGATGAGTCTGTACTCCTCAATACTAAACATCAATTGGAAGAAGCACAGAAGTAATTGAAGGTAGAAAGGTTGCAGTATGTAATCGGGGTGAGGGACTTCATTGGTCATGATCAAGAGTAGCTCAACAGCAGCACTACTGTTTGAGCTGCTCGAGTCTCAAAGGACGTAAGTTCTAGGCTGTGGCAGGTGGTGAGAGAACCAACAGGAGGGAAAATATACTTGACCTCATCCTTACCAATCAACCTGTCGAAATTCCATCTTCCCAGTTTTGGTAAAGAGTGACAATCACAGTCTGTGTGGAGACAAAGCATGGTACATTAAAACAGTCACCGGCATGGTGCCTTAGAACAGGCACTGCATTCAAACAGTCACAGGCTCGCTACATTGGAACAGTCACAGGTGCAGTGCATTTACAACAATCATAAGAACACAGTATTAGAACAGTCACAGGCATGGTGCATTTGTGCAGTCAGTCATGCTGCACCAGAATACCACAGGCATGGTGCATTAGAATGGAACCAGGCACGGTGCATTGAAACACTGCATCAGAACAGTCTCAGGAATGCTGCATTACAACAGTAAAAACACACTGCATTAACACAGGCATGGTGCATAAGAACAGGCACGCACATTAGCATAGTCACAGGCATGCTGCATTAGAACAGTCAGAGGAATGCTGCATTACAACAGTAAAAACACACTGGATTAATACAGGCTTTGTGCATAAGAACAGGCACGCACATTAGAATGGTCACAGACGTGCTGCACAAGAGAACAGCCGTAGGCATGGTGCATTAGAATAGTCACAGGCACATTGCAATAGTACAATCACAGGCACAGTGCATTAGAACACTTTAAGATATCTTTGTTCACTCCACTCAAATACTTTTTATTTTCGACAATAGATGCTGCAAGAAGGAAGCTCCAAGACTCCTTTTACATTTAAAATCACAATTTCTTTACAACCTTTTATAGATTCTCACACTATGTGGGAGAACCCAATCATCTCTTAGGTCATCTCTAGTGAGCGAATACAAATTCAGACTTTGATTGTGTCTCACTAAATTAATAAGCATTTTAGATTTGCTGAGTTTCAGGTTTATTGAAATGGTAACTGTTTTATTAGGACACTGATGTCTCTGAGACTTTTTAATGTGTGTTTAATTATTCATATGGATTTTGTTACTAATGTTTTTTTCTCTTCCCAGGATATTATTTTGAAATTCCATCCATTGGAGCAATTCGAATCAATACTCAGGTGAGTGACTCCTGCTGTTTGGGAGACTTACGGAGTGGAGAGAGATCATCATAGGGCAAACTGCAGAAATATCATGGGGAACAATGTTTTTCTGCCAGGGCCTGTTATTTCTTTCTTTCTAATGATCCTGTCACTTATTGTTTACCCATTAGGCTTTCTCCTGCCTATTGTGTGTGTCCATTTATTCATAGTGTTTTGTGCTCCAGTCTCTGCAGTTTAACTTTGGAAGAACTAGGAATGGGGCTGATAAAAATTCAGGTCTTGATTGAACCACCTAAGTAAAGGATGTGTCTTTGCCTGCTACGCAATGCTGCTAAAGATAGCCATCTAATAACTATGTGATTTTATATCACTTCCCAGTGATGATGTCGACTATCATATTTACACATTCACGTTAACCCTTTGCATTTCATCTCCTGCAGAATCTCTGGCTCTACCCATTATATCACAGCTTATTATTTACATTTCCTTATCTGACACGATGAGTCATATGGCATAGGCTTTTCAAATTTAAGGTTGATTAGGCAACCTTCAGAGGTCACATTGCTTCATTTGTTATCTTACTTTCACAAAAATTCTCATTGATTCAGTCTTCTTATTGGTTGTATTGTTTCCCTTTAATTAAGATTAGGCCTCCATACATGTATTTGTCTGCATCTATTACTGTTACCCTTAAGAATGAGAACTGCATTTACCAACTCCCAGTGTGGCAACATCTACCAGTGATTCTTTTAATAGTACTTCATTGGAATGTAGGTACAGATGTATCAGCTGCTTGAGCCTGTTCTGTTATTTAATTTAGTTATGGCTAAACTGTGCCTCAAATCCATTTTCCTTTTGTGATTTTGCATCACAATATCCTCTGCCTATCAAAACAACCCATCAGTCTTAGTATTGATTGGCAATCATGTGGGAGAGTGTCCAACATTTCTACCAACTTTCCTCATTTCACAAACAAATAGATTTAGTTTTAATTTTAAGAATGTACCCTTCTTTTAGATTCATCAGAGCAAATAATTTCTGCGTTTAGTCTATTGAATCTGAACACATCAATTAGATTGACTGTCAATTTATTAAATTCAGGGAAATGCAAGCCTACTTCATGCACCCCTTCCACTTGCAGCCCTTTCAAGCGTAAAATATTCTGCACGAGATTATGCATCTGGGTGGATGTGAATACGTGTGGGTTACATGTATCTAGGTGTCTGTGTGTTTGTGCATATACATTTGTGTGTATATCTGTGTAGAATTTCAGTGTGTACATGTGGGTATAGGTTGTGGGTGTGTGAGGATGTGTGTAGGGATCTAAGTGCCTTGGTTTCTGCATGTGTATTGTTTACATATACGTATGAGGTCGCATTTGTGGGGATGTGAATGCTTACATGTGCCGTATGGGTTGAGATGCCTTCATGGGTTCAACTGTCGCCAGGTCCACATGAATTCTGAATGCCATGAGGTCTGGACTTTGGGGTTTGGTCCTGCTTATTTTCTCAGACTAAACTACTCCTGCTCCAATTCTGCTGTAGCTTTGTCTCTGCCTTATCTAAGAGTGACATTTGTCCTGATTCTCTTGAATTCTTATAAACTGTTTTGTTTACATTGTATGCTGCAGAATACTGATCCTTGCACTACAGTTTTGCAATACTTTTGTTCCATTTGTCTCAGAGTCTCAATAGCACGTGACAGCTGCTGTCAGTGTCACC
Organism: Ginglymostoma cirratum; assembly: GCA_024137785.1. NCBI lineage: Eukaryota > Metazoa > Chordata > Chondrichthyes > Orectolobiformes > Ginglymostomatidae > Ginglymostoma > Ginglymostoma cirratum. The sequence continues at coordinate 598,805 of JAHRHZ010000147.1, read as the reverse complement.
ATACTACACATCATTGTACTACAGCATGTGAGCATGCCTGAGAAGCTGTCAGCTAGATACATTGAGGATTTCTGATGGACTGTTCCCCTGAAAATATCAATAATAATTGCCCCCTTTTACTGCACATGGCTTTTAGTAGCCTTGGAAGCAGATTTTAGAAAACACGGCTGTGATGCTGTAATCTATGGTCTAATTTGTGGAGCAGCTGTGTTCAATGGCAATAAACTCGCCACACTGAGAAAGCTCGGTGATATGAACTCCAATCAGCTTGTTAAGAGCTGACCAGCGAGCTTGTCTGCCAGTTGCAGGCTTCAATAGTGGAGCCCTGCCCCACAGAAGATACTGCTTGCCAACCAGAGGCTGTCACCTCTGGGTCATAGAGATCAATGACAGGAGCCTCGTCTTATAAAGGTAAGGCATTATCTTCTGCTTCTTGTGGTATGGGGTTTGCAGGGAGAGTAGGATCGGGGGCCTGAGGTAAAGGTAGGGTGATAGCTTTGGTTGGGGTCGTTGGAGTTTTCCACCCATGAACTGGCAGGAAGTTTGCCCTGGTTTCTCAATCAGGAATCCAGCCACTTTTCCCGCCTGGTGAAGGGGTAGGCAAATCAGTTGGTGACAAGTTGAGACCCTTAAGTAACCATGAGACAGGATGAGTATCTCTTCAGAGCCAACCCAGCTAATTATTTATGCTCTTGTCATCTCTCTTGCCTCCACCAGGGAAGGGTAAAATTGGACCTGTTGTGTATGACTTATTGCAATTTTGGTAGCGAAGAAATTACAGGCCAGCAATAAAGTTGGTTGTGTTTGAGGTTTTCATTTGGCTTCCAAGAGGCCTGTATGTTTTCATAATGTTTCATGCACACAGGACAAACCATTGTATAAGTCTGCACTGAGTATTCATTTCTTCAGGAAGTTCCATCTGAGCAGCTTTTATGGCTTTTCAGACTGAAAATAAATGCACACATCATGAATCATTAATCACTCTAGCCCTCTCACCAACAGACATGTCCCAGAGGACAATATCCAAGGAGCTCTTCAGGAGATGGGATCTGAAATACTGGTACAGTGGGGAAGAGTTCATAGCGACAATCACAACTTACCTTTGGTCTCTGAGTCCACCTCGAACATACAGAGGACATTATTGTTTAATTTTCTTTGAACAGTATTCTATCCAGTCAATGTTGAATGGAACCTAAGTATTTGCTCGATTTATTCTATTTGAAGATATTATGAAATAATGAGAAATGCTTTAGACTGTATGAGAGATGAATGTAGATGGGCTGCATTAAAATGATCACGTATTTCCATGTTACAGGAGTATTTAGATGTTCTTGGTCGTCCTATGGTGATGGCAGGAAAGAAAGCGAAAAAAGTTCAATGGACCAATGTTTATCAGGATGCTTTGGTAAGATTACTTTGGAATGAGATGCAGAACAAAGTGTCTACATGGAATCTTCCTTTCCTTTGGAATGTCACATCATTAAAGTTACTCTGGATTGTTAGAGGAAAATGCAAACTAGTGAATTGTTCATCATTTAACACCCCAGTCCACTTTCTCTTCCATTGAAGGGTATCACTTCCTCAGTACCCTACTGTCAGTGCAGAGTATGTGTCCAAGCTTAGGACTTAGGTTTTGTAATCACAGTGTTCAGAAGCAGAGATAGGAATCCAGCCAACTGAGCCAAAATGACACAAATGTCCCGAAATGAAATGCAGTGTCAGTTGCTCCCAGTCAGTGAGGAGTAAGACTTTCTTTATGCCCAAAGAACAAATTAATTACAGGCACAAAGGCAACCATGAGATACCTGTGAATACAGCGTAGCCTGTGCCGAGTACTTTACCTACAGTGGCAGCAGAGATATGCAGTGAGACCAAATGTTGAAAATTTGCAGAAGGTAGATTTTATGTGTCACAAAAACTGGCACAGCAACACTTGTGGGCAAACTGGTAGCAGCTCTGGTTTGTGTCATAAGTCTCATAGGTTTCTATATTTACTTGGGGAATGTGGTGACACATGGGGCTGAGCATCTAGAGTGCACATGGAGTTCAAGACGCTTCCTTATTTAAACTGCTTATAAAGATATTTAATTTCTACAAGAAAATCGATTTGCTTTCATCAGATGACTGCCAGTTCCAACCAATGGAACAGAATATAGAATGTGACATTGGTACAGTGGTGATGTCAATGGACTGGTAATCCACAAGTCCAGGCTAATGCTCTCGCACACAGGATCATATCCCACCATAGCAGTTCACCTAGAATATAAACTACACCTCCGTGATGGTGACCGTGACAACTATTAGCAATTGGTGTAAAAGCCTATCTGGTTCACTAATGTCAGTCAGGGAAGGAAATCTGTCCTCCTTAATTGTTTTGACAAATTACTTGTGTGATTTTTAGATCCATAGCAATGTGGTTTCCTTATATCTGTTCTCAAGGGAACCCAAGTGATGTCCACATACTACGAAAGGACATTTAACACAAGTGACACTGAATTAAAATGGAAAAGATTTACCAAGATGTTACCGGGACTGGAGGGTTTGAGTTATTAGGACAGGCTGGATAGGCTAGGACTTTTCTCATTGGAGTATAGGAGTTTAAGGGCTGAGGTTTTGGAGGTTTATAAAATCATGAGGAGCATAGATAAGGCAAATAGCAAGGATCTTTTCCCTAGGGTGGGGGAGTTCAAAACTAAGGAGCATATTTTAGGGTGGAAGGAGAAAGATTTAAAAGGGACCTGACAGACAAGTTTTTCCACACAGAGGGTGGTTCATATGTGGAATGAACTGCCAGAGGAAATGGTAGATGCAAGTACAGGTACAACATTCAAAAGATATTTAGATCAGTACATGAATAGGAAAGATTTAGAGGGATATGGGCCAAACTTAGGCAAATGGGACTAGTTTACTTTGGCAAACTTGGTCAGCATGGACAAGTTGGATCGAAGGGCGTGGTTCCGTGATGTATGTATTTTTCGATAATTTTGTGTACTGGGGACAATGTGACGTTTCAGCATTTCAGACTGAGTACAGCCAATTTTGAGATACCAAATATAATAAAGGAGCATTTCAAACTCCTTAGTGATGTTACGGCTTACAGCTGTATTTTGTGAGCCATCAATTTTTCCTGAGCTGACGAAGGGAAAATTGGCCAGTCCCAGCTCTCCTGCTGAAGGTTAGATCTATACTTTGGGCTCAGCTGCGATACCCTCCTTGGTCGAATACCCTATTAACATTTTCTGAGTCACATTTGGAATGGTGATCTGTTGAGGAGTCAAAGACACAAGTAAAAACAGAAACAGTCAGGCAGTATCTATGGAGAAATGAAGCCTGGGATCGTGCACGCAGACTGAATGGAACTGCTGTGCCAAGCAGTCATCCAATCTGATTTTGGCCTCCCTAATGTAGAGTATTCCTCCCTTCCTAATTTTCATTGTCTCCATTTCTGGGGATAGGCTGTCAACTAATGTTCCTTGTAAGCTCACTGACCCCACAGCTGCTGTCCCTTGTACTCAACAGGGAGGAGTTGTGTTAGCATGCGGGGCCAGAAGTTCCAGTTTCAATTCTCATGCCAGGATTTGATGGCCACAGAAGGTGCGTCATAAAGCAGCCAATTGGTTCACTTATCAATCTGTAATACCTTCGATACACCTTTGGCAGGTGATAAGAGGAGAGAGTTTACTAGTCAGCCAGAACCATGTGACTGCTGCAGCTCAACAGCCTCCATGTGTTGAAATAATGACAGACAGGTTCTTGCGATGAGCATGTGTCATCCTCATTTTGAGGAATATCCTCAATGGAGGATAACCCTGAATCCTCGTTGCTAGTTTTCAACTTCGTCTGCCATCGTTCTAGCATGTGTGGACACATACACACACATATCATTGTCCACTATTGTCACCATTAAACATGTCTTCTCCTCCCTTCTCCTTTTTGAATTCCAAAGGGACCATTACCTCAATGATGGCCTCATGCACACCTCAATTACCCCCACCATTCATCCCCTTGCCAACGAAGTTTTCAAGCAAGTGCAGGAAATGTTGCAACTGCCCTTTTACCTTCTCTCTCCTAACCTTCCAAGCCGACAAACTGTCCTTTCTGGTGAATCAGCAATTTGCATCTATTGTTTTCAATTTACACTATGTAATCACTGCTCACAAAACGGTCTCATCTATTATTGGGGAGATCAAATGCAGACTGAGTGACTGCTTTGCAGAACACCATTGTGCAATCCCCAAGCAAAATCCTAAGCTTCTGGTGGCCTTACATTTTAATTCTCCATGTTGCTATCATGCTGACATCTCTGTCCTAGACCTGCTGCACTGTTTCAGTGAAGATCACTGTAAGCCTGAGGATCAGAAACACATCTTTCAATTAAGCACTTTACAGCATTCTGGAGTCACCATGGTTGTGGAGTGATACATCACGGAAACACACACTTCGGTCCAACTCATCCATGCTGATATCCCAATCTGACTGTTGTCTTTAGAAATTTCATTTTCATTCCTTTGCCTAGCATACTTCCAGTTTGCTCTCTTTCTTTCTCTTACCTTGGTTCTCCTTTCCAATATTCAGTCTGTGATCAATCCCAGATTGGGATGTCTGGTCAGTGGGAATGAGTTGGACTGGAAGGTCTGTTTCCGTGATGTATCACTCTATGACCATGGTGACTTCAGAAGTCTGTAAAGTGCTTAACTGGAAGATGTGTTTCTGATCTTCAGGCTTACAGTGATCTTCACCAAAAAAGTGCAGCAGGTCAAGGTGAGAGATGTCAGCATGCGACAGTCAAGAGGCACAAAAACACCTCTTCTTCCTCAGGCGGCTCAGGAAATTTGGCGTGTCCATAAGGTCTCTCACCAACTTCTACAAATGCACCATTGAAAGCATACTATCCAGGTGCATAGCGGCCTGGCATGGCAACTGCTCTGCCCAGGACCGTAAGAAACAACAGAAGGTGGTGTGCACAGCCCAGACCATCATAAAGCCAACCTTACGCCCATGGACTCTATTTACATGGCTCGCTACCACAGAAAGGCTGCCAACATCATCAAAGACCCATCACACCCCAGTAATGACCTCCTATAACTCCTTCTGTCAGGCAGAAGATGCAGAAGCCTGAATACACAACGAGCAGAGTCAAGACAGCTTCCTTTTGGCCGTTTTCAGACTGATGAATGGACTGTCTAACCGCAAATAATGCTGATCTTGCTAACATTGATCTCACCTAGTGCACACCCTGTGCAATGTAACCTGTATGCCTTTTAGTCTTTTTGACCTGTACATCCTTTGCTTGCTGTGATCTGCCTGTCCTGCTCATAAACAAAGCTTTTCACTGTCTTTCGGTACATGTGACTATAAATAAATCAATCTATCAATCAATTTCCTGCCTTCCACCCTATCACATACCTTCCTTTTGTCTTTGGCCCACTTATCCTTTGGTCAAAACCTGTTAATCTGTAACTTTTTCCCATCCTGATGGAAGTCCTGAAAAGTTAACTTTATTTCTCTCTACACAGATGCTGCCTAACCTGCTGTGCATTTACAGCATTTTCAGTTTCTATTTAAGATTTCCAAGTTTTGCAGTACACTTTTTGATTAGCAAGCTTTGGAAGCACTGGCTGATACATCTCACTCCTTCTTACTGCTCACCAGTCTGCAGTTCCTGAATAGTTGCCACCATCTATAAAGGTAACAACAACCAGAGGTAAAGAGACAGGAAAGGAAGAGATTGGTACATGTGGGTGTGCAAGCATGTTTGGAGCAGGGTCTGAATCAAAGCCCTCTCCGAGTGCATTCAAGAAGTAAGTAATAAGAGTACAAAAGATGTGATTTCAAGACATAACTCTCTAAGGATCAGCATTTAATGTGGACTATTAGTGAGTACAAGGAATATTGTAGTGCTTGCTCAAAAAAGTGAAATGTAACAGATGAATCTGATTTGCTTTTCCCAGAGCCTTGAGCTGGTGATTACAGGAACAATGCCAGTTTTCAATGTCACTGTGGAGAATGGCCAGCAGGTATGTGGTTTGAATATGTATGCCACCTTGTGCCAATCTTTCAGTTTAATGACCCTATATGAACTGAGTGGATAGGAGGATATGACAGAATTATTCCCATTTCCTGGTCATTTCTGTCTCACCATATAACACGTTACCAAATACTATTGTCTGGCATTTGGACAAGACCTCCTTCAATGTTCAAGAAAGTTGGCGCTAATTGTACAAGCCAAATCTGACAGTATCATCCAGCCTCCCATTTGGGTCCAAGCAACACTCCAAATAAGTCAGTATCATAACGGGTGGAGAGGCCCATTCTCAGTACTGGCAAGCTGCCCAGTTTTAGTTGTTTAGATTTTACCAAAGCATCTGTACTGATTTGCTGGCCCCCTAATCCTTGATATGTTTTTGCTTAGTTTCTGGAGACACTGATTTATTTCAATGTTCCTGAAAGAGTAGATCATTAGGTGTTGGGATTCTTCCAGATGCCACTGCAAGTCAATTTGCTAAAGGATATAGTGGCATGAGTAGGAAAGTGACGAGCTCAGTACATCACCAAAGGCATTGCACCTATTTGGAGGTCTGTGGTTCGTGCCAGCCTATACATTTGCTCTCTGAATAGGTTACAAGTGGTGAGCCCCATGGGCATAAAGTACAGTATCTATGTTGAGCAAAAACAAATGCTTCCCATACATGGTTATGACCAGCTTGCTTTCAAGAAGAGTTTCCAGCAGGGTGTGAGATAGCTGATGAGAAAAGTAATATCTTGAGGTCATCCTGTTGCATACCCTCCTTGTCCAAGACCTTGGTCACTTCCACATTCTAAACAGACCGCTTCCTTTTACAGAACCAGCTCATGCTCGGAGTTATGGGGATTGATGTTGCTCTCGATGACATCAAGAAACTCACCCCCCGCTACAATGTACGTACAAATTGCAGACTACATGTGCACGATTCCTGATGTAGGTATTGTGTGCTGGGCTTTCAATAACATCGGGAGGCTGCTACAGGCACTCATCTGACTTGATCTCAGACAGAAATATGAGGGAAATTTCCACATATTAGAGGCGACATACAACATACTCATAGACTTCTCCCTACACTTATCGTCTGTTTAAAGAGCTGGTTGAGTAATTGTAAGCAATCCCTTGTTCAGGCACACTTGGTGCTTTAAGGTTGGGTAATAATGTCTGCCCATCAAATTTGGGCTTGTTTCTACTACGTATCAAGGATTATCCAACAGCTTCCACAGCAAACATTATTTCCCAATAATGTAACCTTGTGTTCTTATTCAAGTCAGGCATGCATTAAGTGTGCTGCTTACTTAATGATCAACCTCTCATATAACTCATGAGGGAAAACTCACCAAGGATTCTCATCAATTTTGAAATGAAAGAATACCCCAGGGCTTAATTTCATTATTTTGGTTAAAATTACTTGCTCAAATGTAACTTATTGGCAAAATAATATATAAAAAGAGAAGGATATGCTAAATGCACACTATCAGGCCCATGCGAATAACCAATTCCCAAACAGTCCCATCAGCTATTATTAATCTGGACAGCCTCAGAAGTCCTGGAAATATAAATACTCCAGAACATTAAGGCTGTTATTTGATTGTGTTGTTGTGTGGGTTTAGATCTTAAGACAAATCAAGGCAGACTTCTCAGAAACTATAGAATGTTTGTTATTATGCTGTCCTTGGTGGTAATACTATAGAGCAACAAACTGTGAGCTGTACAAGATCCAGTGTTCTCGTAAAACACTAGTGTATGACCGCTGACCTCTGAGTGAAATCCAGCTTACCTCAATACACATTTACATCAATCCCTATCACGACTCCCATACCCAGGTATCTTTCCAGTTTCTGACTAAGTACGTACTTAATGTTATTAGCTGAAACATTTAACTAAGGACATTCCCAATAATACTCATATGAATGTATTTTCAACTCCACCATCTCCTGGGAAGTCCATGTTTCATAAATAGACAGCTTACCATCACCTTCTCAAGGGCATCTAGGATGAGCAATGGATGCTGGCCCAGGCAACAGCATCCACATCCTATGAATGAATATATTAAAAGATTCAAATGATCTGGGGTGTCTCAATCCCTTTTGAGCTAGTCATTGAAATGGCGTAATAGGACAATGGCAGGAAAGCTGCCCTGGAACTATGCTTACAGCAGCTGAAACTAAAAGATCAAGATTTCTAACAATATCCTGAAGCTTATCACACGAAAACAATTAGGTGCTAGTGAGTGACTGCGTCAGGAAAATAGGCAGATGCTCTTCAAGACTTCTTCTTGATTGGGCACTGATTACTTGTATCTCTTTGACGGTACCTTCTAATAAAGAGACAATGTGACAATGAAAGACTTGTTGAATGGTGAAGCTATACTGTCAAAGAAGAGCTAAGGAAGATCACCGCTTAATTACATCTGCAGGATGCAAGACAATGATGTCTTGAGATTCCTGCACCATATTTTCAATTATAAGACAAAGAGATGAGTGAATCATTGGGAAGACTGCCAATCAGAGATGAATTCCTTCAAAAGACTTACACAAGGTCTGCAAAGAATCGACAAAAACCTCCTCAGAGATTGCTGCTTTAACAGGAAGAGTCAGAGTCAGGACTGCTCAGACTCCAGCGACTCTGATAACATTCAGGATGAAAAGACAATAATGGAAATTTAGGATTGATGACTGCCACACCCAACAGCACTTATGGCTCATCAGATAAAGACAGAAAAAACAGTCTGGGCTCTCATTTAGAAGTAGAACATCATTCCCATGCATCAATACCGCTGAAACATTTTCCTGCATGTGCCAAGGTTCCTGTTTCCTGTATTCTTAGACAAACTCACAAGGCTCATCCTGTGTGCTGCCAAACTAAACACCGCTGTGACCATCCCCGCAGCTGAAAGCACTAAAATTCCATCACTACTTCAGTATGTAGTGCTTTGTAATTTGCATTTGCGTTTCCATCACGCAGACTGGCTTAACCTCAAAACTAGGTGAAGAATTCTGATCTGAAAGAATAAGAGAGAAATCTTCATATATCAGTAACTGAGGAATCTGGTACCATATCTACTTCTGTAAAAGATCAAACTAGGCCTGATTATAGCATGTTATCAGATTCATCCTGTATACATCTTCTGGTTAGGAATCTTTGAAGATAAAAAAGGTTCATCCTTTGCTAACCGAGCTGGAAAGGATTCGTAATGCTGAGAAAGTTTCTCACAAGACGTCATTGTCTTCTTAGCATGGAATTTTAGTGGGCTGATAAAGCTGTGGGAAATCTTCACTAAATGTTGCCTAGTCTTCTTCAGACAAAAGCCTATCTACCTGGAAAGGCTGAGGTAAAGTCTCACAAAATGGAATATAATCATCATCTGGCTATGATAATTCATCACAGCATGAATGTCGCATCATCTTGATTTAGAACGTCTTCAGTCTTGGTTTAAACATCTGGTCGCCACTATAGAAGACATAGTTAGACATATAATTTCCAAATGAACAAGGATTTGTTCTGGTTCTGCCGTACATAAATAGGGTCCTTAATGACTTTTTATCATTGCAGGTAAATGTTACTTCAAAATGTCCTTTAACTGGAAAGATGGGACCTCCCTGATATAATCATGCAATCCCTACAGTGTGGAAACAGGCTATTTGGCCCAACAAGTCCACACCCACCCTTCAAAGAGCACCCCACCCAGACCCATGCCTGTACGCTTTCCCTGTAACCCTGCATTTCCCATGGCTAACACACCTCATCTACACATCCCTGAACACTATGGGAAATCATTGGACATCTTTGGACTGTGGGAGGAAACTGGAGCACCCAAAGGAAACCCACGCAGGCACAGGGAGAATGTGCACACTCCACACAGACGGCTGCCTGAGGGTGGAATGGAACCGGGGTCCCTGGTGCTGTGAGATAACAGTGCTAACCACTGAACCACCTTTTGATAGTTTAAGGCCTGCAGTGAGAAGCTACTCTAAACTGCCATGCTTCACAGTAATTCTTGCTCCTGAGTCAAGGAATAAGTTATGTAAAAATTATTGATTTTCAATATTACTGATCAATAAACTTAATTCATCCGATCATTTTGTGTTGTAGGGCTAATATTTACTTGATGGGGAAGTACATAATTTCTGCATGGACCAGACCTGCCCCCTCAAAATATTTTAAGAAGGCTGCCTAGATCCTAATTTTTTCTTAGATAGATGTAAAGTGCATGTTTCAGATGTGATGCGACGTTAAGCAAAACACAATTTATTTAAACAACATAAGTTAAAATACAAACTAAAGAAAGTGGAATTTAGAATAACAGCTCTTGGAAAACTTAACCAAAAAATAGATGCAGTACCTATTACTAATTAACTGTTCCAATATAGGAACATCCCATAAACATAGCCCTTGGCAAAAAGGTAAATTAAGACATAGATTCTTACAGGCAGCTCTCCAATCCAGGATGAAACAATATCAAGAGAGATTTCAGAGAAAGTTGCAGCTAGGAATCATTCACTGAAGCTTCAAACACTTCTGGGACCCCAAACAGCTTTTGACTGCTAAAGCTAAAAAAAAAGCTAGAAAGCCTGGTCTGTGAGAAATAGCCCATTCAAGCTGCTTCCATTGTTCCAATTTTTAAAAATAAAACCTAAAGTTCTCCTAAGTTGTTCATTTAGGCTGTCTCCAGTAGCCGGTTCAAAACTTCTGCCTTTACAACCTCTCTTCAACAAAGCCCAGGACAAAATAACCTTTTTAAAGTGACAGCATCGTCACAGCTCCCCCCTTTAAAAAAATGAACCATCAATATACAAAACTGGCTTCATTCTAAAACCTTTAGTCTTACTGTATTAGTACTGTACAATACATATACAATACATTGACTCTAAGTCTGCAGACATTCACTACTACATTCTATTTCAGTCCATTTACACCCGCAACTGAACACCTCCGACTTTCTTCGTCAAAGTCGCGACAACCCTTCAGCAATTAGATTTTCTCATCCTACAACATGTATAATTTTTAAATTGAATGGCTGCAATAATAAACTCCACCTAAATAGTCTGGAATTTTTATCTTTAAATTTCTCCAAAAACTTGAATGAGTTATGATCAGTGTATACAATTGGCTCAAACGCATTACTGACAATATAAATATTGAAATGTTGTAACGCCAACACCAAGCTCAAGGTTTCCTTCTCAGTTGTGCAATATTTCTGTTGATAAGTGTTGAATTTTCTGGAAAAAGACCTGATAGATCTTTCTATCTTCTCATTGTTTTCTTGTAAGAAACTGCCTTCTGACAGTTTGCCTTCCACTGAATTTTTCTGCACTTCTTCAATAAATCAGTCAGTGGAGCAAATGCACTACTAAAATTCCATACGAGCTTCCAATAAAAACCACTCAATCCCAGGTATCGTACTGCTCTCTTCATCAGTGGTATGGGAAACTCCCCAATAAGCTTTGTTTTCACATTCCATGGGGCCATCTGTCCACATTTGATAACATGGCCCAAGAACGTGACTTGGGCTTTTGTGAAATCACTCTTAGCCAGGTTGATCACCAAGCCTGCCTCCCAAAATCAAGAACTGCATGTAAGAATCTGTGTCTGAATTCACCTTTTCGCCAAGGGGTGTGTTTATGGGATGTTACTGTATTGGAACAGTTAATTAGTAACAAGTACTGTATCTATTTTTTTGGTTAGTTTTCTAAGAGTTCTTATTCTATATCACCATGTCGTCTTTGTCCCATTTGATTTGAGGAATGTCCAATTCAGAATCCTCTGAGATAAAAGGTACTGCAGATGCTGGAGAATC
>JAHRHZ010000147.1:523969-586583 GCA_024137785.1 Ginglymostoma cirratum | reverse complement strand
GCCAAGCAGCATCCTGCTCCTATGATGCTGCTTGGCCTGCTGTGTTCATCCAGCCCCACACCTTGTTATCTCGGATTCTCCAGCATCTGCAGTACCTTTTATCTCTGATACAATTTTAACCCCACTGCGAAGCCTCTTCTAAGGATGCCTACCCTGAAGAAGTTACCCTCCGGAATTTCTGATGAAGGGTCTAGGCCCAAAACATCAAGTTTTCCTGCTCCTATGATGCTGCTTGGCCTGCTGTGTTCATCCAGCCCCACGCCTTGTTATCTCAGAATCCTCTGAACTTGGTTCTTCACTCTGTGTTGTAACCAGTAACACATTTTCCTTTTGCTTCCCTTCCCTATCAAAGTACCTTCTGACCATATTCACATGACACTCTTTGAGAATTCTTTCTATCTTGCATTCTTATCAAATAGTTCACCTCACTCAATCTCCTTTTGAATTGATAAGGTCCACTAAACCTTGCTTTTAAAGGTTCACGTATCACTGGAAGTAACACTAACGTTTTATCTCCATTAGCAAAATTGCAAGGTTTTGATTTCTTGTCTGCTTCCTGTTTCATCATATGCTATGCTACTTATGAATGGTGTCTAGCCAACTCACTCATGTTGTTTAATCTTTCCCTAAAATTTGACACATACTCCAAATATGTGGCCTTTGAACTCTGACTCACCAATTTCTCCTTAATTAATTTCAGTGATCCTCTCACCTCATGCCCATAGATTAATTCAAATAGACTGAATTTGGTAGATTCATTTTGTGCATCCTAATTGCATAAAAGTACAAACTGAATTCCTTTATCCCAGTCTTGACTATAAGCCCTCGACATGGTCTTTAAAGTTTGATGCCACCATTCTGACGCTCCCTGCAATTCTGGGTGGTACACAGTGGATTTGAATAGTTTTATTCCTAAGCTATCCATAACTTCCCTAAATAATTTTGATGTAAAATTTGGCCCATGATCTGATTGTATCTCTGTAGGTAATCTGTATCTAGTGAAAAATTTGAGTAAATTTTCTACAATCATTTTAGCTTTGATATTGCGGAATGAAATGGCCTCTGGAAATCTAGTGGACACATCCATTTATTGTCGGCAAATACTGATTCTCATTTTTGTTTGAGGTAGAGGTCCTGCACAATCAATTAAGACCCTTTTAAAAGGTTCCTCAAATGCAGAAATGGGTATTCGAGGTGCTGGTTTTATCCCCTGCCTGAGGTTTTCCAATTACCTGGCCCTTATGACATAGCTGGCAAAATTCAACTACATCCTTATGCAGTCCAGCCCAAAAGGAAAGGTTTTTGTGTTTTGGATTGAGTCTTCCTTACTCCTAAATGACCTCCTACTGGTAATTCATGTGCTACCCGCAACACCACCTTCTATTATCCACTGGTAATACAGCTTGATGAACTTCTGCCCATTTTCCCAGGCAAGGGAAGAAATAGCTGGGGCATTAGCAGATATCTTCACGTCCTCTTGACTACAGGTGAGGTTCCAGAGGACTGGAGATTAGCCAATATTGTTCCTTTGGTTAAGAAAGGAAGCAGGGATGATCCAGGAAATTATAGGCTGGTGACTCTGACATCTGTGGTGGGGAAGCTCTTGGAAAAGATAGGGATAGGATATATGCACATTTGGAAGAAAATGAACTAGTTAGCGACAGGCAGGCTGGTTTTGTATGGGGAAGGTCATATCTCACCAATCTGATCGAATTTTTTGAAGAGGTGACAAAGATAATTGATGAGGGAAGAGCTGTGGATGTAGTTTATATGGACTTTAGTAAGGCATTTGATAGAGTCCCACATGGCAAATTGGTACAAAAACTAAAATCACATGGGATTCAGAGTGGGCTGGCTAGATAGATACCAAACTGGCTTGGTCATAGAAGACAGAGGGTAGCGGTGGAAGGGTGTATTTCAGAATGGTGTTCCACAGGGATCAGTCTTAGGTCCTCTGTTGTTTTGCAGCAGATATAAATGATCTGGAGGAAAATGTGAGTGGTCTGATTAGTAAGTTTGCAGATGACATGAAAATTGGTGGAGTTGCTGATAGTGCCGACGATTGTGAAAGGATACAACAAGATATAGATAGCTTGGCAACTTGGGGACAGAAATGGCAGATGGAGTTTAATCCAGACAAATGCAAGGTGATGCATTTTGGCGGATCAAATTTAAGTGTGAATTATACTGTTAATGGCAGAATCCTGAGGAACATTAACATACAGACGGATCTGGGCAAGCAGGTCCACATTTCCCTAAAAGTGGCAACACAGGTGGCCAAAGTGATTAAGAAGACAGATGGCATGCTTGCCTTCATCAGCCAGGGCATGGAGTACAAGAGTCGGTAAAACATGTTGCAGCTATATAAAGCCCTTATTAGGCCATATTTGGAGTATTGTGTGCCGTTTTGGTCACCACACTGCCAGAAGGACTGGAAGTTTTGGAGAGAGTGAAAAGAAGGTTCACCAGGATGTTGCCCGGTCTCAAAGGTATTGGCTATGAGGAAAGGTTAAAAAGACTAGGATTGCTTTCACTGGAAAGACGGCGGCTGAGAGGAGACCTGATAGATGTGTACAAAATTAAGAGAGGCACAGCTAGGGTGGATAGTCAGAGGCTTTTACCCAGTTGAAGTTTCAATTACAAGGGGCCACAGGCTCAAGGTGAGAGAGCAAAAATTTAAGGGAGATTTGAGAGGAAAGCTTTTCATGCGGAGAGTGGGAGGAGCCTGGAATGCACTGCCAGAGGAGATGGTGGAAGCTGGCATGTTGGCAGTACATTCCACGCTCCTCCTACTCTCTGCGTGAAAAGCTTTCCTCTCAAATCTCCCTTAAACTTCTGCACTCTCACCTTAAAAGGCATCTGGATGGTTATATGAATGGGGGGGAATAAAGGGATACGGACCGAATAAGGGCGTAAGTTTTGTTTTTTAGTTTAGTCAGGGCATGACAATTGGCAGAGGTTTGGAGGGCTGAAGGGCCTGTTCCTGTGCCGTACTTCTCTTTTGTTTGTTTGTTCTTATCTGCCTAAACGTGTGATAATCTCCATTTCCTTATCAAAACATCATTTTTAAGATGGTAACATTCTGAAATACACTTGGGTTCTTCTTCTGTGTATGCTTTCTGACGCAATTGCTTCAGTTTTTCATCTTTCTGTTGTAACTCAGTTAATTTCTCTGAACTAAAAATATCCACTTTGTTCTCCACCTGTTCTTTTTTTGTCTCAACCATTTGATCAAACATGGTCTCTGATAATTCTACTTCAAC
The DNA here is from genome assembly GCA_024137785.1 of Ginglymostoma cirratum. NCBI lineage: Eukaryota > Metazoa > Chordata > Chondrichthyes > Orectolobiformes > Ginglymostomatidae > Ginglymostoma > Ginglymostoma cirratum. The sequence goes on along the minus strand of JAHRHZ010000147.1, from coordinate 583,320 downwards.
TTTCTTATTTTTATTCTTTGATTTCTTCTCCTGCTTCAGCCTGTGACCTTGTTATCACACAGTCAGGAAAAATGCCAGGACATACTTCCTGAAATACCTCAGTTACCTGAGTTTCCACTGGCTTTTCAGCCACGGTAGGCAGCACTCCTACCTGTGGTCCAGCTATATCATTACCAAGGACAGGTTGTATTCTTGGAGCCAAGAGTTCCTCCAGCATTCCTCCCACCAGTACTCCACTTTTCACTGGACACTCCAACCTCACTTTACATAATGGAGCACTTATTGCCTCACCATGAATTCCACATATTGCCATTTTTCCTGGCAATAACCTTTCCAAATTATATATCTCGTCATCTCTCAATATCAAAGATTGACATGCTCCTGCATCTCTTTAAAGTTGTAATTTCTTTACCTGCTCCTCCTGGCATATGCGAGTAAGCCTTCCCCGTGCAAGTAAATGGTTTGAGAAGATCTGGCATTTTTTCTCAACCAACCTCCAACCAAGTTGTACATTCTGCCGCAGCTTTTTAATCTCCACTGTGCTTTCCTTTAACACTTCAACAAAATCCACTGGCTTATCCTGCTTCCCTATATCCGTCTTTCCAGTGCTTTTTCTAAATCATCAACACTACAACTTTGTGTGGCCTACTTTATTGCAGTGATAACACCTGAGCTTTTTCCCTACTCTTTCCCCTTCATGAGTTTCCTTTTTACCCTATGGTAAACTGTCTTTATTATCTTTGATGAAATTGACTTATCCCTTACCGCCTGAGGATTTCCCTTTTTCCCAATTTCTATCCATCACAGATTGAAAATGATATTGGAAACCAAACCTTGATTTTTGAACTAACTCATAATCATCAACCATTTCAGCTGCTAATCTCACAGTTTTAATTCTCTGCCCTTCCATATGCGTTCTCATTATTTCAGGAAGTGAATTTTTGAACTCCCCCAAAATAATTGTCTCTCTAATAGCACCATATGTTTGATCTATTTTCAATGCCCTTATCCGCCTATCAAAATTACTTTGTTTGATCCTTTCAAACTCAATGTACGTTTGACCAGGGTCCCCCCGAAACATTGTCTGTAGGCTTCTCTCACTAGTAAATTGCTTTCTTCACCTCGTGCTCCCTAGCTACCTCCTCTGACAGTGATGTAAATACCTCACTAGCTCTACCGACCAACTTTGTTTGCATCAACAATACCTGCATGGTTACCGGACACTTCATTTATTTAGCCACTTTCTCAGGTGAAGTATAAAAAACTTTTACATGCCTGTCATCAAACTTAGGTAATACTTAGACATATTTTAACAGATCCCCACCAGACCTTTGTTTACGGTGGGTTTGCTCATCATCACTATGCTCCTCACTAAACCTTCCTGCTACCTCCACCTCTACCCTTTTAAGTCGACTTTTCTCTTTAATTGCCAGCATCTAAAATTCAAACTCTCTCTTTTTCAACTTTTCTTCTGTCTCTTTTTCTCTTTCTTTGGCTAGGGCCTTCCTCTCCTTTTCCCTCTGTTTTTAAAAGTAATTTAAACTGTTTCATTTCCTTTTCATGTTCAAGCTGCTTCACCTGCGATTGAATTCTAACCATTCCCAAAGATCCTGATGGCATTTCCAGCAAATGTCGAGCCATTGCTGCAATTACCTCCCCTTTTCTCACAGACAAAGGCAACCTCAACACCAGCTTGTCTACCAATTCCAACAGATTTTGCCTTGCTCACTTATTGTAAAACTCCCAAAGTCACTTCTTCCACACGCAGAAAACTCTTAGTGACCAAAAGAGCCATTACTACACAGGGCACACACTGTTTAAACCAAGCAAATTCAACCCCCAAAACAAAAGGCACGAACACCTACCACACATCATCTTCGAGTCCAACAACCCTAAACCCAACTTGGAAATATAGATTTCGATCCCAGGCAAGCCCCCAATTTGTTATTGACTGGACCAGACCCCCTCAAACTATTTTAAAAAGGTTGCCTAGATTCTAACTTTTTCTCATTTTAAAAGTAGATGTAAAGTGTATACTCCAGATGTGATGTGACTGGTCAAACTACTTGACATTAAGCAAAACACAATTTATTTAAACACAATTAGTTAAAATATAAACAAAAGAAAGTGGAATTTAAAATAACTTAACCTTTGGAAAACTTAACCAAATATTAGATACAGTACCCATTACTAATTAACTATTCCAATATAGAAACATTCCAAAAACACAGTCCTTGGCAAAAAGGTAAATTAAGACACAGATTCTTAAAGGCAGTTCTCCAATCCAAGATGAAACAATATCAAGAGAGATTTCAGAGAAAATCGCAGCTAGGATTCAGCTAATCACTGAAGCTTCAAACACTTCTGGGATCCCAAACAGGTTCTGACTGCTAAAGCTTAAAAAAAAAAGCCTTGAAAGCCTGGTCTGTGAGAACTAGCCACTCCCATTCAAGCTGTTTCCATTGTTCCAATTTTTAAAAATAAAACCAAAAGGCTTCCTAAGTTGTTCACTTAGGCTGTCTCCAGTAGCCAGTTCAGCACCTCTGCCTTTACAACCTCTCTTCAATAAAACCCAGGAAAATGTAACCTTTCTAAAGTGACAGCGTCGTTACACTTCCATGTAACCACCATCATTTTGTTCAATTTTCTGAATTCTTTTTTTCTCTGCAAGTGATCTGTGTGATTTACTTTGAAAAGACTTTTTATTGCAAACTTGCTGAAAGTGATCAACAGTGTCATAATTACGGCATTGAACACCCTCTGCTTGACAACCTTGTTGCCTTTGTAGCTTCCTTGCACCACAACACTAGCTTATCAAGGTGACAGCTAGCATCTTCATTTCTGACAGGTTTTGTTTTCGGGCAAAGGAACCAACTTTATGCCTAACTCACTAACAGGCTGAAACCAAGCCCAAGCCGCATGTCAAATAAACAGACTAGTTTTAGAAAAACACAGTGTACTTTAGACTGATGTGTCCTTCATTAACACCGTGTTTGATTGTGTTCTTGTATGAGTTATTTGTGTCTTAAGACAAGCTCAATTCTGACTTCTCAGTTACTGTCAAACAATGTATTGTTACACTGTAAATAAAGATAAGGCTGCAGAGCAGTGTGCTCTGAGATGTACGGGGTTCAGTGTTTTAATAGAGCATGAACATGTGACCATTGAGCTCACAGAGACAGCACTGGTTACCAGAGAGCGTCATCTACTTTTCCTTCAATTCCTATCTCTACAACTGTGAATAACTTGGTTCTGCATTCTCCCCAGAAAACATTCTCCTGCACTTTTAAACTCACGGCTACTGTACTGCAGGCCCTGTCTCCATCAACACATATGGCTCTTGAAAGCTTGATCTCTATTAATCTTCACGTAAACTTCGATGCCCTGATTCCCAGCAAAATCCCTGGGGTTGAACTGCCCTAGTTGTTCTATTTGAACCTCATGCTAATTTATTGATTGAGTAAATCAGACGATTGGATGAATCAAAGTAATTATACAGTAGAGTAAACTAGCTCTTTCGCAAGTAGGGAACAAAGCTGTGAATTAAATTAATACCAAACATGCATTTTGTCAAGAAGACAGCAACTCGATTTGTATTTTGGAAGCTAACAATTTATATTCTAGTTTCTGAGAAGCACTAATCTGTTAGGTGTCCCTGGAGATATTGCTTTGTGTGACTATTACTCTGAGCTTCTGTCATGTTTAACTATTATCCCAAAGATACTGCCCTATGTGACCATTACCCCTGGAGTTACTGCCCTGTAATCATTATCTGTTGATGTCATGATCAACATATGAGTTGAATTTTCATGGTTGGTCTCTGGATATAGATATCTCTGAGTGGGTCAGCATTTATGCCCGTACCCGGGTGATACAGTATCCATGCAGATACTGGCCTTATTCTTCTAGATTACAGGTGTTTGCTGAAGAGTCTTTGATGTACTACTGCACTACCTCCTGTCTATGGTTCAGTCTTATGCCACTATTTGCTAACAGTGGGGTTGTGAATGTTTAAGATAACAGATGAGATGCAGTAATGTCTTAAGATGATTTTTCTGAGTCTATTACAGGGTCTTTAAAGTTTCTTAATCTTACTGCTCCAATTTTCTTGCACACCATTGAAATCTGCATACAACCAGTTGCAGGAAGGAGCTACTGTGTGCTAGTTCATTTTATATTGAAATTCCTGCCCATGTTTCTTGTTAATATTCACTGTTGGTTTCTCTTTACAGTTAGGTGCCAATGGGTACTTTTTTGCTATCGATCCAAATGGGTATGTCTTGTTGCACCCAAACTTACAGCCAAAGGTAAGAGATTTCAGGAGTGGTTCATTCCAATGTCTCTAACAGTCCCTGAAACTCAGCTGTAAAGATACATGAGCTTCTTAAACATCTACATACTTGGATAACATTCAGGATTCCACCCAAACTGCAGTGACCCAACCAATGCTTCACCCAGGGACCTATTTCACAACTTAAGCGTGGGGTGTGTCCATCATCTGTAATTTTCCGACAGTTGGATTTTGATAGTGGTTATTGAAAGCACAATAAAGGTGTTGATAATCTCCATGTGACTGACGCTTCCTATTGTCTCCTGATACCTTTTCCACCTGAAACCCATGACAGAGAAAACCATTTTAATGCAAATGCTCTGATCTGTCCCTTCTTGAGGATGCATATAAACTGTAGAATAAACCACAGTGAGAGGTCCCTGGACAATTAAAGCAAGATGGCAGAGAAATATTCACTTTTAACTCTCTGTGATGGTGGTCATCAATATAATGGTGTACATCACCTTTTACCTGGTTTTCATTTCTAGATTATAAATTTCCGAGAGCCAGTGACTTTGGATTTCCTGGATGCGGAACTGGAGGATGAAAACAAAGAACGGGTAAGGAATGACCTCTTTTGGTCTCAAGTGAAATATAAAAACATAATATAAAGTACAAAGAACAATACAGCGCAATACAGGAACAGGCCCTTTGGCCCTCCAGGCCTGCGCTGACACATTTTGCACTTCCATACTAAAACTGTCTTCACTTACAGGATCCATATCCCTCTATTCCCTTCCTATTCATGTATTCATCCAGGTGCTTCTTGAATGCTTCTATTATGCCTGCTTCCACTACCACCTCTGGCAGCACTCACCACCCTTTATGCGAAAAAGCCTTCCTCTCACATCTCTTTTAACACCCCCTCCCCACACCCGCCGCACCTTGAACCTGTGTCCCCTAGTAATTGACCCCTCCACCCTGGGAAAAAGCCTCATACTTTCCACTCTGTCCATGACAGTCATAATCTTATAAACTTCTATCAGGTCGCCCCTCAACTTCCTGCGTTCCAGTGAACACAAGCACAGTTGATCCAACCTTTCTCCGTAGCTAAAATCCCCCAAACCAGGCAACATTCTCATAAATCATTACTCTACCCTATCCAAAGCATCTACATCCTTCTGGTAGTGTAGTGACCAAAACTCCTTGTATTCAATGCCCCTTTCAATGAAGGCAAGCATGCCATGAGCCTTATTTACTACCTTATCTACCTGTGCTGCCACCTTCAGTGATCTGTGGACCTACACACCCAGATCCATTTGCACAGCAATACTCCTAAGGGTTCTCCCATTCACTCTATAATTTCCATCTGTCCTTGACCTTCCAAAATGCATCACCTCACATTGTCTTGGTTTAGCTCAATCTGCCATTTTTCTGCCCATACCTCCAACTGACCTACATCCTGCTATATCCTCTGAAAATCCTAATCACTATCCACAACTCCATTAATCTTTGTACTAATTAGCCAGCCCATGTTTTCCTCCAAATTATTTATATAGACCACAAACAGCAGAGGTCCCAGCACTGATCCCTGGGGAACGCCACTAGTCACAACCCTCCATTCTGAAAAACATCCTTCCACCCATATCCTCTGTCTCCTATGACTAAGCTAGTTCTGTATCCATCTTGTCAGCTCACCCCTGATACCATGTGACTTCACCTGTTATACCAGTCAGCCAGGAGGGACCTTGTCAAAGGCTTTACTGAAGTCCATGTAGACAACATCAACCACCTTCATCACATCCTCAAAAAACTTGATCAAGTTAGTGAGGCATGACCACCCCACACTAAACCAAGCTGTCTACCACTAATAAGTCCATTTGCTTCTAAATGCGGTAGACTTTGTCCCTGAGAACCTTTTCCAATTTCCCTACCTCTGACATGAGGCTCACAGGCCTGTAATTTCCTGGATTATCCCTGCTACCCTTCTTAAACAATGGGACAACATTGGCTATTCTCCAGTCCTGTGGGACCTCACCTGTGGCCAAACAGGATACAAAGATGTCTGTCAATGCTGCAGCAATTTGTTCTCTTGCTTCCCTCAATATTCTGAGACAGATCCCATCAGGACCCAAGGACTTATCTACCTTAATACTTTTTAAGAAACACAACGCCTCTTCCTTCTTAATAGCACCTTGGCTTAGAAATTCCACACTCCCTTCCCTGAGATCATCCGCTACCAATTCCTTCTCTCTGGTGAATACCAACACAGAGTATTCATTTAGGACCTCACGTACCTCTTCTGGCTCCACACACAGATTTCCTCCTTTGTCCTTGAGTGGACCAACCCTTTCCCTGGCTACCATTTTGTTTTTTATATATGTATAAAAAGCCTTGAGATTCTTCTTAATCCTGTTTCCTAATGACCCCTTTTAGCTCTTCTAATTCTTTCTTTAAGTTCTTTCCTACTTTTCTTATACACTTCAAGGACTTCATCAGTTCCCATCCTCCGAGACCTTAGGTATGCTTCCTTTCTCTTTTTGACCAAGGTCATAACATCCCTGGTCATCCAAGGTTCACATAACTTGCCACACCTATCCTTCATTCTCGCAGGAACATGCCGCTCCTGAACTCTTATCAACTGCCTTTTGAAATACTCCCACATGTCCAATGTAGATTTACCCTCAACCAGCCACCTTCAATCAAATTTTCCAGTTCCTGCTTGATATTGTTGTAGTTCACCTTCCCCCAATTTATCTGAGGGCTGCATTATTCCTATTTGTGAGTATCTTAAAACTTACAGTATCATGGTCACTACTCCTGAAATACTACCCACTGAAACTTCACCCACCTGTTCGGGCTCATTTCCCAAAACCAGGTCCAGTATAACCTCTTCCCTGGTTGGACTGTTTATATACTGTGTCAAGAAACCCTCCTGAATGGTCCTTGCAAATTCTGCCACATGCAAGCCCCTAGCACAAAGTGAGTCCACAACAACCCTGCTGTTTTCACATCTTTCTAAAATCTGTTTACCTATTCTCTCCTCTATCTCCCGCTGGCTGTTAGGAAACCTGCAGTATACTCCCAGCATTGTGATTTCACTTTTCCTATTCCTGAGTTCTACCCATTTTGCCTTGTTGCACAAATCCTCTGATGTATCCTCCTTCAGCACAGGTGTGAGATACTCCTTTACCAGTAATGCAGCTCCCCCACCTCTTTTACATCCCTTTCTATCACACTTGAAACATCTAAATCCTGGGACATTCAGCTGCAAACCCTGTTCGTCTTTCAGACAAGTCTCTGTAATGGCAATAGTACCATTGTTCCAAATACTAAGCAATGCTCTAAGTTCATCTACCTTGCCTATTTCTCACATTGAAGCATGTGCATTTCAGACCACCTCCCCTGCTCTTTTCAGCAGTGTTTCCCTGCCTATTGTTGTTCTTAGTAATGTTTGTCTCAGTTTCTACCTCTCCCTCAATTTCTGTATCTATTACCTACTCCTCTGGTTCCCATCTTCCTGCCATACTAGTTTCAACCCTCCCCAACCACCCTACCAAGTATCCCCGCCAAGGACGTCAGTCCCGGTCCTGCCAGGTGTAACCTGTCCCGTTTGTACAGGTCCCACCTCACCCAGAACTGGTTCCCAATGCCCCACGAATCTGAAACCCTACCCCTCACACAATCTTTACAGCCATGTGTTCATCCTATATGTCCTGCTGTTTCTACTCTGACTAGCTTGTGGCACTGGTAGTATCCTGAAGTTCTACATTTCAACTTTCTTCCTAGTTCTCTATATTCTGCTTTTAGGACCTCATCCCTACATTTTACCTATGTCTTTAGTACCAACGTGAACTATGACCATTAACTGTTGGCCCTCCCCCTCCAAAATGTCCTGCATTCGCTCCAAGACATCCAGGAACCTGGCACTATGAAGGCAACATACCATCCTGAACTCTTGTTTGCAGCCACAGGAAGGCTATCCATTCCCCTTACGATTGAATCCCCGTTGGCATTTCTATCCCTATTTCTCCCTCTCTCTGCAGCAGAGCCAACCATGATGTCATGACTTTGGCTTCTGCTTTTATCCACTGAGGGGTCATTCCCCTCAACAGTATCCAAAACAGGGGAGTAGCCACAAGAGATTCCTATAATGCCTGCTTAGCCCTCCTGTTCTGCCTGGTGGTCACCCATTCCCTTCCTGCCTGCGGAGTCTTGAGTCTGCGGTGTAACCACCTCTCTATACTTGCTATCCATGACACTCTCTGCTTTGTGAATGCTCCGCAGTGTACCCAGATGCCACTCCAACCCTGGAACCTGGGCTTCCAGGAGCTGCAGCTGGAGACACTTCTTACACATGCGCACATTGTGCCTGGTTTCCACATCGAGCAAGAGGAGCAGACCACGACTTGGAGCTCTCCTGCCATGGCTTAACCCTTTAACTTAATTGATCCTTACAATGTCATACTTTTAATACTAAATTGAAGCTACTAGTGCTGTCTGCCGCGATAACAATTTCTCAAAACCTACCTGCTCCTGACCAATAACAGTTTCCAGAAGCTGTTAAGGCTCGTGCTCCTTTCCCCACTGGAACTTTCACTGCTGACCTTCCTCTCCCATTACTCTGTCTCCTCTCCTGTAAACCTTGCCTCTTCATTTTCTGTTGGTTAGAGGAGGAGGGAAGGATGGAAATATGGTTGGCTCAGCGGTTAGCACTGCAGCCTCACAGCACAAGGGATCCAGGTTCAATTCCACCCTCGAATGACTGTCTGTGTGGAGTTTGAACATTCTCCCTGTATCTGCATGTATTTCCTCAGGGGGCTCTGGTTTCCTCCCCCAATCCAAAGATATGCAGGTTAGATGGATTAGCCATGTGAAATTGCCTATAGTGTCCAACGATGTGCAGGCTAGGTGGGTTAGCCATGGGAAATGCAGGGTTATAGAGTAAGGGGCTGGAGCTGGGGCTGGGTCTGGGTATGATGCTTTTCGGAGGTCGGTGTGGACTCGATAAGCCAAATGACCTGCTTCCACGCTGTTGGTTTTCTATGGTTCTATGATTTACTACAGTAATGTAATGTTTGGGGCTGACCGCTCATTAACACCAGGTTCTTCCATGAAGTCTTCTACACACACGCTGACTGCGAAGTCCACTTCCGGAATGCAGATGAGTAATGTCTCAGCACCCTTAGACAATATCCCAGACTTTCAGTCAGCCTTCACATCTCACCATTCCACAAATAGAGAGAACTATTCCTTCAAGGCATCAAGCATCTTATTTCCTTCTGTTGTTTTACATCCTTCTTGACCCCTGCTCTGAAAAGAACCTGAGAGAACTCTATATCTGATTACTCATTTTTTCTTCCTCTGATATTATGATGGAGTTTTTTTTATTCCACGTACCTTACCTTCAACTAAATATAACCTGCCTATGTATTGACCAAAGATTCTGTTGGTAGTTAACGTGCATATCAACTGACAATTTCTTGACATTGGTATTGATGTCAACAAATTTTCAGCTGTTCTTCTGCTTTTCAACCAAATGATGTCATACTCCAAGTATGTTCTGATAAATACTTATTTCCAATTTTACTCACCATTATTTCCATCATGTTAGAAACAGGCAAAGAAATTCTGTGTGAATCACAGATGAATGTTAGAATTGCCAGATGTACCAATAATTTATAAATCCATCCCACATATGTGACACTTCTGATGCCATCAGCAGCCATCTCCTGTACGGACTGCATGTTCCCATTCTATCACTTTGGAAGGAGATTACAGTTTCCCATGCGGTCATTTTTGTTTGCTCTGTTCATCATTGGTTATGCAGATCCGGAGGATCATGATCGATGGGAAGAGTGGGACAAGTGACATCCGAACTCTACTCAAATCCCTGGATGAGGTAAGTAGATTATTGCCTGTAACAATTTGTAACTCCTTGTCTTCTTCATAAACTTCAAAATGGTGAATATTGCCAATTCGATCAAATAAAGACCGTATCCCAGCATTCACTAAATGGCCTTATTATGGGAATTATCTTACATTAAAAAAAATTGAAAGGTATAGACAGAGATCTGTTTTTGCACCCACTTTTTCCAACTACTGAGGGCCATAATAAGTGAAAACAAACACCTTACTTGCGTGATAACAAGGTGTAGAGCTGGATGAACTCAGCAGGCCAAGCAGCATCAGAGGAGCAGGAAGGCTGACGTTTCGGGCCTAGACGCTTCCTCAGAAATGGGGGAGGGGAAGGGGGTTCTGAAATAAATAGGGAGAGGGGGGAGGCGGATAGAAGATGGATAGAGGAGAAGATAGGTGGAGAGGAGACATACAGGTCAAAGAGGTGGGGATAGAGCCAGTAAAGGTGAGTGTAGGTGGGGAGGTAGGGAGGAGATAGGTCAGTCTAGGGAGGACGGACAGGTCAAGGGGGCAGGATGAGGGTAGTAGGTAGGAGTTGGTGGTGGGTCTTGAGGTGGGAGGAGGGGATAGGTGGGAGGAAGGACAGGTTAGGGAGGCGGGGATGAACTGGGCTGGTCTGGGGATGCGGTAGGGGGACGGGAGATTTTGAAGCTTGTGAAGTCCAATCAATGGCTAACCCAGGCAAATACTGTGTTGTGTGATGGTAGTGCTAACCTTCAGTAGAAACTGATGAATCTTTCTTCTGTCCTAGCAGGCCACAAGAACATTTTAAGAACTCAAAACATTATTGCTTAACCTGATAAAACAATGTGTAGAAATACTCAGCAGATCTGACAGCATCTATGGTGAGAAAACAGAGTTAACGTTTCAGGTCAATAACCTCTTGTTAAAACTGGGAAAATTTTGAGATTTAAGAGGCTTTAAATAGAGGTAAGATTAGTGTGGATGACAGGAGAGATTTAATAGCAAAAAGGATGTTGGTGCAAGGCAAAAGGAAATACTAATGAGACAAGAAAGACAAGATGGGACGAGAGAGATGGAAATAGCAGAATCATTAAGAACAACATGCTGTCTGCAAAAATGGGGTACACATCTAAAGTCAATTAACTCACGCCAAGAGTAGATTGGTTCACACGCAGAGTCAATCAGCTCACATCTAATTGCCCAGAGGGAAGTTAACCACTTTGCTTTGGGTCTGGAATCATATGTAGGCCACACAATGTTAGGAGAGCAGTTTCCTTCCCTGAAGGACATAGTGACCCAGATGGGAATTTTCCTGACAATCGACACCAGTTTCACGGTCATCAAATTAAATCCAAATTTTGCCATCTGCCACGGTGGGATTTGAACTTGGGTCCCCATGGTCTCTGTATTATTAGGTCTAGCAATAATACTAATAAGCCAGTGCCTCTTAATAATAGACTCAGTTTGTTAACTCTGTTTTTATTTCCATTGATGTTGTCAGACCTGCTGGATTTCAGAATTACAGCATCCTGCAGTATTTTGCTTTTATTAATGAAGACTGGTGGGGCCTAGTTGGGTCAGACAAAGCAGAACTCCTTCAGACTGTCCTGGTAGAACTATAGAATAATTAGAATCCAGTTGTGAAAAGGAGATAGGCCAGAAAACTGGCCTAACCCAAGTATCCTCTTTACATTAGATCAGCCGGCCATTGCTGATTGTTGAGCTAACGCTCTGTGTAAATAACTGCTGAATATTCCACATAGCTGTGAAGCCTTAAGTGTGTGAAGGGTTGAGTTTTAATGAGACCCATGACAAAGTGCTTTATATGTCACATTCTTCTTTGTCACTATCCCTATAATGCACAGCTTGATAGTAACATCTCTAAACAAGGTGGTGGACTCAGTATGATCAATATTCTGTTTTTTTTTAACCAAACCTCCATCTCAAAAAGAGTATTTGGATGTTCAAGGGGAAAGAAGGAGCTGGGTTAACAATGTGATAATTTCCCCAGTCATACACAGTTTATGCTTAAAGCCAAGTTTCTATTCTAAGAAAATGTAGCATTGATTTCTTTGGGGAATGTGAAGCTTTACATGCTATGTGCAGTGAACTGGAACCTTGGGGATAACTGTCTAAAACTTTGCATTTCCTTGTCAAAAGAACTGAAAATACTAAGAGATGGAAGGGATGTCATCTTATGATAAAAGATGGATCAGTGGGACTGTTTCATAACTTGAATGAACACTTGAAGTACCATAATGTTCAAGGCCATGGGCCTCCTAAGGGAAAGTGGGACTAGTGTAGGTAGTCGTGTATTTTGGCCTCTTCTGTGCTGTATGCTTCTGTGACTCTATAGTTGTTGTCACAAGTTATCCCAAAGATTCACATAATTTATGTGAAATCTAATGTATTGCCAGGTTAAAATCTCACATTTGAGTACACATCTAACACTGTCTTGCTGTCTTCCTTTCTGCAGAGATACATTGATGAAGTAACTCGGACGTACACATGGACCCCAGTGCAAAGTGCTGATTACAGGTAATAAATGTGTTGTAATCTATCAGCCTGGGATTGCACATTCCCAGTAGCATTACAGCCAAAGTTTGCCTATAACCTTTCCTCGTTGCAAATAACAATGATGAAAGCTGCAGAGATGACCTATTCACATAGGTATGTGGTACTTCTGAATTTGATAGTTGTCCTTTGCTCTATATATTTCATGGTCAATGAAACATGCAAATATGATATCAGGCAATGTGACACTTCAGAACTTCTGTTATTGGGTTGTGTCTCGATCTTGAATGACAATAAAGGTTTACTATACAGTCATAAGATAGCACATTACAATAGATTAAGACCAGTTAACTACATTCACTGATTCAAGGTGTGAGTATCTCCTATGAGACAGAAACTAAATGGTTTAAACTACAGAGTCCAACAATAGACTGGAGCAGACAGAAGACACACATGACAGACAATTCTCAGACAGTCCGACTGTCTTATACAACAATCTGGATCCCTGATTATCCAGCACTCCGTGATTTGTGCTCAGAGTTCAGTGTATTAATTTCCCCCAGTCTTGACTCAATTAAAGTATTTGACAGGTTGACTGGGATGCCACACACAAATACTAGTGTTGTAGGTAAGGACACTTGTTACAGCTGAATATGTGAAATACTTTAGAAATTACTAAATTTTCTTCACATGTTAGTCCCAGATCGCAAACAAACATAAATGGCTCAGGCCAGTTTCAAATGTGATATTGTCTCTTCATTCCCTTTGCAGTCTGGCCTTGGTATTGCCACCGTACAGCAGATATTATATCCAAGCAAAGTTGGATGACCAAATCCTTCAAGCTCAGTGTAAGTACCTGCTGTCCAAACTATTTATCCTCTTGTTTGACCTTGAAGCTGCAGACACCCCAGCTGTCACTGGGCTGTGGAAAACTTTACTGCACTGACAGAAAGCAAGTTTCCCTAATCAGAATCAGAGTTTAACCAATTACACCTCAGTCACTTTTCTGAAATTGGTGAAACTCTATATTTTGTTCAGCAAAATAAAACCCGCAAAGTCAAAATAAAATTAATAAATGATCCAGCTGGCTATGAAGCAAAAGTCAAGCTCTCCTTTCCTTGCTTTCTTCCGGAATATACAATGATTCTGAAGCAGCAAACCACACAGAGACTGTGAAAATGTGCATGCTTTTCACTATGTTCTACTTGGATTTCAGTTTCTTTCTTGCATTTTTGTTTGATTCTGTTGTTTTGTTTCCTTTTGTTTTTCTCTTTAATTTCCGGATTATTTGGACTTGCCTTGTTCTGTTTGCTGAAGCTTTAGAATCATTTGCCCTTGGCTATTGCATGCTAGCCTTGTGTGCAGAGCACCTAGAGCTAGCGGTCTAGATGTTTGCAACTGTTTGTTTGCTCTTTTGATATATTTTTATTTTGTCAGTTGCAAGATTCTCAGTATATTTATACACAATATTTTTATTCAAATAGTAATTGAATAAAATATTGTTTGTGACCCCCTTCCTACCCAACCCCTTTTTTTCTGCTTTCTCTCTCTATGATGGATTCACACAGTCCAAAACAACAACAAGGGCAAGTATCTGAATATTGGTCCCCTCCCACCCCACCCTCTTTGTTCAGTGCCTATCCCCCACTGTACCCAGCCTGCTTGCCCATTTACCTGCCCGTTTGACCCCTTCTCAAATTCCCTATCTAACCCTATTGATGCAATGTCTTGTTATGTCCACAATGGCTTACAAATTTCCTTTGCATTGCTCTGAATATCTTCCCTCTAGATATCTGCTTTCTATTGTATACAACTTTAATGTCCTGCTTTCTCTGTCTCTCCCCTCTCTTTTTCTTCCTTTCTCTCACTTCCTTCCTCACTAACTAACCCACCCCTCCTCAATGATACTGAAGAGATATCAGTGCTGTTTGGACCCCACCCATCCACTTCCTCCCTATTAGCCTGTAACTGGACCCTATGCTCCACCCTTTCAAAACAGAGTTTGATTGTCTCCATGTAATTTAAAGAGTTTGGCCATGTTGGTGCCTTATGAGTGACGTTCAGTTCCTGACTATAATCGGTGCAGTGGAAGATGTTGAAAAAATGCAATTGGTAATCAATTAAACAGCATTTCTAGTCTTTAAAAAAGAATTACCTCTTTTATTGGCTGGTATTTTGGACTTACCATGTTCCAGAATGTAAAAATTGTCTGTTTTCTGGGCAACATAGTGGCTACAACTACTCTCCTGAGATATGCTTCGACCCTGCAGATCAACCTCTTGATCTTCTTATTTTTAAGAGTTGTGTAGTTTTTTCTCCGCTCCTGTGCTAATGATAACATGTCTGAGACACTGCAGGTGTGAGCTACACCTCCCCCTCGCCAGTAGTTCCCAGATAATGTTCCTTTTTATTGCAGATTTTGAATCCTTGTTACCCAGCTCCTTTGAGACCGTGGGACATGTATTCATTGCTCCCAGGTAGCTGTGTGTGTGTGTGCGCGCTTGCCCATTTGCTTCATGCTGTACACTCATTGTGCCATATGCATCACCCTGCTGCCCAGATCTGATCATGACGTGAATCAGTCAATACTTCTTCCTATCACCATTGCCCTCCACCCACCCGCACTCCAACCTGAGCTGCATTGCTATGTCTGCCTTTGTAATGAATATCTATCTCTCTGCTCTGGCGTAGTCTCTTTCCCATTATGAAATCACTGATAATGCACGTGCTTCCAGGCTGTGATGGCCCTTACCTGAAGGTTCCTACCATGCATGGCATTCATCTGTGGCAGTATAACTCCTGGCTGTCTGTGTGTTAAAGAATAGGGAACTTCCTGCAGCATGATTCCTTTTCATGTTACTGTCCCATCCTCGTACAGGAGTGACACCCTAGGGGTTTGAGGATGAGGGCTTGTCACTGTCTCTTTCACCCAGTGTCCACTTTACCCTCATGGAATGTGTTTACACTTGGATTTCCTCCTAGGGAATACTGCAAGGATCTTGTCAAGTCAGACAACAACACAGAGTTGTTATTCAATTTTATCAGTCTGATGGATAAGAACACTCCTGACTACAAGAACTGTGAGTACAGCAACAGTCTCCAGGGGCAGGACCCCTCAACTACCTGTCAGCTCATGGATGCTTCATTTTCTGGTTTAGTTGTTACATTATTTAGATGTTTTAAAAGATGCAGCCTTGCTGCTCCCCCCATGGGTCTACTGTGTTTCACTTGCATTTAAATAAAGGATTGGATGAAAATGTTGTAAAAATTCTCATGAAGAGAATTCTCTTTTGGAGATTGAATTCTAGACCTTAAAGGGAAAATGTTTTAAGGTACTGATACTGAATATCTGCATGGGATGTTTTCTGATCTTTGAAATTGCACTAAAATCCTGAACAATTGTTGAAGAACGTGTGGAATTTAGGATGTAATTTTAAGTAATGTGTCAGCATGTTGTTGTGATCTCCATGGAGACCAGTAACCTCCCTACCAGAAAGTTTTGACATTGATTACTGTGTTTGATGCCACTCCAAATGTATCAGTGCTTCGTTTGAAATTGAGTTTAATTTTAAGGTTTAATTTGGAACAAGTCCTGATTGCAGGCAATCATAATTGATGAGTCAAAAATAATCACACCTTCTTAAATTTGTCTAAGGATGTGTATAGGCATCCAAATGCTGCTTCCTGCAGGTTATGATTTAAACAAAAATAAACAAATATTACCACCTATTTTCCAGAAGTTTTCACTGTAGTGTGTTTCTCTCACCCTTCCCATTTCAACTGGAAGGCTACCCTTTCTTCTGTTCATTCTCCAGGGCTTGTGCCCACAGAGTGACCAACTCTGAGGGGACTAAAGGTAGAGATACTTTGTTGCAGCAGTGGGGGTGGGGGAGATGATAAACATATAGACAACAATGTAAGTAACAATGTGAATGCAGCAACATTGGAAGAAATAAGAGTGCAGTGGAATTATGTTTACAATTATAAAATAAAAAGTAAAAGGTAGCAACTCACCAACTTGCTAAGGCTACTTTGACACCTTCCAAATCCGTGATCTCTATCACCTAAAAAAACAAGGTCATCAGATGCATGGGAACACCATCACAGACATATTCCCCTCCAAGTCATACACCATCCTGACTTGAACTGCCATTTCTTCAATGTCACTGGGTCGAAATCCTGGAAGCTCCTCCCTAACAGCACTGTGGATGCACCTAGTACCCAGAGTATGTAGCCGTTCAAGAAGATGCTTACCACTGCTTCCTCCAGGGCAGTTAATGATGCGCAGTAAATGCTGGCCTAGTAGTGATGCTCACCATCACATGAATGAATTTTAAAAATTACAATTGTACCATTTCAACTATAATAACTAAATATTATAATGATTTATACTGATATAATTGACAATAATAACAGTATAATAATTGATGTAGTGTTTATCGACTGCATGCAGTTGAAACTTTGAAAAATGTCTAAGACTCCTTGTAATCTCTAGCTAGTTTCTTCCTTGATTGTTTCTTGGCTGAGGAATTGCTTTTATTCTTTTAATTTCAGCTTAGTTCCTTGTAAATGGATTTCAGTTCATTTCAGTCAAACATTGCAGGTTTCAGCAGTGCGATTTCATTTCAGCGTTGGTAATTTAAGTAGATCACTGTTAACTGCCCCATAATGACTTTGGAACATGGATTATCATAAATGAGTGTTGTCAAACATTGAATGATGTCGGAATTGTTTGGTGGAACTAAAAGAACCAAACTTATCAAACAACAGATGGAAGAAAACAATAGAAAAGATTTCACAGTTGTAAGTTTAACAATCAAAAATAATTAAGAATGAATTATCATGCAAATTGCGTTCAGTCGAAGCTATAAATTATACTTTAAAAATTGATACAACAAAGATAGATTTCACAGACTTGCTGGCAGTCCATTTAAAATCTTTAACATGTACAGCCAAAAAATCCTTCACACCCTGTTTTCCTCAGGTAGAGTATGACACCCTTTTCTTCACAGTGTTTGGTCATTTGGTCAGTGTTCAGCCTCCAGTGGCAGCTTTACTTGATCCAAGCTCCACAGTCATCACCAAAATGGCACACTTCTTACCTTGGGCAAAGCACTGCTGATAGTGAAGATAACTGAAGAAGTGACAATAACTCGTATTACACTATACCTGCTGCTAAATCCAGTATTCTGGTTTCATTCCTTTCAACTGTCAAGCACACATAACTTTCCACTGACTTCTAGTTTTGAAATGTTCAGATCTCTGTGTGTTTTCGTTTTAGATTCAAACAGCCTTCATTTCCCTAGTAAACCAAGATCACAATCTGATTTCCCAGACACGGTTTCAAAGTTACCATACCACTTATCAAGAAACTGATGTTTTAGTTTCTGTTTCTGCTGAGGACTATATCAAACAATACTGGCTTTGAAACCAAACTCATTGCAGACAGCAGCTCAGACATACTTTTCCCCTGGTTTCATAAATTGTGTATTTCATCACAATTTGAAAGCATGAACGGGTTTGATAGAGTAGATAGGGAGAAAATGTTTCCATTCTCAAAAAGATTGAGAACCAGAAGCACAGATTTAAAGTGATTTGCAAAAGAAGCAAATGTGAGGTGCAAAAACCATTTTTTACACAGTGAGTAATTAGTGTATGCAGTGCACTGCCTTGAAGTGTAGTGGAGGCAGATTCAATAGAGGCGTTCAAGAGAGTATTTGGATGATTGTTTAGATAGAAATAATATGCAAAGATATAGGGAAAAAGCATGAAGTTAGCCCTAGATAATGGTGTTCATCTGAAGAGCATGTGCATACAGGTTGGACCAAAAGGCCTCCTTTTGCACCAGATGCTCCTGTGATGTTTTAAATACCATATTTGCCCACATTATTCTGAAGTCCAGATGTTTGGCACATAACTTTAGCAGGCCGTAGCAGTAGGACTTGTCACTGGCATTCATGTCATTTCCACCCAGAGAAAAGGCTCAGTGATGTGAACATTGTTGTAAGGTGGCCTTTGCACGAGAGGATGAACATAATAATAATATAACATAATAAAGAAGGAGCATACATTCATGTGGATGGGTGTATTGTTCACCAGATAGGCTAATATGTGCTAAATATTGTCTATGATAAATTACTAATAATTATGTCCCCCTGTGGAGTTCTCAACTGATGTGGCTAAACGTGACCCTTCTTGCAGTTTGCCACGACATTGGCCAAAAATGCTTTACCCCACCTTTTCTCAATTCAGAATCCCTTTGCCATTTGTTTAATGTCAGGAGTTAATTAAGAGTAAATGACCATTTTGTACTGATCATGGTGTCATAAAGCAGGCTACACTAGTGGTCAATCTGCACTCCAGATGCATTGATTATGCATGTAGCAAACAGGGTAGTTCTATCTCCCATCCACATGAGCTTAAGCTCACAGATCTTTGATCAAGAACTCAATGAATTGCACAAACTACAGCTGTCAATGTGTTTTGTATTCTAAACAAAAAAAAAATAATGACTTTAACTATTCCCTTGTTAGACTTCATACAGTCTTTATTCATTTAGGCCCATCTTCTGAATGTTCGTACCACAGTTGATCTGGAATCTCACTGACTCGGTTGGTAAACTAAGCTATGGAGGGCCCAAAGCTCCTGATGTGTCTGTACTTAACAACCTTCCTTGTATAATCCAAGTATTCAAAATTGAACCAGGTAATTTGTAAGATTTTGGGTTCACTGTCACTTTCGTTATAAGACTAAATTAAATCTGAACAGGTCCCTTTACTATCCCAATAACACAATACCACCTTTGTGAATTATGCCCTATCCAGGTGTGAGAGGTATTTCACAATCGATGAGGCCCCAGCACAGTAAGGTATCACATTAGTCCAAACCAGTTCAAGGAGAGAATTCTGTAAAGATCAATGAAAAGAAACTCACCACAATGTAAGGCTCAAAGTAAATGCAGGGACAGAGAAAGGAAGGAAAAAATCCTGCATTTATATAGCACCTTTCATGACAACAGACTATTCCAAAGTGCTTTACAGCCAATTAAATACATTTGAGAAATACTCACTGCTATGATGTGGGAAACAGCAAGCTCCACTAACATCAACCATCCGAAGGTACAAAGATTCAAAAGGATATTCTGGAGATATGGAATGGAAGAGCAAGAATGTGCTTAGATCCAATTGCATGAAACTCTGAGCAACTTATTATTGGAATGATACTTGAGCCATGAAAAGGTGCAGGAATACTTTGAGGAATGTGAGAGCATGGTTATGAAGAAAGACCTGTACCAAATGGGACTTTCCAACAGAAACACAAAATGGTTTTCAAAATTCCGAAACATTTTTGAGAGTACAAATGGAGAAAGATAAAGGAATCGTAATTCCACATTGACATTTCTAATATAATTCTTTGGGTATTCTAAGTAATTCTTCTCTCTTTGCCATCTGCAGTGCAGGTGAGAGAGTGCAGACAATTCTTCAACAATGTGTACTAGTTGTCACGGAAGATAAACTAATCAGCTTGATTGCCCTTGTCCTTCTCAGCTAAAGCTGCTGGTAACTGAAGCTCTCAGAACAGCTTCTTCTACTGCGACAAGTTCCATGCAGTTCTAAAAAAATCCTCTCCCACCTTCTAACCCTCCATCCTCCTGACCTGAAAACAATTGTCAGTGTACCAAGAACAGAGTTGTGGGATAGGTCCATAATGTGGATTGTTCCACATTACCCATAAAGAAGCAGACATAACTGGGTTCCCATGCAGGTGCCGATAGCCACACCTTTGACTTGGCAGAAGTAAGTTGCATTAAAGGAGAAATTGTTCAGTGAGAGAACAAGTTCAGACAAGGGGAGGAGAGTGCTCGCGGATGGGCATTTTTCAGGCCTCTGGTCCAGGAAGAAAATGAGAGCCCTCAGACTGTCCTGGTGGGAAGTAGAGGTATAGAGGGATTGGACATCCATGGTGAACAGGAGGCAGTTAGGGCCAGGGAACTGGAAATTGTCAATATGGTGGTGGGCATCAGAGCATTTTCAGAAGGGGTCAGGTTAGAATGGGTGAAAGGAGCAGAGAAATTGAGACAGCCGACACCACATCGGCAGTTTTCAATGAAGAGATCGAGCGCAGGTAAGAGACCAGAGGAAAGGGTCCAAGCGGAGACTGAATACCCTCCTAATCCAAAGCTTACAGATCTGTCCCTCACTTCTTGCCAATGTGTGCTAAATGATATTACAGATCTGTGTTTCCTCATTCTGCAGTTTGGCTGGGATATGTGATTAACATCATTTGCTGGATCAGTTGAAGAATAAGGTTGCTTTCTCAAAAGGTGGCTGTCCAGGCTTTTCTCAAATCTTAAAGACCATGGAAGTACCAATGGGGCTAGGCATCCTGTGTACTCCAAGGGTACCTGACCTTCTATGTCACTTAACTTCTCTTTATCTTCATGTAGACAGTGGAGTTGTGAAGCAGTGCTTGTTGGGAGCATGCACCCTGTTATTAATATCCTGACATTAAATCTTAGTCTTTATTGAGGGCATCCGTTTTAATATCAGCTCTTGCAGTCGTTCAGGAGAGTTCTACAATTTACTGCTTTGTTCAAATGTCAAACTATGTCTTGTAACACATTCTTTATCCAAGTGGAAAACAGAACATAAAGAAGGTTAGAGGTATTGATACAAAGTCTTACAAAACAGTAAATGCGCTGAGTTTTATTTAGAGATGCCATGCTCATCTAGTCTAACATCTCAATGCATCTAGGAGATTGGCTGCTCTGATTGAGATGTGCCCAATTCCCCACATTTCCTCATAGCCAATTAGTCAATTTACATAGGCTGTCAACAATCTGGAGAGATGACTACAAACCCCACCACCAAAAGTAACATCTACTGTGCTGTGTTACTGTAATATCTGACTTTGTGCTCCTGATGACTGGAGGAAGGAAAGGTTTGTTCTGAAGATGTATGTATAGTGACTAGAATACCACTGTCATTCTGATTTCATGGGTTAACCATAATTATAATCCTAAACTTGTAATCTCACTGATTAACATAATACTAATGGAGTGATCTCATGAATTAACATAACTCACCAATGTCTGTATAAACTCAATGCTTAACTATTACTGTATAATCTCATGAATACTTCATGTGGGTCAGATTCATTTTACACTGATCTTCATTTGAAACAAGTGATAACTTTTCCCATGTGTGGATGGACTATTGGGAAGTGCAGGCTAGGTGGATTGGCCATGGGATTGGCCATTGTTCAGGGTTACAGAGATAGAGTAGTGGGGCAGGCCTGGGTGGTCTCCTGTTTGGAGGGTCGGTGTGGACTTGATGGGCCAAATGGCCTGCTTCCACACTGTAAGGGTTCTGTTTTTTAAAAAGTGACAGGAATGTTTGGAAAAAGATATCCGCAGTAGAATTATATATCTGATCACACTCATTCAGGGTCTAATTCCTCCTTGCCTGCATTCACCTGTTGGTGGATTTCCATTCAGTGAAGTTACTGCAGTCAGATCTGTCAGCTACACAATCTGTTCAAAGCAAGGCATGGGTTCTCCTCATCTAAACTCTCAGCAATCAGAGTTGCTCTTCCTGGTCATTCTGCAGTCATGAAGTTATAACTTGATCAAATAGGAGTTAATGTGAGAAACTGAGGATTTCATAACGTCTGTGAACATTCCATCTAGGCTAAGTCAAGCATTGTCTCACTAGCACTCACCTTGTCTCCATGTTTTTCTAGGTGATTCAGACCTGATCTATAATCTGATCCTGGATTCAGGGGTCACTGCCAAATTAGTGGAGAAAGTCTGGAGGAATCACGACTTGCACACGTAAGTTCCTGGATTTGCTCGGATTATTGAAGCAGTTGACAATAATCATTGAGTCATTGCCATAGCAGAGGGCAGAGGTGAGAGTAACAAGGCTGTAGTGTGTGATAGTCACTCCAATAGTAATAGCAACAGGAGACAAGAGGACTGGAGTAAAATGCTTTGTTTACAATCCTTGATTACTTGGCTGGTTAGTTAGTTTATAGAAACATTAGAAGTTCCCAGTATGTTTCCTGTGCTGCGTAGGTATCAAGTTGTCAGAGATTTCAGAACAGAACTAAACTCCATTTATATTAGCACCTTCAACATAGTAAAATATACCAAGGAGGTTTTTTTTCCTGTCTCTGCAGCTTACGCACGGACAATACCATATCTGCATCTCTCTTACACCAGATTGCTGAAGTATGTGTGGACCAAGGAGATTTTTTTAATTATATCATTTGTGTTCTGAACTAACATAGAGTGAAATTTGTAAGACTTCAGTCCTCATTGTTACAACAACCAATTCTTCTGAAAGTAAATACTTTAGTCTTTTAGGCTGTAGACTTGCTCACTAAGCTTGTGTGTTTGATTGCAGACATTTTGTCACCCATCTAGTAACATCGTCAGTGCGCCTCCAGTGAAGCGTTGCTGTTCTGTGCCACTTATTATTTATGTGCCTTGGTTTGCTGGGGTGGTTGACATCATTTCCAGTTCTGTTTTTCAGTGGTTTGTATATCGGGTCCAGTTCAATGTGTTTGTTGATGGAGTTCCGGTTGAAATGCCAGGCCTCTATGAATTTCCTGGCATGGGTCTGTTTGGCTTGTGCTATTATGGATGTGTTGTCTCAGTCGACTTTCGTCTTTGACTGCCTGAGCAAGTACATCCAAAGGGGGAACCTTGCTTTTTCTGTGTTTTTGACCCAACAAATAAACAAGAATTTATCTTTTCAGCCCCATGAGCTCGTTTTGTAAACACTTTAGACCAGGAAAATGGTGATTTAAAGTCATTTTGTAGAAGAGGATTCAAGTGAGGCGCATACAGGAAAATTCAGTGGGAATTTCAGAACTGAGAATCCAGCAATGAATGTAATATTGTTGAACTGAGCACTAACTTGATTTGTTTTTATTCCCCTTCTCTCTCTTTCTCAATTGCCCCCTTCCTGGGTTTTCTCTGTTATCTTGTTTTCTTTTCGGTGTGTGTGTCTTACTGTCTATTTTCATATCTCACATGTTTTGCATTTGTTATCTTTCATTCCCTGATTTTCTGTCTGCCTCTTCATTTTATTGCACCATTTTGTTTCTCTTTTTGTCTCTCTCTATCTATCTATCTATCTCAATCTATCTCTCCCTCTCTCTCTCTCCCTGCCTCTCTCTCTGTTTCATGTTGCTTCACTCATTGTCTTTCCTGTTCTCTTTCTCTATTAACTCACTCTCTCCCTGTTGCATCCACTCGTGGCCTTCGTCTCTCCCCCTCTCTTTTCCTGATTTTAGGCTGGGTCTCCTGGCAGTTTTTGTGGCCACTGATGGAGGAATCACAAGAGTTTTTCCAGCCAAGTGAGTATCCATCTCTTCTCAAAACTGGCTTGTTATTATGCAAATGGTACACAGCCCAAAGCAATTTATAGGCAAATAGCTTTGAAAGCAGAAACACTTTGACACAGTAAGCTGATCAAGATTCTAAAGGGGAATTATTTACAATTTATATTGATGATTTGGAGTTGGGGACCACGTGTAGGGTGTCAAAATTTGCAGATGACACCAAGATGACTGGCAGAGCAAAGTGTGCAGAGGACTGTGAAACCTTGCAGAGGAACATAGATGCATTGAGTGAGTGGGCAAAGGTCTGGCAGATGGAATACAATGTAAATAAATGTGAAGTCATACATTTTGGTAGGAGTAATAGTAAAAAGGATTATTACTTGAACGGTAAAAAGTTGCAGCATTCTGCTACGCAGAGGGACCTGGGTGTCCTTGTGCATGAATCACAGAAGGTTGGTCTGCAGGTACAATAAGTAATTAGGAAGGCAAATGGAATTTTGTCCTTCATTGCTAAAGGGATTGAGGTTAAAAGCAGAGAGGTTATGTTGCAGCTGTACAAGGTGCTGGTGAGGCCACACCTGGAGTACTGTGTGCAGTTTTGGTCTCCTTACTTGAAAAAGGATATACTGGCACTGGAGGGGGTGCAGAGGAGGTTCACTAGATTGATTCCAGAGTTGAGGGGGTTGGCTTATGAGGAGAGACTGAGTAGGTTGGGATTATATTCATTGGAATTCAGAAGATTGAGGGGGGATCTTATAGAAATATATAAAATTATGAAGGGAATAGATGAGATAGAAGTAGAGAGGATGTTTCCACTGGCGGGTGAAGCCAGGACAAGAGGGCATAGCCTCAAGATTAGAGGGAGCAGATTTAGGACTGAATTGAGAAGGAACTTCTTCACCCATAGGGTTGTTAATCTCTGGAATTCCTTGCCCAGTGAAGTAGTTGACGCTACTTCAGTAAACGTTTTTAAAGCTAAGGTAGATTTTTTTTGAACAATAACGGAATTAAGGGATACGGTGAGAGCGTGGGTAAGTGGATCTGAGTTCACAAAAAGATCAGCTATGATCTTATTGAATGGTGGAGCAGGCTCGAAGGGCCGGACGGCCTACTCCTGCTTCGAGTTCTTATGTTCTTATATGAAACATTTGGAGTTACAAGCATTTTGTCCCTCACAGATACCAACAATATTAGACTGCTCCGTAGAGAGACACTGGCCTTCCTTACCACTGAAAAATGCCTCTTGGAGTCAAGCTGTTCCTTTATGCTGCCCTTTGGACTTGCAACTGTCCCTTAACATTATAGTTCATACGTTTCTCAGAATTACACTATTTCTTCTAATAATTGTACTCCTTAGATTTAAAGCTGTGGACTCTTAGGTGTTTCACTGTCTTTCACAGGTATTGCATTAGACTGCCCGGTGCCATTCCCATCCTTCTTGAAGGTACTGTAAAATTCTTGGAGTTACAGCACACAGTCCTCCGAATTTTACTGTCCCTCAGAATTGCAGTACACTAGGCCTCAGTGTTTCACTATCCTTCAGAGTTACAACGCCCTAGCACTTGGAATTTCACTTCCCTTGGAGTTTTTTTTTCTATTCATTTGTATGATGTGGGCATCACTGGCTGGCAAGCATTTCTAGCCCATCCGTAGTTGCCCTTGAGAAAGTGATGCTCAGCTGCCTTCTTGAACCCCACTGCCATCCTCCTGCTGTGGGTTGACCCACAATGCTATTAGGTTATAGCATACTCCCCTTGAAAATGTTACTGTCCCCTCAGGGTTACAGCCCATTGTCCCTCCAAGTTATACTGTGTCTTGAAGTTACACTGTTCTTTGATTTATAGCACCCCACCCTGGCTTGGAGATACAGCGCTCAGTCTGTCCAATTTCTAACTGTAAGAGAGTGAGGAGAGAAGGTTAAAAATATTTTCATATGAATTACTGTTTGAATGTAGAATGCTTTGCTTTGGCAATCTATTGATGCAGTCAACATTACATCATTTAAAAGATCGCTGACAGATGGAAAAGGAAAGTGGAGTTAATTTTGGAATCCTGGAGCAAAGAGATGACATAGGCATAAGTGCTAGTTTCGAATAAGTTGTGTTCACTTGTTCACTTCCTTGACCCCATCATCCACTGGACAGTGTAATGTTCCTCTTCATTTCTTTTTGCATTTGTTCAAGGGATATTGGGTCTTTGATGCCATGCTCAATCAAAGGTGATCTTGATGTCAGGGGCAGTCACTCTCACCTCACCTGTGGAATTCACCTCTTTTGTCCATGTTTGAACCATGATTGTAATGAAGTCAGGACTGGGTGGCCCTGATGGAACCCAAACTAGATGTCAGTGAGCAGGTTATTACTGAAAAAGTGTTGCTTGATAGTGCTGTCAATGACCACCTTCTGTCACTTTGCTGATGATGAAGGTTATAGGGTGATTGGGTGGTAATTGACTTGTTTGAGGGTATTCGTGAAGCCTCCTCCTCCTGTTATTTGCTTAATTTCCCATTCATAGTTGGATTAGCAGGACTGCAGAGCTTAAATCTGACATAGCTTTGTCTATCACTTGCTGCTCTGCTTTTGGAATGGAGAGTTGTAACTAGTGGTGTTCCCCCGGGGTCAGTGCTGGGACCTCTGCTGTTTATGGCCTACATAAATGATTTGAAGGAAATCATGGCTGATCCAATTAGCAAGTTTGCTGACAATACAAAGAGATTGATGGAGTAGCAGGTAGTGAGGAGGATTGTGAAAGGATACAGCAGGATATAGATCAGTTGGAGGCATGTGCAGAAAAAGGCAGGTGGAATTTAATCTGAACAAATGTGAGGTGATGCATTTTGGAAGGTCAAGTACGGGTGGAAATTATACAATGAATGGCAGAACCCTTAGGAGTATTGATATGCAGAAGGATCTGGGTGTGCAGGTCCACAGATCATTGAAGGTGGTACCTCAGGTAGATAAGGTAGTTAAAAAAAGGCCGATGGCATAGTCACCTTCGTTGGAAAGGGCATTAATAACAAGGATAGGCAAGTTATGCTAAAGCTTCATGGAATTTTAGTTAGGCCACACTTCAAATATTGCATACAGGCATAGGGCGGCATGATAGCTCAGTGGTTAGCGCTGATGCCTCTCAGCACCAGGGACCCGGGTTAGATTCCAGCCTTGGGTGACTGTCTGTGTGGAGTTTGCGCATTCTCCCCATGTCTGCGTGGGTTTCCTCCAGGTGCTCCGGTTTCCTCCCACAGTCCAAAGATGTGCAGGCTAGGTAGATTGGTCATGCCCATAGTGTAGATTAGGTGGGTTATAGGGGGATGGGTCCGGGTGAGAAGCGCTGAGGGTCGGTGTGGACTTGTTGGGCCAAAGGGCCTGTTTCTACATTGTGATGATTCTTCTATGAGTTCTGGTCACCACACTACCAGAAGGATGTGGATGCTTTGGAGAGGGTACAGAGAAGGTTTGCCCGGGATGTTGCCTGGTATGGAGGATTTTAGCTATGAAGAAAGGTAGAATAGACTGGATTTGTTTTCACTGAAACGCAGGAGGTTGAGGGGCGACCTGATAGAAGTTTATAAGATTGTGACTATCATGGACAGAGAGCAAAGTATGAGGCTTTTTCCCAAGATGGAGGGGTCAATTACTAGGGCACACAGGTTCGGGGGGAGGAGGGGGAAGTTGAAGAGAGATGTGTGAGGCAAGATTTTCCACATCAAGGGCAGTGAGTGCTTGGAACGCGCTGCCAGAGGAAGTGGAAGCAGACACAGTAGTAGCATTCAAGAAGCACCTGGACAAATACATGAATAAGCAGGGAATAGAGAGATACGGATTCTGTAAGTGAAGACAGTTTTCGTATGGAAAGGCAAAATGTGTCAGCGCAGGCTTGAAGGGCCAAAGTGTTCCTGTGCTGTATTGTTCTTTGTTCTCTCTGCATGCCAGTAGGCCTTTTTGGCAGCTTCACGAGGTTGACACTTCATTTTTAGGTATGCCTGGTGCTGTCCTGGTCTGCCCTCCTGCACACTCCATTGAACTAGGGTTGATGCC
This sequence comes from Ginglymostoma cirratum, assembly GCA_024137785.1. Classification (NCBI taxonomy): domain Eukaryota; kingdom Metazoa; phylum Chordata; class Chondrichthyes; order Orectolobiformes; family Ginglymostomatidae; genus Ginglymostoma; species Ginglymostoma cirratum. The sequence continues at coordinate 555,267 of JAHRHZ010000147.1, read as the reverse complement.
CTGACTTGATGGTACTGCTTGAGTGGGAGATATTGCCATATGGTTGGAGATTGTGGGTTGAATATCATAGTCATCATTAGATTCTTAATTCTAGATATTTATTAAATTTAAATTCTACCATTTACCATGATGGGATTCGAACCCAGGTCCCCAGGTTATCTGGGTCTCTAGATTAAAAGCCCAGCAATAATACCACTTAGCCATCGCCCATATAATTCTGCTGCTGTTGGAGCAGGGATGTCTTGCTGTAGTTATACAGGGCCCTGGCAACTCCACACCTGGAGTACTGTGTGTAGTTTTGGTCTCCTTATCTGAAGAAGGGTGCTCTGGCTATACAGGGAGTGCAGCAAAGGTTTACCAAACTGATTCTTGGGATGGCAGAACTGACATATGAGGAGCAACTGGATTCGTTAGAACTATATTCATGGAGTTTAGAAAATAAGGGAAGATCTGAGAAACCTATAAAACTCTAACAGGACTTGGCAAGGTAATGTGGGAATAATGCTTCAGATAATCAGGGAGTCCAAAACCACAGGTTCACAGTCTAAGGATACAGGGTTGGCCATTTACAAATAAGATTAGGAGAAATTTCCTCACCCAGTGAGTGGTGAGCCTGTGGAATTCTCTGCCACAGAAAGCAGTCGAGTCCAAAACATTATGTGACTTCAAGAAGCTGTTGGACATAGCTTTTTTGTCTAAAGTGATCAAAAGATATGGGGGAAAATGCAGAAACAGGAGACTGAGTTGGTTGCTCAGTTGTTAACACTGCTGCCTCACAGCGCCAGGGACATGGGTTTGATTCCAGCCTTAGATGACTGCGTGGGTTTTCTCCGGTGCTCCAGTTCCTTCCCACATCCAAAGATGTGCAGGTTAGGTGGATTGGCCATGCTAAATGCAGGGTTACTAAGATAGGGTTGGGGGCTGGCTCTGGGTGGAATGTTCTTTGGAGGCTTGGTGCAGACTCAATGGGCAGAATCGAGTGCCCAGAATCTTTCTGCACTGTAGGAGTTCTGTAGTTAAAAGGATCATATTGGCTGCATGGTCCTGTTCTAGAACCATAAATCAATGCTGCATTTGGTATGCCAACACAATCACCGTGCACAGAATATCAGAACGGCTGCATGTACAGTCACGCAGTCTAGAGGGATTGTTGTTATGGCCCACAGCATGTCATGAGTTGCGAAATCTGTTCAAAATCTATCTGATTTAGCAAAATGTTAGTACGACATTACCTGATGGAGGGTATGCTTAATGTGTAGATGGGACTGTGCAGTGATCAATACCACCAAGGCTGTCTTGGATAGATGCATCTCAGACAGGTTGATTTGTGAAAATGAGGCAAAGTAGGATTTTCCCACTTTATTCTCTCACCATCTGCCACAGATCCAGTGTAGCAGATAATTCCTTGATCAATAGGGGTGTTACCAAAGTACTTCTGATGATGAATATACAAGCATCACCGAGAGTACATTCTGTGCTTTTTTTACTCTGTTTCCTCTTGTTGAGGGAAAGTATATGGTATGTAGTAATGAGTAGGTTTCCTTGTCCATACCTGACCTGATCCTATGAGACCTCACTGGATCTTGAGTTAATGTTGAGGACTCCCAGAGGAACTCACTCCTGAGTGTATCCCACTGTGCCTGTACCTTTGGTGGATATATCCTGCCAGTGGGACAGGGATACCCAGGGATGGTGATGTTGATGTCTGGGACATTATCTGTAAAGTATGATAGCATGAGTATGACTGTATCAGACTGTTGCTTGACGAGTTTATACTGAGATGTTAATAAAGAGAACTTTGCTGAGTAAACAGGGCTGGGTTTGCTGTTGTCACTTCCAATACTGGGCGGTCAACTGTAACACGTATTCCAAATATTCTGTCTTAATCCACTAAATGTTTTAGAAGTTAATGTTCTACATGAGCTACTTTGTTTGAATGCTGCTTGAAGATTCAAGGCTTCATTACCGTTGAAATTTTTAGAGTTAGCCTTTGATCAGCTATTCGAGGACTATTAACAGAGATTTTCAAATCACAGATGTCCAGTTGGTGAATGATTTAATATCCACAAATTTCCTGTGAAACATGTTTCAAGAGAGGGTGGAGATGGTAAAGATATTGCCATTATTAGATGTTGACTGCATAGTGATCAATATGTATTTACAGGGCAGCAGAAGAGTGGAATGAAGACCCCGAGCCCTTCAGTGCAAGCTATTACAGGAGAAGTCTGGATAACAGTGGTTTCCTTTTCCATGTACCGTATAGGGAACGTACGTATCCTGTGTATTTGGAGTGTGTTCTAAACAAAGCACATCTTATGTTAGTTATCTGCAAATGCTATCCTTGAAGCTACTCAAACACAATGAGTGACTGGAGGGTTCAACACACTGAGATTCACATTCTTGTCAATTATGTTCCATGCAGTATGCCATCCAGTTGGAGATACGACCAAGTCTTAGTATGTCAGGGTAATTAAAGGCACCTCAATACCTTAGCCTGACAAGTTAATAGTCACAGAGGACTCAGATAAAATAAAGATAGATGGTCTGTGTCAGTCCTGGTAAAATCGGGTCAAAAGATGGTTCCTTGGGCTTTCAATCTGTCACATGAGTAGCTGTCTCCTTAGAGTCTCAGCAAGACATGTTCAGAGGCTTCAATATTGTCTCATTATTAATGCATAAATGGAAGTTTTCACAGGTTTTCAGTGTAACATCAGTGAGATAGGTACCAGTAGGCCCTGTTTGATCACCTCAAAAGAGGGTCCAACAAGATGGAAAATATGCATTGATGATCCAACATGGACTGACTGCAAACACTTAATACTGGATCCTGGTCCTGGTCATGGTCCTAATCCTAACCCTAGAAAGAGGCCACTTGGCCCATTGTTTCCATACCAGCTTGCCATAATGGAATCTAGTTCTTGTAGCTCTGCAGGTTTGAGGAGCACAGCAGGTCAGGCAGCATCAGAGGAGCAGGAGAGTCGATGTTTCAGGCCTGAACCCTTCATCAGGACCTGAATGAAGGGTCTAGGCCCGAAACATCGATTCTCCCGCTCCTCTGATGCTGCCTGACCTGTTGTGTTCCTCCAGCTCCACATTGTATTGACTCTGACTCCAGCATCTGCAGTTCTTGCTATCTCGAGTGACTTAAAACTCCACTGCAAAGCCTCTTCTAGGGATGCCCACCTTGAAGAAGTTGCCCACCTTGAAGAAGTTTTCCTCGTCCCTCCAGAAAGACCTCAGTGGATCTCTCTCCCACTGCAACCCACTGGTGATCTTCTCCACCCTGAAGCACTTCAGCCACATACTGAAACAAACCCGGTCCTACAGCCACATCTCCTTTCTCAGTACCTGCCTATGCAACCAGTCCTGATAAAGGGTCTAGGCCCAAAACGTCGACTCCCCTGCTCGTCTGATGCTGCCTGCCCTGGTGTTTCTCCAGCTCCATACTGTGTTAGCTGTGCATGTTTACTTCCTATATCCATCCAATTTTCCTTTAAAATCATTGATTGTTTCTGTTTCCATCACCCCTGTGGGCAACAAGGTCGAGGTAATTATAAATTACTGCATGAAAAGGGTCTTACCAACATCACCAGACATCTCTTGGCCTTAATTCTGTATCCCATAGTTCTTGTACCATCAGCAAGTTAGATCTTCTTTCAAAGATTTTGAAAATCAAAATATACCATATCCACTGGTTCCCTTATCTACTCTGAGACCATAAATCATAGGAGCAGAATTAGGCCATTTGGCCCACTGAGTCTGCTTTGTCATTCCATAATGGCCAATATGTTTCTCAACCCCATTTTCTTGCCTTCTCCCATTAACCCTGATCACCTTACCAATAAAGAACCTATCAGTCTCTTTCTTAAATGCACTCAATGACTTAGCCTCCGCAACCCTCTGAAGCATTGAATTCCATAGCTCAGTCACTCTCCGGCTCAATAAATTCCTCCTCATCTCCGTTCTAAAAGGTCGACCCTTTGCTCTGACGCTGTTCCCTCAGGTTCTAGTCTCTCCTAGTAGAAACATCTTCTCTACATCCACCATATTCGGAAATAATCCAGAGATTAAAGCCTTCAAGATCTTTTTTAATCTGCTCCCTAGCTCCCTCAATCCTTGCTAATGACCTCATCTCCTTTCTCTCTCTGTATTTGGCCCAATGTGAACCACAATCTCTGACTGTTTGCCTTCTGCCTTCAGAATGCCCCACAATCATTCAACGATATCTTTGACAATGGCCCCAGGAAGACAGCACATCATCCAGGAGATATTTCTCAGGCCACAGAAATGCCTATCTGTTGCCTCACTACTGAAACTTCTACCATTACTGTTCTTATTCTCTTTCTGCTCCCATCTTGTGCATCTGGACTTTGGCTTCTGTATAGTTGATATGGATGTGTTTCTGTACATGATGCAAATGTGTGTTTGCATGTGAGGTAGATGCATGTGGATGTGTATCTGTCTGTGTCATGAGTTGTCGTCAAATCTCCTTTAAATGTGTATGTTATTTCATTCTTAAAAATGGCAGTATTTCAGGACCCAAGGCATCTTAATTCTCTTTATGCACATTTGGATTTGTTAATTTTTATTGTGGTTAATGTATGAGTTGCTAGTACATTTGCAAAGTATGTTTCTGTTTTCTGAGTTGATGCTATCAAGTTAAATTACAACATGAACAAGTTCCAACTTTGTATTCTCATTGATCCTCAGCAAATAGTATGATTGACATGGACCTAATGAACAACAGTATCGGGATTCTAGTAAGTGCTGCTGTGGACCTTCGCATCTACGGAAAATCCCTGAAACCTGCAGGTAGGACAATCTGTTCCATACACCAACTCATCCACTTACAATCCAGTTACGTTCTCTCCAGCGTTTCCAATTTGGCAGCACCGAGTGCCTAATTCATTATTCCTCTACTTGGTATGGTTTTTCAGTGGTTGGAGTGAAGCTGGACTATGAAGCCTGGGTGTCAAAATTTAAAATTCTAGCCAGTAACCAGACTAACAGAGACCAGATGGAGCCACGCAAGGTAATAACATGAGGTTCAGTAAATATTTGTGTGGGACCGACTAACCTAGCCAGAGCAGCACATCACCAGTAGTTCAGAGACATCAGATATGATATAGAATAAGGTGTGTGTGTTATTGACATCCTTACGCTGACACCTTGTTCTGCTATCAGTTTGATATAACTGATTGACTTGCTAGCCATTGCAGGTCAATCACAATACATTATATTCTGTGCATGTTGTATTTATTAGGCTCTGTGTTGAGATATAGTTTTTCCCTTCAGCTGGCAGCCTGTTCTGCTATCAAACTGTGTGTGTTTGCATGTGTGTAAGCAATGGTTCTTCTGTGCATACCCTGCCTTATTGGTTTCACACAACTATGTGGCATTTTTGGCCACTTCAGAGGAAAATGAGGTGTCAACCACATTGTGCCTGTGTTTCATGCATGTGTGAATTTATCTGTGCATCTAATTTTTCGGGCAGATGTCTATGTGCTATTGAGGTGCATGTATGTGTCTGTGTTTTGGTAAGTAGGTGCACTTTTTGTATTTATTCATGGGATATGGGCTGGCAAGATGGGCATTCATTGTCCACTCCTAAATGTGCATATATGAATACCTAGCTGCATGCATTATTTTGGAGATGAATGTGTTTGCATGTGTGTGTCACGGGGGTGAATGTCTGTGTGTTAGAATGTACGTATGTATGTGATTTTAGTTCTTTTGGGGAACTGGGCATTGTTTCAGCCTTGACTTAAGCACTCATGTGTTGAGCACCCCCATCGTTGAGGATGGGGATATCTCTGAAGTCCCTCCCATTAGTTGGACCTCCACCCAGGGCAATTAGGAATGGGCAATAAATGTTGGTCTACATCCTATTATATTTTTTTAAATCATATTTTCCTGATCACAATTACTGATAACAGCTTTTTATAGGAGATTTGTTTAATAAATTAAAATTAAACTCCCCAGTTGCCATAATGAAATTTTACTTATGCCTCCAGATTATGAGTCCAATTTTTGGATTACAGGTTACACCTCACTAATCCAGCACTTTCTGATCTGGTCCCCTCTGTGGTCCAGTACCCTTTACAGAAGAACCTGCAGTAAGTCTGACTGATTTTCAGAATCTGTAAAGAAAATCAAAGTTCAAGGTTCAGATAACATAGAAAATGTTGCGTAAATGTATTCCCAGTTCCAATTTCAAGAAGAATAAACATCATTCCATGCTGATGTAAACTGATAGGCAATGTCAATGATAGAGAGGATGTGGAGGAGAACCTCTTGAGGCTTCTTGCCTTTGTAACTGGTCACGCCCCCCAGGAGTGTACACTGGCAACCACTGAACACAGAGCAGACAATGACACGTGACCTCTCATGGTTTGGTAAATCATTTAGTCCAGCAAAGGCCCACCATTAAGACTGCCAGATTAAAGAGGCACAGCCTGTACCTACAACAGAATCATATTGATCCAAACATCATTGAGGGATATATCTATGTGCATTTGTGTTTTGAATTTATTGGTCTATGAGTTTTGATGATAAGATGTGAGGTCCTCGTACTGACCTCTGCCCTGTTACTGGACAGTGTATGTGTCAATGACAATCATTATATTGACTCTTGCACTGTTATTGGATTCTGTGAGAGCCTTGTGTCCCTGCAACCAATTAACTGATATTTCTTTTCCCCCTATACATTGTTTGTCATGTCAGCATTATTTGGGTCAGATTCATCAGCCAGGATTTGTGAATGTGAAAGGTAAAGCTGTTAGTTTCCAGGTGCATTGGAACATACTGTGTTAGAGACCACAGACATATGCCATGTAAATACAGTCAGAGGAATACACTGACTCTCTCTTGTATTTGTTTTGCTTAGTGTATGCCATCTTCCGACTGCGAGATGGACTGTGATGTGAACAGTGAGGTGGGTATGAGGAGGATCTGGCAATAAAGTATTGGTACAGTCATTGAAGCTGGGAATACAGTTAGCATAGTGCAAGGGACTATCGGAGGACCCATGATATTTAAGAACACAGTATCTGAGGTTCACGTCTCTACTCTATTTGCAATTAGCTGACTGTGCCACGGGTAGTTTCAGTTTGCCTCAATGCCCACAACAGGGAGGGAAAACTCAGCTGCTAACTCTTACAGTGACTCTCAGAGACTGTGTGTGGAGATATTATTTGAGGATCGTATAAAGCAAGCTTGGGATTTGTTGTGTATAGATTTTACCAGTCTAACCACAATAGATACTCCAGTGCCTCTCCTCCTTTTTCCAACTGGGTGGGATTGTTCACACCTTGTTCCACAGTGGTAACATAAATGGATGAGTAATCCAGAACCCCAGCTAATGTTCTGGGGCCTTGGGTTCGGATCCCACCATGGCAGATGGTGACATTTAAATTTAATAAAATTTAAAAAAGAAAACTAGCCTATTGGTGACCATATAGCCACAACTGATTGTCACAAAAACCCAGCGAGTTTGCTAATGTCATTTTAGGGAAGGAAATCTACAATCCTAATCTGGTCTGGTCGACATGTGACTCCAGATCCACAGCAATTGAGTTGTCACTTCACTGCCGTCTGTGTTTTTAGGAATGCACAGTAAATGTTGTCCTAGTCAGCAACGTCTACATTGATTCATTCACACAAAAAAACAAATGTGGCCAAAGAACCACTTACAATTTTTTTTTCTTCTTCCTGTTCCCATGCTGTTACCTCTGGTGTCCCCTAAGGATCTATCCTTGGGCCCCCTCCAATTTATCATATACTATTCCTGAACTTCTACTTTTCTCTGGTTCTCTCCTTTCTCCTCACATTAGAGCTGAGCTCATGTTGTCCATGAGAACTATTGATGTTCCCTCAATCTTATTACCACAAAAGTGCTGATCACCCACTTTCCTTTTGTGGTTCCCACATTAACTGACGTTCCTATTTCTTGCTCCTCAGTTGCTATCCCCTCTCCTTCACATCTGGGATCATCATCCCTCTCCACTTGACTCCTTCCATCTTTGGAAATTACTGCCTCATCTCTTTGTGTCAAAAAAAGTTTTTGAACAATTTATTCCCCCCAAAACCATGCCCATCTTTCCCAAGGCACCAGTCATACAGTCATACAGCACGGAAACAGACCCTCCGGTCCAACCAATCCATCCCGAACATAATACAAAAACTAAACTAGTCCTACCTGCCTGTTCCTGGCCCATATCCCTATAAACCTTTCCTATTTGTGTATCTATCCTAAAGTGTTTTTTAAATGTATTAACTGTGCCCACATCAGCCACTTTCTCAGGAAGTTCATTCCACACACAAACGATCCCCTGTGTAAAAAAATTTGCCCGTCGTGTCTTTTTTAAATGCCTCTCCTCTCACCTTAAAAAAATGCCCTCTAGTCTTGAAATTCCCCCATCCTAGGGGAAAGACACCTACCATTAACCCTATCTATATGTCTCATAATTTTATAAACCTCTACAAAGTCACCTCTCAATCATCTATGCTCCAGTGAAAAACATCCCAGCCTATCCAGCCTTTCTTTATACCTGAATCCCTCAGTTGCCAAAGCATTGAAATGGATGTTATCAAAGCTGTGTACATGTAACATGACATCTGAAGCACTCAGATGGCCCTAAAATGATGAAGCAGGGGTTCTTTCTTCTCCTGGCATTAAGTCATTGCAAACATGAAGGGGAATTAAGATTAAACCAATATTTTCATGGAACTAATCCAATGCTTCACATCTAGTTGAGGAAATCATTTGTCTGTCTAACTCATCTCCTATGAGATCTCCTCCCCACAAAAGACAGCCTTTCCTCCAGATAGGTTCCATTTGACTGTGCCCTGCTCAGCACCCTCCCTCACTAATGCCACCTGTTTCTGGAGTTCCCGTTACACGCAAATGACATTTATTGTGACAATGATAAGCTTTCCCTTTTCATTCTTCTTGACCTGCATGTTTGACTACACCAGGCCTTCAATGCCTATTGTCCAGCTGGGTGAAACTGCATTCACCTGGTTCTACTCTATCTAATTGTAGCCAGAATATCACCGGCAATGGCTTTTCTTCCTGCTCCTACTCAGTTACCTCCAGCATCCCCCAAGAATCTCGTATTCATACCCTCTTATTTCTCATCTCCTTCATGGCCTCAGTGACATCCTCCGAAAGCACAGTATCAATGTACACCGATGACATCCAATTCTTCCTCATCCTTACCTGTCCCAAACTCTCCACTATCTTCAAGGAGGGGGACTTGGATTTTATCCAGCTAAAATAGTTAGGCTTAGAATCATACAGTATAGAAGAGGCCTTTTGGTCCATCAAGTCTATACTGCCAAAAATATCCTACTACCTGCACCTGTCCCTCTTTCCTGCCAGCTCCATAGATTTGAATGTTATGATACTTCCAGTGCTCATCCACTTCTTAAACATTGTGAGTTTTCCTGTCTCAACTACCTTCCCTGGTAGTGCATTTCAGACCTCCTCCACCCTCTGGATGAAAAGTATTTCTTCAAACCCCATGTGCACCTTTTGCCTTTCACTTTAAAATTATTCCCCCTTTTTACTGACCATCCAGCTAAGGGAAACAACTGCTTTCTATTCATCTCGTCCATGCATCTCATAATCTTATACAACTCTGTCAGGACCCCCTTTGACCTCTCTACTCCAAAAACAACCTTAGCTTATCCAGCCTCTCTTCACTGCTGAAATGCTCCATTCCATACAACCTGGTGAATCTCATCTGCACCCCCTCCAGTGCAATCCCATCCTTCCGATTGGTGACCAGAACTGCACACAGTAATCCAGCTGCGACCTAATCAAAGTTCAGTGCAGCTCCAACATAACCTCCCAATTCTTATAATCACTGTGCGACTGATAAAGGCAAGTATCCCATATGCTTTCTTAACTACCCTATTAATCTGTTCTACTGGCTTCAGGGTTCTGTGGCAATCCAAGATTCCTCTGTTCTCTGAACTTGCTAGTGTCTTTGCGTTCATTGAGAGCTACCTTGTCTTCTTTCTTCCAAAGTGCATAATTCACATTTCATAGAATCCCCTACACTATGGAAGCAGGCCATTCAGTCCATTGAGTTCACACCAATCCTCCAAAGAGGACCTAGACCTACCGCACTCCCCTAACCCTGTAATCCTACATTTCCCACCGGTAATCCACCTAGCCTGCACACCAAGGGCAATTTAGCATAGCCAAACTACATAACTGGCACATCCTTAGACTGTGGGAGGAAACTGGATCACCCGGAGGAAACCCACGCAGACATGGGGAAACTGTGCAGACTCCACACAGGCAGTTGTCCAAGGGTGGAATCAAACCTGGCATTACGAGGCGGCAGTGCTAACCACTGAACCACCTAGCGGCCTGTCCCACCATTTAACAGAGTTAAATTCCATCTGCCATTGATCTGCCCATCAGACTAATCTGTTTATATCCTTCTGTAATATAACACCTTCCTCCTCACTGTCAACCACCCGGCCAATCTTTGTCATTCCAGAAACGTACTTATCTTCTCACCCATATTTCCATGTATATCAGTTTCAGTTGCAGTCTTGTATTACTGTTAGAAGCAGCTATTAAATATTTTCTGGTCAGTGTCAATAATGATATTAAAGACCCTGTCTTCTGTTAATGCTATGAGTCTTCACACCCTGGAAAGCAGCCAACTGACTGGGGTATAAAAATAGCAAATTGAGCTGAGTTAAACAGAGATCTTCACCCTAACAGGTCGTTAGTAAAATGGTTGATTGTCTGAGAGGTGCTCATGTAATTTATTTCACCACCTTGTATTATTGATTTGTAGGATCTGTTGTGTGTACTAATTGATGATGGAGGTTTCCTGATCATGTCCAACCAGCCTGAACACTGGAGCCAGGTATGACATGCAGAGACAGAACCAGAAGGTCTGTAACACACTTTTAAAAATGATGACAAGTGAGTGTTGGGATTTAAAAACCTGAAGAGTAATTAACAATAAAATGTATTTTTTTTTTTAAAAGTGGTGAGAGTTCCAGTGGCCTAATGCATAAAGGCATTGGCCTCCTGAGCCAAGGATTGCAAGTTCAATCCCATCTGGAGTGTTTAGTTTTAAGTCCATACAGTAGAAACAAGGCTAAAACAGACAGATTTTTGGCAGCACAGTGGTTCAGTGGTTAGCACTGCTGTCTCTCAGGGCCAGGGACTTGGGTTTGATTCCAGCCTTAGGTGACTATCTGTGTGGAGATTGCATATCCTCCCCATATCTGTGTTGGTTTCTGCCTGGTGCTCTGGTTTCTTCCCACAGTTCAGAAATGTACAGGCTAGGTGGGTTAGCCATGGCAAATGCAGGTTATGGGGATCGGAAGGGGATCTGGGTCTGGACGGGATGCTGTTCAGAGGGTCAGTGCAGACTTGATGGGCCAAATAGCCTCCTTCCACTGTAGGAGTTCTATATTATTGACAACTAGGTTTTGTCTTAAAGTGACACAACTTGATAAAGGTCAATCCACTATGCAGCACATGGGGAGGGACCAGAAAAAATTTGCCAGGATGTTGCTGCAACTGGAGTGTTTGAGTTATGAGGAGGGACTGAATAGGCTGGGATTTTTTTCACTGGAGCTAGGAGGTTGAGGAGTGATCTTACAGAGATTTATAAAATCATGAGGGGCATAGATAAGGTGAATAACAAAGGTCTTTTTCCTAGGGTGGATGTGTTCAAAATGAGAGGGCATATTTTTAAGGCAAGAGGAGAAAGATTTAAAAGGGATGTGAGGGGTAGTATTTTCACAAAGAAGTGGTTTGTGTGTGGAATGAACTGCCAGAGACCTTTACAAAGCGGAATATGCAGATACAGTTGCAACATTTGGATAAGTACATGAATAGGAAGGGTTTAAAGGGCTATAGGCCAAATGTAGGCAGGTGGGACTGTTTTGGTTTCAGAAATTTGGTTGGTATGGACGAATTGGACTGAAGGGACTGTTTCCTTGCTATATGACTCTGAGGCTAAAGTGAAAACAGCGCACCGCAGAGGTCACATTTTGTTCCAGACATAAGACAAACATTATAAAGACAGAAAATGAACCTGATATTTATTCGCAATTACAGCCTTCAAAACTATTATTAACTTTGCACGTTTGGACTAGTAGTGTTAAAAGAACAGGCCAGTTTAGCAGCTTATGTCACAATTAGGTTCATCACCCAAACATAAGAAACATATTTTGAAGCCCAAACTATCTGTAAGGAATGGCAAGTGGAAAACCAAAGCATAGACTAAAGGGAAAGAGATGGTGTAGTGTAACATGATACAAAGCAGGATTTTTCTCATGAGTATTCTCACACTGCCTCATGAATAGGACTTCTGCTGAACAATGATCTTTGTGAGCAAGTGTTTGTTTTGTGTCAGTTTTGGAGTAGGTTTGGCAGACTTCTCAGCTGAGATTGGTTTCGGAAACTTGAATAGTTGGGTAAGAATAAATCAATGAATAGTGAAGAAAAATTCAGATTAATGTGTAGTGAAGAGGAGAGGGAATCTGCAGATGTTGAGTTTGCAGTATTTGAATACTGATCAAGTTGACCAATAGTAGTCATAAGAAGTCAGTGGGGAAGACAGGAGCTACTGAGGGAGGTGATGGTAATTGGGGAAAGAGTGGTAGACACAGGTGTTATGAATAATTGAGGGAGGACAGTAAGTAGAGAGGAACAAGTGAGAGGAGACCGAGAGGTTTAGGTGGAAGTTGGTTAGTGGATAGTTGGAGAAGGGGAAATCATACAAAGTGAGAGGTGTTTATATAGAGTGAAGAGGTGTGTTGAAGCGACTGGGAGATAGTACAGAGTGCTGCACTGGTAAAACGGCCAAGGAGAAAATTGTGGGCCCTGATGGTTTTCCATGGGTCCCTTGAGAAGAGCCGTATCTGAGTCTAAATGTTAACTCTGTTCCTCATTCCACTATGTTGCCAGGCCTGCTGAGTTTCTACAGCATTCTCTGTTTGTATTTCAGATTTCCAACATTGACAGTATTTTGCATTGAGATGACACTGAGATTCAGTTATGCAGGGTTTTGCCTCCTTTCAATATTCACCAATGAATTATTCACTAAACAATTACAGAAATGTCCTTGTAACATGGAAACACTTGTTGTTCACAAGTAGTTACAAATATTGTCTGTTATATGCAATATGGGTCATTAATATTAAGAGCAGCGACAGACCTGTCTCCAACTAACTCTCGGGTAATGTATACCAGACCTTAAACACTTACTGTGTTTTCTCTTGTGTCACTTTTGCTACTTTTGGCATTTATTCTAACTCTGTGCCCTCTCATTCTTGATCCTTTCACAACTGGGAATGGATTTTCCCTGTACTGTAAAGCGATGGAAACAAAGGAACAAACCAAGTAGAAACTAGGTAGATGCGGGGAGCCAGAGAGAGTAACCACCATAAAATAGGACTTCCTCTGTACCTTGTTCTTAGCTCAAACCATCTTCAACTGTTTCATCAGTGATCTCCCCTACTTTATAAGGTCAGGATTGGGGATGTTCAATGATGTTTGCACAATGTTCAGCACTATTTGCAGAATCGCAGAGACTGAAGTAATCACTGCCTTTATTCAGCAACACATGAACAAGAGACTGAAGTACACCTTTTGGCCTGCTCCAACATTTAATAAGATCACGACTGATTTGGTTGTAATGTCAATAACACATTTCCGTCTCCCTCTGATAACCTTTAACCCCCTTGCTTAAGAAGCATCTATCCATCTCTGACTTGAAAGTGCTTAAATGTTCTGCTTCCATCACATTTTCAAAAAGGGAGTTCCAAAGACTCATGATCCTCTGAGAGAAAGAATTTCATTTCATCCTTGGTTTAAATGGGTACCCCTAATTTTTAAACTAATAACCCCAATTCTGGATTCTCCCATAAGAAGAAACATCCTCTCTAATCTACCCTGGCAAGACCCCTCACGATCTTATGTTTCAATCAAGTTTCCTTTTAGTCTCTTAAACTTCAGATACAAGCCTATCCAACTTTTCCTCCTAAGACAAACCACCATCCCAGGTATTAGTCTGGTAAACCTTCTCTGAACTGTTTCCAATGCACTTACATTCTTTCTTAAATAAAGTGACCAATACTATACACATGTGGTCTCACTGATGATCTGTATAAATGAAGTGTAATGTCTCTACTTTTGTATTCACTTCCCCTCATAATGCATAACTTTCTACTGGTTTTCCTACTTGCTTGCTGTATTTGCATATTAGCCTTTTGTATTTCATGATCTAGGACATACACATCTCTCTGCATTTCAGGGCTCTGCAATTTCTCAACATTTAGATGATAGAGTCATAGCGAGTCTTAAAGTCATAGAATCATCAAGTTTTCACAATACAAGGAAAGGCCTTTTGACCCATCATGTCTGTGCCTGTCATCAAGTTATTCTAAGCCCAGACTGCTCCTTATTATTGGTCCCTCTATTGAGGGAAGATGTTTCCTCAATTTGTACCCCTCAAAATTTTGTACACTTCTCTCAGGCCAGCCCTTAGACTTCTCTATTCTAAGGAAAACAGCCTCAGCCTGTCTGGTTTCTCTTCATAGTTGAATCACTCCAAACTAGGCAACTTGCTGGTGAACCTCCTCCACATCCTGTCCAATGTAATGACATTTATCCTATACTGTAGTAACTATAACTGCACGCACCATTCCAGCGGCGGCCTAACTAACAGCTCCTCCACCATAACCTCCTTCCTCATGTATTCAGTGCCTTGACCAATAAAAGCAAATCTCTCCTATGTCTTCCTCACCATCTTATCTATCGATCCTGATGCCTTCAAGGATCAACGAGCATGCACATCAAGGTCCCGCTGATTCTCTGTATTTTCTAGGGTCCTACTATTCTATGTGTGCTCACTTGCCTTGTTAGTCCTCCCAAAATGAACCACTTTTCAGAATTAAACTCCCATTTGCCACTGTTCAACTCAACTGATCAGTACATCTGTGTCATTCTGTAATCTAAGGCTTTCCTCCTCACAATTTACCAGATGACCCATTTTCATGTGATCTGCAAACCTACTGATCAAACCTCCTACATTCGTGTCTAGATCATTTATGTTCACTACAAACAGCAAAGGACCCAGCACCGAACCCTGTGGTGTGCCACTGGACACAGACTTCCAGTCACAAAACACCCTTCAACATCACCCTCTGCTTCAAGCCACTAAGCCAACTTTGAATCCAGTTTGCCAAATTGTCCTAGATCCTGTGAGCTCTTTGCTTCTTAATCAGATTGTCATGTGAGAATATGCTTCCTTTTTATTCTTCCTGGAAAAATATACAATTTAACATTTTCCCACATGATACACCATTTACGAGATCTTTGCCCAATCACTGAACCTATCTATATCCATTCGAGCATCCTGATGTTCACTTCACTGCTTATTTTCCTACCTATTGTCGTGTCTTCAGTAAATTTGGCAACTATACCTTTGGTCCCTTCATCCAAGTCATGTATATAAATTGTAAAATGCTGAGGTCCTAGCACACCACTTGTTAAATCTTGCTAACCTGAAAAAGACCCAAAGACCCATTTCACTGCTACTCTCTACTTCCTGTTAGCCAGCCAATCTTCTATACATGTCACTATACTACCTCACCATGAGCTCTTATTTTTCCACAATAACCTTTGTACTTTGTCACATGCCTTCCAGAAATCAGAGTACTTCCACCATTCTCATTTATCCACCGCATTCATTACTTATTCAAATAGACTACTTAAACATGATGTTCCTTCACTGGTATGTGGCAAATAATATTCTTGCCATAAATAGGAACAGGAGTAGGCCATTCAGCCCCTCAAGCCTGTTCTGCCATTTAATAAGACCATGGCTGACCTGTGGTCTAACTCCATATGTCTGCCTTTGGCCAATATCCCTTAATACCTGGACAAAAGAAAATTAATCTACTTCAGATTTAAAATTAATAACTGATCTAGCATCAACCACTGTTTGTGAAAGAGCATTCTAAACCTCTGCTACCCTTTGTGTGTAGAAGTGCTTCCTAACATCAGCCCTAATTCTCAGACTATACAAGTGCCAGCCATAAACCATTGCCAAAAACAGTCTAAGTACCAATCATCAATACTGGATGGAATTACCATCACTGAACTCCCTATCATCAATATCATGGTTGGGGCGGGTGGTTACTGTTGACCAGAAACTGAACTAGACTAGACATCTAAATACTTGGCTACTCAGTATGTTGGAAGCTGGAGATTCTATGGTGAGTAACTAAATAAGAACATAACAAATAGGAGCAGGAGTAGGCCATCTGACCCATTGAACCTGCTTTGACATTCGATAAAGACCATGACAGATCTTTTTGTGGACTCAGCTCCACTTGCCCACCTGCTCACCATTCACTGTATAAAAATCTATCTTTGCCTTAAAAACATTCAACGAGGTAGCCTCAACTGCATCACTGGGTGGGGAGTTCCACAGATTCATAACCTTTTGGGTGAAGAAGTTCCTCATCAACTCAGTCTATGTCTGCTCCTCCCTATTTTGAGGCTGTGCCCCCAATTCGAGTTTCACTTGCCAGTGGAAACAACATCGCTGCTTCTTTCTTATCTATTTCCTTCATAATTTTATGTATTTCTATAAGATTCCCCCTCATTTTTCCAAATTGTAATGAGTATAGTCCCAGTCTACTCCATCTCTCCTCATAAGCCAACCCTCTCAACTCTGGGATCAACGTAGTGAACCTCCTCTGCACCCCCTCCAGTGCCAGTACATCCTTTCTCAAGTAAGGAGGCTAAAACTACACACAGTATTCCAGGCGTGGTCTCACCAGCACCCTATACAACTGCAGCATCAGCTCCCTGTTTTTAAACTCCACCTCTCTAGCAATGAAGGACAATATTCCATTTGCCTTCTTAATTACCTGCTGCATCTACAAGCCAACTTTTGTAATTTATGCACAGGGACACCCAGGTGCCTTTGCACAGCGGCACGCTGCAAAGTTTCACCATTTAATTAATACTCTATTTTGTTGTTATTCCTACCAAAATGGATGACCTCACATTTCCCAACATTGTACTTCATCTGCCAGACCTTTGCCCACTTACTTAACCTATCTGTATCCCTCTGCAGACTTGAGTATCCTCTGCACACTTTGCTCTACCACTCATCTTCATGTCACCTGCAAAATTTAACATATTACACTTGGTCTCCAACTCTAAATCATCTCTGTAAATTGTAAACAATTGCAATCCCAACACTGATCCACGAAGCACACCACTAGCCACTGATCGCCAACCAGAAAAACACCTATTTATCACCACTCTTTGCTTTCTGTTGGTTAGCCAATCTTCTGTCCACACGAGTACTTTACCCATAACGCCGTGCATCTTTATCTTATGCAGCAGCTTTTTGTGTGGTGCCTTGTCGAATGCCTTCTGGAAGTCCAGATTCACCACATCCACTGGTTCCCTGTTGTCCACCGCACTCGTACTGTCCTCAAAGATTTCCAGTAAATTAGTTAAACATGACTTGCCTTTCAAGAACCTATGCTGCATCTGCCCAATAGGACAACTTCTATCCAGATATCTCGCTATTTCTTCCATGATTATAGATTCAAGCATTTTCCTCACTATAGAAGTTAAGCTAGCAGGCCTATAGTTACCTGCTTTTTGGCTACATTCTTTTTTAAACAGTGGCAACACATTTGCTGTTTTCCAAACTGCTAGAACCACCCTAGAGTCCGGCAAATTTTGGTAAATTACCACGAGCGCATTTGCCATTTCCCTGTCATCTCTTTTAGTACCCTGGGATGCATTCCATCAGGATCAGGAGACCTGACTACCTTTAGCTCCTTTAGCTTCCCCAACTCTACCTCTTTAGTGGTAATGATCCTTTCTAGGTCCTCACCTGCCTTAGCCTCCTTGTTATCAATTATTGGCTTGTTATTTGTGTCTTCCACCATGAGGACTGACACAAGATACCCATTCGACACCTCGGCCATTTCCTCATTTCCCATTATTAAATCCCCCTTCTCATTCTCTAAAGGACCAATATTTACCTTCGACTCTATGTCTTTGTTTTATATATTTATAGAACCTTCTGCTATCTATCTTTATATTCTAAGCTAGTTTACTCT
Source organism: Ginglymostoma cirratum (assembly GCA_024137785.1). Classification (NCBI taxonomy): domain Eukaryota; kingdom Metazoa; phylum Chordata; class Chondrichthyes; order Orectolobiformes; family Ginglymostomatidae; genus Ginglymostoma; species Ginglymostoma cirratum. The sequence goes on along the minus strand of JAHRHZ010000147.1, from coordinate 537,126 downwards.
CACAATCTATCTTACCTTTCTTTATAGCTTTTTCTGTGGCTTTCTGTTGATCTTTAAAGATTTCCCAATCCCCTAGTTTCCCACTAATCTTTGCCACTTTGTATGCATTGGCTTTCAAGTTGATACCCTCCTTTATTTCCTTTGTTATTCACGGCTGATTATCACTTTTCCTACAGTCTGTCCTTTTCATTAGTATATGCTTTTGCTGAGCACTGTGAACAATCAGTTTGAAAGTCTTCCACTGTTCCTCAATTGTCGCACCATATAGTCCTTGCTCCCAGTACACCTTAGCCAACTTCTCCCTCATTCCATTGTAGTCTCTTTTGTTTAACCACAAGACTCTGGCATCGGATTTTACATTCTTATCCTCCATCTATATTTTAAATTCAGCCATACTGTGATTGTTCCTTCCGAGAGGATCCTTAACTATGGGATTATCAATTATTCCAGTCTCGTTACACAGGATCAGATCTAGGATAGCTTGCTCCCTCGTGGGTTCCATTACAAACTGTTAGACGAAACTCTTGCGGATACACTGTATGAACTCCTTTTCAAGGCTGCCTTCACCAACTTGGTTTAACCAATCAATATGTAGATTAAAATCTCCCATGATAAGAGCCATACCAGTTTTACATGCATCAGCTTTTTTTTGTTTGTTGCCTGCCCCCGCCGTGATGTTATTATTTAGTGGCCTACAGACTACGCCTATCAGTGACTTTTTACCCTTACTATTTCTGATTTCCAGCCAGGTCGATTTAACATTTTCTCCATAGATCCAATATCATTTCTCACTACTGCCCTGATGTCATCTTTAAATATCAGAGCTACACCGCCTCCCTTTCCTTCCTGTTTGTCCTTTCAAATGGTCTGATACCCCTGGAAATTTAACTCCTAGTCATGACCACCCTCAACTATGTCTCTATAATGGTCATTAAACCACTCCCATTCGTGATGATTGGTGCCATCAATTCATTTACCTTGTTTCGAATGCTGCGAGCCTTATTCTGGTTTTTATTCCTTCTTTTTGAATCCTAACACCTCCTCTAGAAGAAGCTTTGTTTTCAAACATTCTCGCCTTTTGTGTCACTACTTAGTTTTTACTCGTCCTAGTGCTACATTACTCAGCTCCTTCTTGGTTTTTATTTACTATCTTGATGCTGTTTTTCCCTAAGCCCTCACTCTAGCTAACTCAGAACCTCCCCTTAGTTTCCTATCCCACTGCCAAGCTAGTTTAAATTCCACTCAACAGATCTTGCAAAAATACCCGCATGGATATTGATCCCATCGCTGTTTGGATGAAGACAGGTCCCCACCTTCCCCAGATACGGTCCTAGTTATTCAAAATCTAAAGCATTCCTGCTACACCAGTCCCCAGGCCATGTATTGAACTGCCTAATCTGCCAATTCCTAGCCTCACTAGCATGTGGCATACTAATAATCTTGATCATCATCCTGATTTTCAAGGATACTGCCAGGATTGGATGGTTTCAGCTAGAGGAAGAGTCTGAATTGGCTGGAGCTTTTTATCCCTGGAGCGTTGGAGATTGAGGGGTGACCCTAAAGAGGTTTATAAAATCATGAGGGTCGTAGACAGGGTGAATAGCCAAGGTCTTTTTCCAAGGGTGGGGGTGCAAATCTGGAGGACATGGGTTTGAGATCAGAGGGGAAAGATTTAAAAGGGACCTGAGGGGTAACTTTTTCATGCAGAGCTTGGTGCATGTATGGAATGAACTGCCAGAGGAAGTGGCAGAGGCAGGTACAATTACAACATTTAAAAGGCATCTGGATGGGTATATGAATAGGAAGGGTTTAGAGGGATATGGTCCAAATGCCGGCAAATGGGACTAGGTCAGATTGGGATGCCTGATCGGCACGAATGAGTTGGACCAAAGGGTCTGTTTTTATGGTGTCTGACTCCTCAGAGCCTGTCCACCATCTGCAAGGCACAAGTCAGGAGTGTGATGGAATACTCTTCACTTATCTGAAAGAGTACAGCTCCATGAAGTCTTTCAAAGCTCAATAACATGCAGAAAAGATTGCCTTACTTGATTGGCACTCTGTCCATCATTTTAAACATGAATTCCCTCCATCACCATTGCCAGAAGCTGCAGTGTGTACCATCTCCATGATCCATTGCAGCAACTCATCAAAGCATCGTCAATAGCATGTGATGGACTCTCCAGCAATGTCAAGTAGTAGATTTTCAGCAAAAGAATAACGAAGAAAGTGTAAATACAATAGTGCAACCCTTAGCATACATAACAAACATAGGGCACAGAATCACATATCTTTAGTATGGGTGTTACAACTTGCAATTATATGGTGCTTTGAATGTAGTAAGAGTGCCCAGGAATTGGACAGAAGAATTGACAGTGAGGAATTAATTTGCAGTTTGCAGGATCTCATAATCCAGTCCCAACCAAGGCTTTTTCATTGGAACAGAGAAGATAGGACGGAATGCAAAATAGTTTTTTTTTTTCAAAATGTTGAACAATGATCAGATTGTAAAAGATTTTAATGAGGCAATCAGTTGAAAAAAGTTATTATTGTAGTTGCCAAATTGGTACTGTAGGAGCCTGGACCTAAGACTATCATTATCAAAACAAAGTGAGGTATTGGAAGAATATTTTTAACACAGAGGATTAAAACAATGAATGCTTGAGGCAGATACTATCGCACACCAAGGAAAGTTGGATAGAACAAACCAGAATATAGTAAATATAAATAGTTAACTCAATTTTAAGAAGCAGTGCTGGCACAGACAGTCAGTCCAAATGGACTTCTTCTCAAGATTAAGTTGTCCACAGGTACTATCATGAGCTATCAACCTTATCTCACACCCATATTTCCTCTGTTTTGGCTCCTGTCCTGAATATACTGAGTGAGGAATATTTCAATAGGTGCCCAGGAACGTCCTTGATAAATCTCTCAAACAAAACCATAAGATATAAATTAGGCCATTCGGCCCATTGTGTATGCTCCACCGTTCGATCTTGGCTGATATTTTTCCCCAGCCTATTTTCCTGCCATCTCCCTATAACTCTTTACCCCCTTACCAATCAAGAACTTATCTATCTCTGTCTTAAATTCACTCCACAACCTGGCCTCCACAGCCTTCTGCAGCAATGAGTTCCACAGATTCACCACTCTCTGTCTGCAGAAATTCCTCCTCATCTCAGTTCTAAAGGTCATCCTTTCATTCTGAGGCTGTGCCTTTGTCTCCAAGTCTCTCCTAGTAGTGGAAAAACTTTCTCCACATCCACCATATTCAGACCTCTCAGTATTCTGTACATTTCAGTCAGATTTCCCATCACCACCCCCCCCCCAACCTTCTAAACTTAAATATTGAGTACAGACCTAGAATCCTCAATCAGTCCTCATATGACAAGTCCTTCATCCAAGGGATCATTCTTGTAAACCTCCTCTGGACTCCCTACAATGCTAGTATGTTCTTCCTTAGAAACAGGGCCCAAAACTGCTCAAAATATGCCAACTGCAGTCTGACAAGAATCCTATATAGCCTCAGCAGTACATCTCTGCTGTTGAATTTTAGCCCTCTTGAAATATAATGCTATCATTGCATTTGCCTTCCTAAGCGCCAATTGAGCTTGCATGTTAACCTTAGGAGAGCCCTGAACTAAGATTCCTAAGTACCTTTGTGCTTCAGATTTCCAAAGCCTTTTCCCATTTAGAAAATAGTCTGCACCTCTGTTCTTACTAATAACCTCACACTTTCCATTTCAAATTTGATCTGCCACTTTTGTCCACTCAGGCCACTCTCCCAGCTTGTCCAAGTCCTTCTGCAGCCTCCCCTCTTCCTGAACATTACCTGTCACTCCACCTATCATTGTGTCATCTGCAAACTTAGCAACAATGTCTACAGTTCCTTCATCCAGATTGTCAGTGTAGAAATGAATCGTTGTGGTCCCAACACTAACCTCTATGAGGCAGCTGGTGTGCCCGGGCAGTACTCTGGTGGTTGGCGGCATCGCAGCTTCTTCAAGGTCTGGAGCGATACCAGAGTAGGGCTCCAGCAAGAGTGTGGGAGTAGACGGCTCGGGGATGGCAAGAGCAGGAGTAGGAACAGGCTGCAAGGCAGGGGAGGGAGAGGCAGAGCTTGAAGCAGAGGAGGTCGAGCCCAGCATGGCCAGGCGATTATGGTCTATGATGTTAAACTGTTAACTGTGTTTCTTTGTTTGTCCACATTTTAGTAAGAAGGACTGTAAAGCTTAACTTTTTAACTTTGTTTTCCTTATTTTTCTGCTTTGTCCCTAAGATGACACCATTAGTGATGACTTATAAGCTTTTCACTGTACTCATGTGAGTACATGTGACAATAAACCTAATTCAATTCAATTCCACTAGTCACCAGCTCCCATCCTGAAAAAAATGCCATTAGTCCCCATTCTCTGCCCTCTGCCAGTTAACCAATCCTCTCTCCGTGGCAGTATCTTGCCCCTAACACCACGGGCTCTTATCTTGGCAGCCTCCTGTGCGGCATCTTGTCAAAGGCCTTCTGGAAATTCAAATAGACCATGTCTACTGGCTTTCCTTTGTAATTTGCTTGTTACATAAAATAATTCTAACAAATTTGTCAGGCATGACCTTCCCTTGACAAAGCCATGCTGACTCTGCGATAGGAAGAACTGCAGATGCTGGAGTCAGAGATAACAAAGTGTGGAGCTGGAGGAACACAGCAGGCTAGGCAACATCAGAGGAACAGGTAAGCTGCTGTTTTGGGTCAGGACCCTTCTTCAGAAATGGGGAGGGGGAGGGGTGCTCAGAAATAGAGAGGAAGTGTGGTGCTGGGGAAGTCAGACGGGAAGGTGATAGGTGAGTGCACATAGGCAGTGGTCAGGATTGGTCCTTATCCCCGCCCCTTGACCTGACACAACCTGTCCATCTTCTCTCCCACTTATCCGCCACTCTCACCTCACTGACCAATGCTGACTCTGCCCTATTTTACCATGCGCTTCCAAGTACTCAGCAATCTCAACCTTTGTGATGGACTCCAAAATCTTGCCAACAACCAAGGCCAGGCTAGTGGACATGTAGTTTCTTGCCTTCTGTCTTCCTTCCTTCTTAAACAGGGTTGTTACATTAGCCATTTTCCAGTCCTCTGGGACCCTCCCTGACTCCAGGGATTCTTGAAAGATCACCACCAATGCCAATCTGCAAGGAATATGAAAGAAATGTAGGAAAATGGACCAAGAGCAGGCAGAAGGGATTAGTTTCATTTGGCGTCATGTTTGGCACAACATCATGGGCCGAAGGCCCTGTTCCTATACTGTACAGTTCTATGTTCTAATCTCTCCTCAGCTACCTTCTTCAGAACTCTAGGGAGTAGTCCATCTGGTGATTTATCCATCTTCAAACCTTTCAGCTTCCCCAGCACCTTTTCCTTAGTGATGGCACTACTCTCACCTATGCCCCCTGACTACCTCGCTAACCTATACAGCTTCATATGCATCAGAACAGAGCCCGAAGTTTTGCTAATCAGACAGCAACACACATCCATACTCAACTAAATAATTCACTGGTTGAATTCTTAAACACTTGCTTACCACACCCATGAGGGCAGAAGTCTATTGCAGTGTTTATCACCCCCATAATAAGATTATGTTAATACACTAATTCATTGTGGAGTAATCGAGTATCACAGCATGGAAACTGTTTGGCCGATCAGGTCCACACTGGTCATCAAGCACCTATCTACTAAATTCCATTTCCCACTACTTGATCTGCAGCCTTATACGCTATGGCTTTTCGGGTATTAATCTAAATACTTTCTGGTTAGATGCCAAGAGCTCAATACTGCAGAGCACAAATCCATCTGGTTCACAACTGTATTTAGGGAAGAAAATTTGTAATCCAGTCTAGCTTACATGTGACTCCAGAACCGCAATGACATGGTTGACTCTTAATTGCTCTCTGAAATTGCTGAGCAATGAGTGATAAGCAATATCTTCCCATGAAAGAATTAAGAAAATTAAAAGCAATGGATATCACAATGTGTTGGGAAAATTGAGTTACCATAGAAGATCCGTCATGATTTTATTCAGGGGTCATTCTGCCTGCTCCTACACCTTTTCTTACATTCTGAGCAGATCTAGATGTTCTAAAACCAGACTACATCATATTTAAATTATTTACTTCTAATTACTATTTCACCAAATGATTTCCAAATTGTTACACACGATTCCACTCACTCCTCAGCTACCTTCTTCAGAACTCTAGGGTGTAGCTCATCTGGTGATTTATCCACTTTCAAACCTTTCAGCTTCTCCAGCACCTTTTCCTTAGTGATATTACAGACCTTCCTGCAGCACAAACAGGAACCCTTATCATTGTAAACGTCCCAATGACCTAGCCACCCTGCCTGCAAGGATACCATCTTAACTGTGATATCAGAATTACTAATGTGCTCAATTAAAGTGGGCAGTGATGTCGGACTATGTAGACCTTGTATGAAATCGACACTCACCAAGTTACAGACCTTATCTCATAACAAGTGCAGTGTCCTTGAAGTAAGTCCCTTAGACAGACACTCACCAGTTATCCACCAAAATGGAAAACCCAACTGATGCACCCAGACACAAACTAGTATTGTACCTTTAAAGACATCAAGGGTTATGTGGACAAAGCAAGAATATGGTGATGATATATTGAATGACAGGGCAGGCTCAAAAAATGAAATGATCTACTGTTGTTCTAGTTTCTTTTTCTATAGTCAAATGAGCACTCACATGGTTGCAACAAAGGAATGCTGCACCTTCTATGTATAGTCCCTCCCTCCTCAGTTATCCACACTCCTCAGCACCCAACCCATAATGCTATTCCACACCATTTACCCCAGATCTCTTCTAGTTTTGACTGGACAAATAACTATGTACCCTGATTCCTACATTTACAGCTTGAATTAAACTCATAATCTTAATGCAGTCACCTTCACCTGACAAAGGAGCAGCGCTCTGAAAGCTTGTGATTTCAAATAAACCCATGTGACTATAAAAAAACCTGGTGTCATCTGATTTCTGACTTTGTCCACCCCAGTCCAACACTGGCACCTCCACATCATGATATATAATTGATACGTAGCTGCAGGATTGGAGAAGGATGCTGAAAGATTAGCTAAATGCTGTTTGCTTAGGGTTGCGCTAAAGAGAACATTGAAGAAGCAAGGTTTAAAAACGATGAAATTGTGTGAAGGTTTCAGTCATGGTGAAACAGGGCTTAATATCATGAGCAGACTTGCTGATGGGAAGGCTTTTGTCTTTGAAACTAAACTTCCAGTTAAAGCAGGATACCAAGACTACACATCTTTGAGCCCAATCAAAGGAAACAATCAGACCTAGGGTAGGAGCCAGGGCTGGGGTGCTGGGTCTTGGCAGTTTGAAGTTGAAGCTTACAGCCACAACTTGACATCAGACAGGTAGTCAGAGAGTCACAGTTGTTGGGTCAGAACTCCAAAATACTGCTGGCGTTTTTAGCCCTTAATTCCAAAATTGCTTTTAAAAGAAGACTGCTGCAGAGACAAAATAACTGTTGGTTTAAGTACAGTGGCTGGCTGACACAAATTCTGTTTGGGAACAGTAGGACCTAATACCTAAGGGTGTCAAAGAAACTTCAAACAGACTGGGCTGTGATCTGTTGTGGCTGCAAAGATTTTAAAGGGCTGATGACCATTCCCCCCCTACCCCCGCCACCAACAGCAAGTGTGGATTATGTCCCAAACGCAGATATGTTCAGTGTTTATCCCTTTGAAGAATACATTAGGACATGGGTTATAAAGCCACTTTCACCTCTGTTGGTGAGACTGAACCTTCTTCTGTTTCTGATTAAAGATTTAAGAGCATCTTGGGTTTGTTTAGTGCATCGTCATCAATGGTGTGAACCTTTGATCTTTTACTTATAAATTCTGTGTCTGATACTACCTCTCTCACTAACACCTTAAGAAGGACTGAGGATCGAAAGCTTGTGTTTTCAAATAAACCTATTGGACTATAACCTGGTTTCGTATGATTTCTGACTTTGTCCACCCCAGCCCAACACCAGTACCTCCACATTATTGCTTCTCATGTTTACCAGTATAGTTTGAATGTTAGCATGCTGTGAATTGTCCTCTAGTCGTCCCTGTGTTGCAGGTAAAAATAATCCCTCACTCAGAGTGCTAGAATTCAGCTAGCTTGTTGCCAGGCAAAAGACAACAGGACAATAAAAGGACTCCCTGTCACCCTGAATACGCCCTGAAAGTCAACATTGTCAGTAATCTCCACTGCAACAACCACTGCGTTCAACTATTCACTCTTTGTGAACAATTCAGGGACTGATCTGTATATCTTTGTCTGACTTTTATTTTTTTGGACACATCTCTTACTTGTAATCTATGTTTCTGTGCGTGTGATGTTACTAGTTCTTTCCATGTTTAGTAATTAATAAATTCACTCTTTGTTAACTCAAGAAAGTCTGGCTAAATTGGTTCTTTTCAAAACATAAGTTCATTTGGGTCTGGGAGAAAGGTATTCAGAAGGGAGGGGATCCTTTTTAAGTCATCTTTGTTGCAACTGGGGAACTTCACCTGGGGTCTGAATATAACACTACTCTCATGTCATTAATCATGCAGGAAAAGCTCCTAAATGTACTTTGTATTTGTTTCCATCCTTCAGATTGGTATGTTCTTCAGTGAGGTAGACCCCAGCTTGATGAATGCACTGTATAATGCTTCATTCTACATGAGAAAGGAATCATATGACTATCAGTCAGTATGTGGACCACCATCTAACACTGACACAGGAGCGGCAACCAGATCCATATTTATTGTAAGTTTACTCTTGAAGTCAGTAACTGAGGAGAAAAATCTTAGGGGTCATTAAAAATATGTTGTGTTCCTTCTCATTTTCTTTGAAATCTTTGTTATTGTAATAACAATATTGAAATTGGGAAAAGGTCTGTTTGACTAAGCAATTGGAGGCGGAGGTGTGTCATAATACATCTGAATAGGTTATTTAAAAATGTCTATAACGTAAATGGGATGTTAGGGTGTTGAGAAGGTAAGATGCCAACTGGGAAGGCATATATATTTAATCGTCTAACCTTCCCTGAGTAACTGTTTTACTTAATTTTGTCAGAACTAACCAAGGTCTCCATTTTTTATGGTGACTTTGGATGGGATCCTCATGTAGAGAAATTGCCCAGTGGTAATATCAATTTCCCAGATAATTCTTTCAAAGGATTCTGCAAGGTCCCTGTGCAGAACTCCTACTTACGCTGGAATAACAACAGTCTTGCCAGTGGAAAATCTTCTCTGTTGTCAATACTTGGAAGATATAATCGGTAACACCTAATGCAAATGAAGTAATAGCAATGAAAGCTAAGTGCATAGTAAATTTCCTGAAGAGCAATTCTCAACGGAAAAGCGAAAAGATGAGGGAATTGGGGGCAGTAATTCAAATTGAAACAATAGATGTCATGGGGATAATGAAAACAGCCAACAGGACAGAACTGACAGTTAAATATTGCAGCTTATTATCATATTTCAGAATGGTAGGTGAGAAAGAACGGCTGGTGGTGGTGATACTTTAATCAGAAATAATTATCAGAAGTAAAAATGGAAACTAACAAGCAGAAACAAAAACAGAAATTGCTGGAAAAGCTCAGCAGATCTGGCAGCATCTAAACTGAGGAAGGGTCACCAGACCAGAAATATTAACTCTTAATTTGTCTCTACAAATGCTGCCAGACTTGCTCACCTTTTCCAGCAATTTCAGGTTTTGTTTCTGATTTACAGGATCCTCAGTTCTTTCGGTTTTTAACAAATAAACAGAATCCATTAAGGTTGTTATAATGGACATGAAGGATTCAATCACATTATTAAGTGTCTACCACAGACCAACATTTAGTGAAAAGGAAGTAAAAGGACAAATATGTTGATAAACGTACGAGAAAATAAGAAAAACAGTGCATCATGATAATTGAACTTCCTTCAGTGGATTTGTGAATAATGACAAAAAAGAGCAGACTGTCCTGGAGTTCACTGTCCTGGTGGGGATTTGCGAAGGTGCCTGGAGAGAATGCATGGAGCAGCAAAGTGAGTGAGTTGTTCAGATGATTGATATGCAGGGGATTTCTGGAGAAGGAAGAATTTGGATCTTGGCACCTAAAGATGCAATGCTACTTAGCTTTCCCATCCTCCTGAGGTCTTAAGTCCCCTTGATGCACTATCTCCAGGTTGCAGAGACCACAGTCCATAATGTCTTCCACACACACCTGCTAAGTCTGAGAAGCTGATGTCTTCCTCCTGTCCACAGCTAACATCAGTTCCTTAGATTGTACAACAAGCACTCCAGTTAATTGTGGGAGCAACTATCCAGCTTCCTCTCCATTCATGTGGTTTCTGCAGCATTAGGTATCGATGTGCAGCTCAGCATTTTAAGTCATGTTTGGGCATCTGTAATAAAAATCTTTCCTTTGATAGAATAAAGTGCAAAATCTATCTGATCTTTCTGATTGATTGGGAAATCCAGATGCTAATACTGTGGCTCTAAAGATCATAACAAATGGAATCAGAAGTAGCTCACTTGACCCCTCAACATTCTCCGCCGTTCTAGACCATGACCTAGATCATGGCTGACCGTTCAACTCAACTCCATTTTCTTTCACTTTTAGATAAATATGAGGTGCTGCATTTTGGAAAGGCAAATCAGGACAGGACTTATACACTTAATGGTAAGGTCCTGGGGAGTGTTGCTGAACAAAGAGACTTTGGAGTGCAGGTTCATAGTTCCTTGAACGTGGATTTGCAGGTGGATAGGATAGTGAAGAAGGCGTTTGGTATGCTTGCTTTTATTGGTCAGCGCGTTGAGCACAGGAGTTGGGAGGTTATTTTGTGACTGTACAGGATATTGGTTCAGCCTATACAAAGGAAATTGTGAAACTAGAAAGGGTTCAGAAAAGATGTACGACGATGTTGGCAGGGTTGGAGGGTTTGAGCTATAGGGAGAAGCTGAATGGGTTGGGGCTATTTTCCCTGGAGCATCAGAGGCTGAGGAGTGACCTTATAGAGATTTATAAAATCATGAGGGGGCATGGATAGGGTAAATAGACAAGGTCTTTTTCCCAGGGTTGAGGAGTCCAAAACTAGAGGGCATAGGTTTAACATGAGAGGGGAAAGATATAAAAGGGATGTAAGGGCAACATTTTCACGCAGAGGATGGTGCGTGTATGGAATAAGCTACCGGGGAAGTAGTGGCGGCTGGTATGATTACAACATTTAAAAGGCATTTGGATGGGTATATGACTAGGAAGGGTTAAGGGGGATATGGGTAAAATGCTGGCAAATGGGACTAGATTTATACAGGATATCTAGTCAGCATGGACGAGTTGGACCAAAGAGTGTGTTTCTGTGCTGTATATCTCTATGACTCTTTAATATCTAAAATCCTATCAACCTCAGTATTGAATATACTCAATGACAGAGTTACCACAGCCTAGTAGAGTAGGGGAATCTCTGTGTGAAGAAATTCCTCCTCATCTCTGTCCTAAATGGCCTGTCTCTTATACTTACACTGTGTCCCCTGAATTTAAGACCCCAGCCAAGGAAATAGCTCTGTCGAGCCCCATAAGAATTTTGTAATTTTCAGGGAGATCACCTTTAATTCTTCTAAACGTTTGGGAATACAGGCCCAGTCTCCTCAATCTCACATCAGACAATCCACCTCCAGGGGATTAGTCTGGTGAATCTCTACAGCAATCCGTCTATGGCAAGAATATTCTTCTTCAATAAGATCACAACTGTACACGGTCCTCCAGATGTAGTCTCACCAATGCTGTATGCAGTTGCAGCTGTAGCAAGATCTCTTCCTTCTCTACATAAACTCTCTTGTTGTAAGGGCCAACGTACCATCTTCCTTTCTAATTGCTTGCAGTACTTGCATGTTAGCTTTCAGTAACTGGTGTACAAGAATACCAGATCCCTTTTGGCATCTGCACTTTCTAATCTCTTACTATTTAAGAAACACTCTGCATTTCTGATTTTACCAAACAAATTGTTAACTTTGTATTTTTTGACATTTACATTCCATCTGCAATGGTCTTGCCCTTTCAGTCAAGCAGTCCAATTCCTCTTGAAGCCTCTTTGCATCTTCCTCACAATTCAAATTCCCACCAAGTTTTGAGCTATTGACAAATTTAGAAGTATTAAGCTTGGTCGTTGATGTAGATTGTGAACTGTTGAAGCCTAAGCACAGATACCTGTATCCCAATGGGGTCATGGCCTCCCAAACTGAAAATGACTTGTTTAGTCCTGCTCTGTTTTCTATTGATTAATCAGATCAGTATATAACACCCAAATTCCAGTGCTCTAATTTTTTTTATTAATTCATGGGGTATAGACATCACTGGGTGGGCCAATGTTCTTTGCCCATCCTTAGTTGCCCTTGAGAAGGTGGTGGCGAGCTGCCTTCTTAAGAGGATGCTGTCCACATGCTGTAGGTAGATCCACAATGCTATAAAGGAGAGGTCAGGAATTTTTCCAAGCAACTATGGGTCAGTACCAAGTCAGGGGAACTTGCAGGTGGTGGTGTTCCCACTTATCTGCTGTCCTTGTCCTTTTAGATGGAAGTGATCATGTGTTTAGAAAGTGCTGTTGAAGGAACTTTAATAAACTTCTGCAGTGCAACATGTAGATGGTACACTGCTGCTGAGTGTTGGTGATGAAAGGAGGGAATGTTTGTGGATGTAGTACCAATCAAGGAGGCTGCTATGTCTTGGACAGTGTCAAGTTTCTTGAGTGTTGTCGGAGCTGCATTTAACCAGGCAAGCAGGAAGTATTCCATCACACTCCTGACTTGTGCCTTCTCAATGTTGACAGTCCCTTGAGAACCTGGAGGTGAATTACTCATTGCAGGATTTGTAGCCTCTGACCTGAACTTGTAGCCGATGTATTTATATGGCTAGTCCGTTTCATTTTTGGTCGATGTCAGTCCCCAGAATGTTAGTAGTGGGGGATTCAGTGATGGTAATGCTATTGAATGTCAACGGACATTGGTTGAAGAGATAATAGGAACTGCAGATGCCGGAGAATCTGAGATAACAAGGTGTAGAGCTGGATGAACACAGCAGGCCAAGCAGCATCAGAGGAGCAGGAAGGCTGACGTTTC
>JAHRHZ010000147.1:490202-523569 GCA_024137785.1 Ginglymostoma cirratum | reverse complement strand
GAAACGTCAGCCTTCCTGCTCCTCTGATGCTGCTTGGCCTGCTGTGTTCATCCAGCTCTACACCTTGTTATCTCGGACATTGGTTGAATATCTGTTATTGGTGATGGTCATTGCCTGACAGTTGTATGGTGTGAATATTAGTTGCCAACCCAAACTTGGATATTGTCCAGGTCTTGCTGCATTGGAAGGTGGACTGCTTTAGTATTTGAGGAGTCATGAATGGTGGTAAACATTGTGCAAACATCAGTGAACATCCCGACTTTAGACCTTATGATGGAGGGAAGATTACTGATGAAACAACTGAAGATGATTGCACCTAAGGCACTACTCTGAGGCACAGGAGACTCTTGTGGCAGTTATAATTCCCTACCTGTGGACCAGTAGGCCCAGGTTCATAACATCCCTGTACAGGTTATAGAGTCATAGAGCTGTGCAGCATGGAAACAGACCCTTCAGTACAACTCGTCCAGGCTGACCAGATATCCTAAATAAATCTAGTCCCATTTGCCAGCATCTAAACCCTTCCTATTCATATACCCATCTAAATTCATTATAAATGTTGTAATTGTATCTGCCCCCACCACTTCCTTGCACCACCCTCTGCATGAAAACGTTGCCCCTTAAGTTCACTTTAAATCTTTTCCCTCTCACCTAAACCTATGCCCTCTGGTTTTGGACACCCCCGCCCCTGGGAAAAAGACCTTGGCCATCCTATCTATGCCCCTCATGATTTTATATACCTCTGTAAGGTCACCCCTCAGTCTCCAACACTCCAGGGAAAATAGCCCCAGCCCATTCAGCCTCTCCTTATAGCTCAAACCCTCCAACCCTGGCAACATCCTTGTAAATCTTTTCTGAAGCCTTCCAAGTTTCACAACATCCTTGCTTAGGGGCGGCACGGTGGCTCAGTGGTTAGCACTGCAGCCTCACAGCGCCAGGGACCCAGGTTCAATTCCAGCCTCAGGTGACTGTCTGTGTGGAGTTTGCACATTCTCCCCATGTCTAAGTGGGTTTCCTCCAGGTGCTCCGGTTTCCTCCCACAGTCCAAAGATGTGCAGGCTAGGTGGATTGGCCATGCTAAATTGCCCATAGTGTTCAGGGGTGTGTGGGTTATAGGGGGATGGGTCCGGGTGGGATGCTCCAAGAGTCGGTGTGGACTTGTTGGGCCGAAGGGCCTGTTTCCGCACTGTAGGGATTCTAATTATTCCACAAATGGCATAACCACTTTCCCGTACAGCCACAACATGACCACCTAACTCCTATACTCAATGCACTGATCAATAAAGAAAGGATACCAAGTGCCTTCTTCGTTATCCTGTCTACCTGCACCTCCACGTTCAAGGAACTATGAATCTGCATTCCAAAGTCTTTTGCATTAAATGCCCTGATTTGCCTCTCCAAAACGCAGCACCTCACTTTTATCTAAATTAAGCTCCATCTGCCACTCCTCAGCCTATGGCTCATCTGATCAAAGTCCAGTTGTGTTCTGAGGTAACCTTCTTCTCTGTCCACTGCATCTCCAATTTGGGTGTCATCTGCAGACTTATTAACCATACCTCCTATATTCACATCCAAATCATTTATATAAATGATGAAAGGCAATGGACCCAGCACTGCTGGTCACAGGCCTCCAGTCTGAAAAGCAAACCTCCACCACCATCCTCTGACTTCTACCTTCAAGCCAGTTCTGTATCCAAGAGGCTAGTTCTCCCTGGATTCCATGTGATCTAACAATAAAAAAGGGGGCTGGGAATATTCAGGAAATGGTAGATTCAGAAAGGGTCAAAAAAGTAAAGCTTTGCAGATGCTGGAGATCTGAACTAAAACAATGTTGTGGAGAAATTCAACATGCCCAGCAGCATGTGTAGAGAGAGACAAACAGTTAACATTTTAAATCCAGGAAGACTTGAAATCTGAGAAAATGTCGAAGTTGGTAAATGAGGAACAGATAGAATGCAGTCATTGCAAGTGATTACAAATACAAACAGCCTTTGTTGCAAGGGAAAGGAATATAAAATGAGTGAAGTTTTCCTGCAGCCGGACAGGGCATTGCTGAGACTATGACCACTGCTTGGGGTTTGTGAGCAGTTAAAAGACACCTATACCTTGCTGTTTCTTTAGCTTCACCAAATTCCACTTCTTGATTTTCTGAAATAAGTTCTGTACTTTCTCAAACCCATTCTTTATTATCAAAGCAAAGGCCTTTTCATTTTCCCCAATTGTCTGATCTGTTTAATATTCAGTTTTGTTCCCCTTATTTCAAAAAATGTACATAAATGTATTAGCAGTTCAGAGGAGGTTCACACAACTCATTTCTGAGACGGAAGTCTTGTCTTATGAGGAAAAGTTGAGAGGTTGGAGCTGTATCACCATACCCTCTAATTTTCTTCCTGGCTGCGTGGGTCTCCAGCACCCATGTATAGCTGCAACTTCTGGAACCAAAGTCAGGACAACAATTGGTATACCGCCATTGCCGTACAGGGAACCTTGGAGCAGCTGTGCACACATGCAATTTAGATGGAAAGTTGAGCTGCATCCATTGGAGTTTGAAATAAAAAGTGTGTAACAATGATTATAAATCCTATCTTTTATAATCCTTTCCAACACTCTACCCACAACAGAAGTAAGGCTCACTGGTCTATAATTACCAGGGTTGCCTCTACTCCCCTTCTTGAACATTGCGTACAGTTCTGGTTGCCGCATTATAGGAAGAATGTGGAAGCATTGGAGAGGGTGCAGAGGAGATTTACCAGGATGTTGCCTGGTATGGAGGGAAGGTCTTATGAGGAAAGGCTGAGGGACTTGAGGCTGTTTTCGTTAGAGAGAAGAAGGTTAAGAGGTGACTTAATAGAGACATACAAGATGATCAGAGGATTAGATAGGGTGGACAGTGAGAGCCTTTTTACCCAGGTGGTGATGGCTAGCACGAGGGGACATAGCTTTAAATTGAGGGGTGATAGATATAGGACAGATGTCAGACGTAGGTTCTTTACTCAGAGAGTAGTAAGGGCGTGGAATGCCTTGCCTGCAGCAGTAGTAGACTCGCCAACTTTAAGGGCATTTAAATGGTCATTGGATAAACATATGGATGATAATGGAATAGTGTAGGTTAGATGGGCTTCAGATCGGTTTCACAGCACGGCGCAACATCAAGGGCCAAAGGGCCTGTACTGCGCTGTAATGTTCTATGTTCTAACTTTACTAAGGAATCTTATCCAAAGCCTTACTGAAGTCTATATAGATCACGTCCACCATTCTGCGTTCATCAATCCTCTTCATTACTTCCGCAAAAAACTCAATCAAGTTTGTTAGACACGATTTCCCATGCACAAAGCCATGTTGACTACATTGTATATATTGATCAATATATCAACTATAGGTTGATTAGAATATATCTGTCCTGAGGAACTCCTTCACAGATGTCCTGAAACTGAGATGACTGATCTCTAATCAGCAGAATCATCTTCGTATGTGCCAGATATGAATCCAACCAATGGAGAATTTACCCCAATTCCCAATGATTGCAGTTTTGCTAGGGCTCCTTGATGCCTCACTTGGCCATGTGTGGCCTTGATGTCAAGAGCTGTTACTCTCACTTCACCTCCGGAATTCGGCTCTTTCGTCCATGTTTGAACCAGGGTTGTATTGAGGTCAGGAGATAGGTTTCCTTGCCAGAACTCAAACTGAGCATCAGTCAACAGGTTATTGCTTCCATCACTTTACTGATAATTGAGGGTAGAGTAATGGGCAGTAATTGGTGGGTTAGATTTGTGGACAGGACATCCCTGGTCAATTTTCCGCATTGTCAAATGGATGTCAGTTTTGTAGCTTTAAGCAGGGCAGCTTGGCTAAGGGCAAGTTGTCAGTACTATTACTGGAATGTTATCAGGAACTGTACCCTTTGCAGTGTCCAGAGCCTCCAGCCATTTCTTGAGATCACAGGGACCGAATGGAAATAGCTAAATGGGAAACTCTGAAGGAGGTTGAGAATGGATCAATCACTCAGCAATTCCGATTGAAGATTGTTCTGAATGCTTTTCTTTAGCACTAATGATTGGGCTTATTGAGGATAGAGATGTTTGTGGAGCGTCCTCCTCCAGTGGGCTTTTATAGCTATAGACAATGTTTTGTGGTTAGGTCCCGATCTATCTATCTATTCAAATTCTATGAACCCTTGTTTCCAGAGATTTGACGTGGCATCTTTAGCATATCCAGGATTCTAGATCATACAGCAGGGTGGTAAGGATGATGGAAACCAGGTCAGTTAGCTTATTTGGCTGGACAGCTTGGTTGTGATGCAGAGTAACACCAGCTGAGGGCACCATGAAGGTCCCATCTTCTCAATCTCACTACAATCAGTCATCTCTCTCTGTCTCTAATGAGACCCCTGTGGTCCTCTGGGACTGTAGTGACTTTACCTTTCAGGACAACAGCGTGGTCAGTTTGAATGTCATATTTTAACACTATGCTGTTTCCAAACCTGATCATAGAGTTGATCATAGTCAGGACTTGCTGTCTGGATGCTTGCACTAATATCTTCGTAAATAGTAGCATCGCCAGAGATGTCAGGGTGGGAGAGTATTTTCCCATCGTTGAGTCTGGAACCATCGACAGTTGTATTTGGTGCTTCTTCTCATGTTCCTGGTGCTTTCTGAAACATTGCCTTGGCCTTTGAGTTGCTGATTTAGAGACCAAGGTTTTGGCTGCAGTAAAGAATTTGTTTGCCACTAGCCAGATGTGCTTCTTGCTGTGGGCAGCTAGAGGCTCTCAGATCACTGCCTCTGTGACTTTGGTGGAGAACACTGTCTGGAGAGATTGAAGAACTTCCTTGAGTGGACAAGGTGATAAAGACAGTTGAGTCAACCAAACTAGACAAAACTCCTGAAGTAGGGACATTCTAGCAGTTTTGAAGTATGATATATGTTATGTTATACAAGTGTAATATGTTTTTTTCCAAATATACAGCCACCTCCAAGAGTATTTGAAAATAGGAAAGATTTCCACTGACATTGCAGCCTTGGATCAAACATGGACAAAAAAGCTGAATTCCAAAGGTGAGGTGAAAGTGACAGCAAGGCTGCATTTGACCCAAGTATAGGCATCAAGGAGTCCTAACGAAAACTGGACTCAATTGGAATCAAGGAAAATTGTTTGCTAGTTGGGGTCAAACTAGCATAATGGTAGATGATTGTGGTTGGTGGAAGTCAGTCAATTCAGCTCCAGGACATCTCTACAGGAGTTTCTCAGTCCTAGGTCAAACCATCTTCAGCTGCTTCCTGAAGGGTTTAGGCCCGAAACGTCAAGTTTTCCTGCTCCTATGATGCTGCTTGACCTGCTGTGTTCATCCAGCCCCATGCTTGTTATCTCGGATTCTCCAGCATCTGCAGTACCTTTTATCTCCTGAATGACCTTCCCCACTTCTAACTTTGATGGAGGGATGTTTGCAATGATTGCATGGTGTTCACCACCATTCACAACTCCTCAGGTATTGAAATAGTGCACGTTCAAATGCAAAAGCCCTGGACAATGACCAGGGCTTGAACTGAAAAGTAGCAAGTGACATTCACACCACACAAGCCAGACAATGACTGTCTCCAATAAGAGACAAGTGGAACTACTGCCCCCTGACATTCAATGGCAGTACCATCACTGAATTCCCAACTACCAACATCCTGAGGGTTACCATTTGCCAGAGACTGAACTGGACTCACCATATAAATACAGTGGCTACGAAAGCAGTTTGGAGGCTCGGAATACTGCGGTGAATATCTCACCTCCTGACTCATCAAAGCTGGATAACTGTCTATAATACACAAGTCAGACATGTGATGGAATACTCCGCATTTGTCTGGATGAGTGTAGCTTCAACAACACTCGAAGCTGGACATCATCCAGGACAAAGCAGCTCACCTGACTGGCACCACCAACATTCAGTAGCAGCAATGTGTACCACCTACAAGATGCACTGCAGAAATTCATCTAAGATCCTTCAGCAGCACCTTTCAAACATTACCATGGAGAAGGACAAGGGCAGTAGATAGATAGAACACCGAGGAAGAGGAAAAGAACAAACGGCTCCCGTTCCTGGACGTCGTGATAGAACGCAGGACCAACAGGGAATTCCTAACAAAAGTACACAGGAAAGCCACACACACTGACCAAGTACTGAATTTTAACAGCAACCACCCTAACACAGACAAACAAAGTTGCGTGAAAACTCTATTTTAACGGGAAACGACACTCCACAGCAACACAGAACTACACGAAAATGAAGAAGAGTACCTCTTCCAAGTATTCAAGGACAACGGATACCCGAAAAACTGGGTCACAAGATGCCTATTACACCAACGACACCAGGAATTTACTACATGCCCCGACACACTCATCACGCTACTTTACCTCAAGAACACATCTGAACTAACCACAAGATTCCTACGACCACTGGACATCAAAGCAGCACACAAACCCACATCAACCCTATGCCAGCTGCTAACCCGAACCAAAGACCCGTTACCCACTATGGACAGGACCAACGTAATATACAAGATCCCCTGCAAAGACTGTGACAAACATTACATTAGATAGACAGGAAGAAAATTAGCCACAAGAGTACACGAACATCAACTAGCAACAAAAAGACACGACCAATACTCACTCATCTCCATCCACATGGATGTGGAAAACTACCAGTTTGATTGAGACAACACCAGGATCTGGGACAGGCCATGCAGAGACAAGCAGGGAATTCCCAGAGGCCTAGTTGTCCACTAAGAAGGCCATCAACAAACACATTGAACTAGACCCTATATTTACTCCACTGAGATGGAAAACCGGAAGTGAGGTAACCCAGCTCAGTGGACCCCAGAGTTCAAATACCAGGTGGGAAAACACACCAGCGCTTCATCAGAGGCTGCACTGATGATGTTACCCAGTAGGATAATGAAATATCTGCAGAACAATGAACCAGTTCAGTGAGCCAAACAACCACAACATCCACAACCCAAGCTACAAATCTACGCGAAAACCTTAGAACACCACAATCTGCAAGTCCCCCTCCAAACCACTAATCATCCTGTCTTGGAAATATATCATTGTTCTTTCAATGTCACTGCGTCAAAAATCCTGGAAATCCCTCCCAAAATGCATTGTGGGTCTACCTACTGCAGCAGTTCAAGAGGCAGCTCAACACCACCTTCTCCAGACCAGCTAGGGATGGGTAATAAATAATAGCCCAGCCACCAATGCCCAAATCTCTTGAATGAATTCTAAGGAAGTACTTCATGGTTAGCACTATGGAAAGGATTCAAAAATGTCTGTAACATTTACTGAGAAATAAGTCCTCTGTCATTCACAAGAGAAGGATCCTATTGCACTGTCTACTAAACTTTGTAGATGATTTCCTTCCAGAATCACAGTGTGGTTGAGGATTAACTGTGGGGCTGCTGATATGGTGTTTGAGAGCAACATCAAGATCTGTGCCTGCTCTTCATAGATCTAACTGAAGTTTTTGACAATATGAGTCAATCTGGTCTATGACGTTCAAACAAGTTTGTCAAAACCCTGCACCTGCTGCATGATGGTGTTTTTGGGTGTGTTTGTGCCTGTGGAGAGATATCTGGTGTCTTTGTGATCACCAGCAATGTAAAGCAAGGCCGGGTCAATTCTTCAATCTCTACTTTTCTGCAATCCTTAAGGAACCTGCCAGTGATATTGCATCAACATTAGGTTCTAGTCAGGGAAACTCTTCAATCTCTCCTGAAAATCCTAGTTCAATTAAACATTAAAAATCTCAATATCAGTGGCCCTCGTATCAACCCCAGGGGAGTTGTAATCTTTCTAATCCAAAACAAAATTGTTTGCCACTACTTCTTGTTACCAGGTATTAAATCTGCATGGTGATCAGAACTTTGCTGTTTAGGGGGCCATGGAAAGGTTGAAGCTATATCTTTCGATATTGAAAATCACTGACATGCATGTTATGTTTTAATCAAGCCTACAGTCGCCGATTTCCTGAACTTGGCATGGTGGAGCTCAGCTGCTGCCTGGTAAGATAATGCTCTTTACCACTGTCTCACCAGAAGGGGAATGTGAGAAGCACTAGAGGTGATCTCTTACTGTGTGATAACGCACTGCTTTCTGACAGTATAGCTCATGTGTGGTCAGAGTTGTACTTGAGTACGTGCGTAACATTGGAGTAAGTTGGTTGTGTGAAAGTGAGTCTGAGGCAGAGCCAGGTTTTATTGGTGTTCTGCCCTACTTGTGTTTTGTACTAAGAATGTATCTGTAAAAATTTAAAATTGAAGTACTGTCTCCCTTTGCTGCTTTTTCCCTTCTTCAAAGTAATGACCCAATTCCATCAGCTAGATCATCACAAAAGATCTTTGGGAAGGAAACCTTCAACATTTCCACCCTCAGGGTCATTGTGAATGCACTCCAATGTCACTAAAATTGTTTTTAAGTGACTGGGGCCACGTTCTTTGTAGATTAAGCCATTGGAAGGAATCTCCTTTTTTCTCACCCGTTTTGTATTGGGTTGAGAGGAAAGTTTTGAATGTAAGTCCATGAAATAAGCAGCTCTCACGATGGGTTTCTCAATGAGTGATGTTGGTGCAGCTTTTAGCAAATTCAGATGTGGCTGGAGCAAAGTCACCAAACTATAATACACAGTAAAAACACGGCAGTGCCAGAAGTAATGCCCCATCTTTGGTGGTGATTTTCAATTTCAATGCTCACCTATCAATTACAATGCCTTTATTCATTTCCCAGGTCTTTACTGCAGCAGTTGCTATACACCCTTACTTTACAATTCAGCTTCCAAACAGGTAAGAGCCTCTGGTGTTTCTTTGAGGGTGGGATATTTAGAAAGGAAAATTAAACAGATCAGTTGGGCTCTGGTTTAGTTCCACTTCAGATCACAGCACTCCACCCGAAACACTACTTACCCGTATTTTAATCAAGACTGGAAGTTGCCCTTACAGCATCTCTTAATATCACTCTCCAGATCTGTGCGCTGTCTGATGTCACATAATTATTGAGATCTTATTTAGACCCATTGCTACATGTGAGACAAGACAGTACACGTTTCTCACACTAAAAGGCTCAAGTTTCTTGGATTTATGTGCAAGAAGCACTTATTCCATGACTGATACCTTTATGGTGCTCAGCGACTTTTAGGCCTTCCTGGAAGCAGAATGCTAAGGCTGTTACCTAACTCAGGTGGGAGCAGATATTTGCACACCTGCCTTAATTCCTTTGTTTTATTACTGGTGCATCACCCTGAAGAGGTGGATCCACTGGCTCCACTTTCAGCCCTTCTCCAGTTAAAGAGGTACAAGGGTCAGCAAACAATTTTAACAGAAATATCAGCCCAGGGATGAGTGCTTCTGAGGAAGATGCTGGGGCTTGGGTGAGTGGGAGTTTGCCTGTCTCATTTCAGCAGTGATTGGGCAAAGGCCCAACCACATTGTTGCTGCTAGAGGCCTTTGGCCTGTGAGATGCTTAACCTCTCAGTTAGACATGGAATCAGAATGACTGGAGCCATTGAACCTGAGAATGTAAGCTAGATCCACCTCACTATAAATGTAACAGCAAGGTCAATGTTTAGATCTTAACTGTAAAACATTAATTCTGTTCCATTGCTCAATGCAATTTGCTACCACTGATATTTCCAGGTAAGTTATTGGAAATGGTTGCCAGTATGGTTCTGTTAATTCTCCCTATTCCTTTGTTACTAGATGATACATTTGCAGATGGTATTGAACTGAAGGAGACGAGCTGTGTCACCAAGCAGACACAATACTACTTTGGCAACAACAGTAGATCCTACAGCAACTTAATTGACTGCAGCAATTGCTCCAGGTTAGCAACTAACTCAAGGTTCAATCCCCATTGACCTAACGTTAAAAGAAAGGAGTGTGCTGCAAAGTCACCACAGCTAAACATAGTTTCCTCGTTGGCCCAGTAAGGGGCGCCAGGCAGAAGGGGAGAACATTTTCAGGGGGAAACATCCAATGCAGGTGTGGTCTATGAATGGGAGAATTACTGGTCCCTACCACCAGGGCAATATAGAATTTTAGAAAGGTCACAGCACAGCAGGAGGCCATTCAGCCAATTATGTCTGTGCTCAGTCTGCAAAGGACCAAATATTTAGATGGCTGCTAAACTGACCTCTGAAAATCAGTTCTATGGTTACACTTTGACACACTTGAAGGACTACCTTACAACAAGGGCTCAGTTTGTGTCTCAACCCAACTCACTATGCAGAACAGTCAGCACCATCTGGAGTTGAGGCCTAGGAAAGAGTTCAGCTAGATCATTACAGCAGGAAAACTGCTTCATAAATCAAGAAATGTGAGTATTCTGGTGGGCCGCATATGCCTCTTGGAGAATTATGATCTCAACCATTCATAGCCTTGATGGCTCAGATTGATTTTTCATGTTTTAAATGTGACAGGGATCTTTTCGTCACTGGTTTTGTTCCACTTGGCTAAGATTCAAAATCAACTTTTACATGTGGTTCTATCAGAATAACCACTGCAGATTGTCAATAAATCTTCCTGTCTTGTCACAGGTTTTACCATGCACAGAGACTGGCTAACACCAACCTTCTCTTTGTGGTTGCCGAGAAGCTAACTTGTAGTCAGTGTAACCGAAGCAAACTGATCCAGTCTGAGGTGCGATGTATCCTGTCCTTGAATAACTGTACATAGCTCCACAAAGAGCATGTGAATTAGCACAGTCTTAAGGAAATCTGTTGTAAGAAGGGTCAGTGACCTGGAGTGGAGGGAGTGGTCAGTGAGCTGGAGTGGGGCAATGCAATGCTTTGCTGTAAATTATGCTGTAGATTTTCACAATTTCTGATTCCAGGTAAGTCTAAACTAATAAGAAAAGGTTACGGATCTAAATCATTTCCTTTGTTATATATCTCCCAGGTTTTGTTATTAACCTTACTTCTCTTCATCATTTATGTATTCACTTTTTTTCTCTTCCCATCATCTCAGTCTAGTACAAGTTGATTGCGTCAAAAAAGGTTTTATAATATATGTGAATTGTATATTACTTTTCATTCCTGAATCACTTTGTCCTACAGTTCATTGCTTTACTGAGGTTCTGAAAACACTTGACCCAGTTCCTGTTTGAATGTTTGATATGTCCAGCTCCTGTGAAGGGGTTCAAGTGCTTTTTAAATAATAGTCAATACAGTGTGGAGCTGGAGGAACACAGCAGGTCAGGGAGCATCAGAGGCCAGAGAGAGTCAATGTTTTTGGTTTACACCCTTCATCAGGACTGACTTTCCTGCTCCTCTGATGCTGCCTGACCTGCCATGTTCCTCTAGCTCCACACGGTATTGATTCTGACTCCAGCATCTACAGTTCTTGCTGTCTCTCTCTTCTTAAATAATATCTGTTTCCAGTCCACTTCTATCAAGTTATGTCTCAGTTTAGAAAGCTGGCCTTTCCCTAGTTTAAAGCTTTTACTTCCATCTATTTTCATTCTTTTCTGTAACTCTTCAAAATCTGACTGAATTATAATCACTGCCAACAAAATGCAACTGATACCCCTTCCAAATGGCCAAAAAGGAGAAGAGGGGATAAAAAAAAAGGAAGCAGGATTAGCTTGCCAACTTAAGAATTAAGTGTTATTACCTGGGATGAAAACTCATCCCGCTCTGTTTGCTGTACACAATGTATCCAGCTCAGGTCTAGCTGAGCATCTTGATCTAAAGCTACCTCTCGACTCAGGGTGCAGACCACGCTAACATAGGCACAGTGAATTCCCACAGCCTCATTGCATTCGTGAAAGTATTGAATTAGAATCAAATCCCACCTACTCTATCTTTACCAAGAAAGTTTCCAAGCTTCCAATATTTTTAATTCAGTTAAACAACGTCAAAGAATGACGTTGTAGACATGCTTGCTGAGCTGGTGGGTTTGGTTGCAAACATTTCGTCACCCTGCTCGGTAACATCATCAGTGCCCCTTCGGTTGGTGTTCTGTCTCACTTGTTATGTATATGCCTCAGTTTGCTGGGTTGGTTGGTATTACTTATGGTTTTGTTTCTCAGTGGTTTGTACAGAGGGTCTAATTCAATGTGTTTGTTGATGTTTGTTGAATTAGACCCTGTGTACAAACCACTGAGAAACAAAACTGGAAGTGATGCCAACCACCCCAGCAAACCAAGGCATATAAATTACAAGTGGGACAGAACACCGATGCTTCACCAGAGGTGCACTGATGATGTTACCTAGCAGGGTGACAAAACGTTTGCAACCAATCCCACTGGCTCGGCGAGTATGTCTACAACCTCATCCACAACTCGAGCTACAAATCTTCTTGAAAACTTTAAATGTCAAAGAATTCTAAGTAGCTGTACTTTGTTCCTTGTTATCCATCAATTAGTGTTTAAATTATTGAAGTGCAGTGAATTGCACAGAAACATTATAACATTTGCAGAAAACTCTCATGCATCAAATTACAAGAGATCTGAAGATAAAATTATCGGCTTTTTTTCCACTATGCAATAGTTCAATGAGGTTTCAACTCAATTAAAATTACATTGGAATGTGATATGGATAATTACCATTGACATATTGTCAGCTCCACCAATCCAACCAGCCAAGTTTAAGATTAAATCAGCATCGCTTTAAAATGTTATTTATTTTTGTGAAGGTTGGTTCAACTAAAATCTAATTACGGGTCAACGCATTTCACTTTTCTTCAGATGTGGGAGGGTGCAATATAACTAGTTAATGATTTTCTCAAGAGAAATCAAAAAATTCCACTCCAGTACAACAAGATAGACAACAGCAAAAAAGCAGACTTGATTAGCTGAATGACCTACTTATGCTCCTGTGTCGAATGGTTTCAGCTTGTCGTGTATACGCCACTTCTCTGTAAGAGCAAATCAGCTAGTGCCATGCTGCCACCCTTCCCACTTAGTCCTGCATTTTGTTCTCTTTAGTTGTTTATCCAAATCCCTTTGAAAACTACAGTTGTATCTGCCTCTATCACCCTCTCAGCTAGTGTATTCCAGATCTTAAACACAGTCACCTTGTACCCCTGTTGGTTCTTTGCCTAAAGTCTTAAATGATGTACCCAGATTATTGATCCTGTACCAAGGCTAATAGTTTGTCACCCTCTGTTCACTCTGGACAGAGTTTGTTTGAATAATATGGTCCAGTCCCAGCTAGTTTTGCCTTTGGGTGCAGTTTTGTTTTGCATGGGACCAAGTACAGTGCACTAGTTCCTTAACATTTTCACCCTCAGCTGATGGACCAGATCAGTGTGAAGAGGTACTGAAGCCTAGGTATCGGAAAGCACCTGAAGACTGTTTTGATTACAATGCAGCAGTAAGTATCGCCATTCATCTTCACTCGTGAGAGAGGATTTTGTGTATCTTTGCGTCTCCTGAACACTGACACCTATTGCTTGACATTGTGTGATGGCTAGTTTGGCATGGTTACAAACAAGACAATTAGTTAGATGTAGAGAGAGAGGTTATTAAGAAATGATCGGGCATGAGTGCAAATAGACTCCAGAACTTGAAAATGAGGCCTGAGGAAAACTTGGGTACACAACTCTAGGTATTTTCTTTCTGAGGAGTCTTGAGAAGAGTTAGAATGAAATGTTTCATAATTTTGAAAGGTTAACCCAAGAGATCCTGTACCTGAATATGAATGTTTCTGATTTCTCTGAATATCTATGGCTGAAAATGATATCTACAGTTTCAAGAAACATAGTCTATTTTTCTAATTAACTTGTTCAGAGATGTTATTACGTACTTCTGGAGCAGCTAGGACTTGAACACAGACCTGAACACTCTCACTGTATCACAAGAGACCCATTGCAACTGTAAACACTTTGCTTTTAATGTGAAATGCAATTGCACCCACTTTCATTTATAATTAGGATAACCTCCCATCATTGGTGACATTGAATGAGTCTAACTTTGGTTGTGTTCACAGTCATCAACTTCACAGTTCTATCTTAAATACTTTTGTATTTTTTTTGATCTCTTTATCGAACACCATGCTCATCATATTAGTTGCCCTGGTTAATAAGGAAGCAGAGTAATTGTTCAATATTTTTGCCATTTTTCATGCGTTTTTATCTTGTACTTGCCTCAGTGATCTACCCCATCCTGGTTATTCTGTTGTTACTTATGTCTGTGAAAACTTTACTCGTTACTTTTATAGTTCTTGATAATGAATTTTATTTAATTTCTTTTCTAACCTCTTTGTAGTCCCTTAAGTTAACTATATTTGAGGTGAAAAGTGTAGATCTATTTAAGGGGAAGGTCAATAAATACCAGAGGGACAAAGCAACAGAAGGTTATGCCGAAGGAGATAGATGAAGTCTAGTGGGAGGAAGTACATCTAGTGCATAAACACCAATACAAGTGGAAATTGCAGGAAAATTCCAGCAGACCTGGGAGCATCAGTTCCAAAGAAGAGTTGAATTCAACACAATCTTTCTCATTACATGGATGCTGCTAGGACTGTTGAATATTTCCAACATATCTTTGTTTTCAATTCAGCTTATTACCAGTTGAACTGAATGGCCTGTTCCATTGTTGTAAATGCAGTGTAAAGCACCATGTTATTCATTTGATCCTACTAAAATGTGTTCATCATTGTTGCAGGAGAATACCTCAGACTGCGGTGGTGGAGCCATGTTGACGTTCTCTATCTCCCTCTTATTAGCCCTGCAATTATTTCTCCTGCCTTGGACTGCCGATCTGAACCTCTTTCTCCGGGCCAACAGTCTTTGATTCGGGACCTTCTGTCACTACATATCAGCTGTGCAATTCTCACAGCTGAGGACTTCCCTTCCCCCGGAAGCCTAATTCCTCATTCCAGTCTCACATCTCCGTGTTGTCGTGTGGTGGAGCTGCAAACTGTGTGTGTGTGTGGAGCTGGTCTATTGTGGTCGTTTGGACAACCAGTATTTTCCTGGCAAGAACTTGTGGGGAAAGCAGGATTTCATGGATCTGCTTTATGGAAGACCCTTTACATGACTAAGAAGATGGGAAATGCAAGAGGAGCCTGTTGTCCCCATGTGTGTAGACCCCATTGCTTTCCCAGACTTTCACTTTCCATTTAATAGGAGACCCAGGCAGTTTCAGTGTTACTGGACAGCATAACTTCTGTTGGTACATTCAGCTTCTATCTGCTGTTGAAGCGGGTTGCATTTATTTATGCACTACTTAGTTTTCATTGACAACCACGTCACAGGGCAATTTCCCAATAGAAGTGGCTGTAACTGTAATATAGTTACATAAGCAGTCAGGATAGCATGTAACTCATTAGCACCTTGGAGTTGGCAGCTGCCTTCCTTTTTATACTGCTGCTTCCATTTTTATTCAGGGCAATCTCTGTCCTCAGTAATGAACTACGTACCTCAACTTCTTTTAAACTCATTTTAAATGTTCCTTTGTCTGAGCACAGGGGCTACGGCCAGGCAGAGGCCCCTCAAAGGTCCAGGTTCTCCAGCTGTTGTCTGCATTCCACTCCCAAACTGGGCTTTAACTGTGGAATAGATGTGTAGGCATAAGTCACATGTAACATTACACAGGTCCAAATGAAACCAGGTCAATGTTAAAAGTTGTTTTGCACACTTTGTATATGTGGGGAAAGTGAGGAGAAAAGCAGAGCTGGGGGAACATGACGTTGGTTTTCACCAATGGTGAAGGAGCTTTGTTCTGCACTCCCGTTTCACTGTGTTCTGCTTATAGATGACTGTAAGTGACCTACGATGATTTAAGAATGTGTGTAAAATGTTAGTTGAAGTTGCTTGAGAGTTTTGTCAAGTTCCCAACAAGATGTTACTTGGAATTAAGAGAGTGTGTTGCGTTATTTGTAAACTGACTGGGTGTTGCCTTCAGACGGACTCATTATTTGTGTATCTGCTCCGTAAGGAAGATCAGCACTTTGAAAGAATAATGTCCAGGAAATCATCGAACAAAGGTCAGTAAGTGTATCATTTGTTAGACGTGTTATGTGCTGTGATGTTGTGAAACTATAGACACTCTAGGAGCCTATAGTGAGTGAAATCTCAACACCTGCTAGATATCAAGCCTCCCTGTGAATGAGATTAACACTTTTAAGGATTTTCAAATCTCTACGATCAGCAGAGGACATTATTCTTTAGATATGTTACTTATACACAGTTGTTCACTCATAAAATAAACTTCACATCCTAACACTATTTATTGTCTGTTACTCTTGCTCTCCTCCCTAGTCCTATGTTCATTTAAATAACTCCACGAGGAACATTTTGCCTCTCACTAACTATCCCTTACTGTATTCAGACTGTGGCTGTTGTGACATATATACAGAATTCACTTTTCAGTGACTAAAATCTAAAATACTTAGACTGTTAGAGGGTAAATATCTGTGTTTCCAAAATGTTTAAATGAACTGCAAAGGATTTTTGTTTTAAAAGACAAGGAGTTAAGAGATAGATTATTTTCACGCCAGGGTCTGATCCTGCACTGGTTGAAGTCGAACTCAAATTGCATGAGACTGCCTGTCCCCAGAGGTATTATATGCTGCTTTGTTCTGAAGTGAACAGGGTTAGGCCTGACCAGAGCAGAAACCAACACTGGGAAGTCAGTGTATCAATAAACCTTCATCAGCAAACATCATATTTTACTTTGTTTACTATGTCAAAGGCACTAATACAAGTTGTTCCTGTTTCGTCTTTTTGTTTCCGTTTACTAAATACCTCTTTCTGAACGAAATGCCTTGATTTACGTTTCGTTAGGAAGCATTCAAATCTTAGTATCGCTGAAAAGATTATCAAAAATTACAGGGATCTTGTTCCGATGGGGAAGTGGACTGAGGATTAGCAAATGCAATTCAATACAAATAAGTGTGAGGTGTTGTATTTTGGAAAGTCAAACCAATGTAGGACTTATACAGTAAACGGTAAGGGCCTGAGGAGTTTTGTGGAACAGAGGGACCTAGGAGTACAAGTACATAGTTTGTTGAAAGCAGTGTTACAGGTGGACAGGGTGGTGAAGAAGGCATTTAGCATGCTGGCCTTCATCGTTTGAGGCATTGAGTACAGGAGTTAGGATGTTATGTCACAGTTGTATAAGTCATTGGTGAGGCTGCATGTGGAGTATTATGTACAGTTTTGGTCAATCTTTTATAGGAAAGACATAGTTAAACTTGAAAGCGTGCAAAGAAGATTTACGAGGATGTTGCCAGGACTAGTAGGCCTGAGTTATAGGGAGAGATTGGCCAGGATAGGACTTTATTCCTTGGAACGTAGGAGAATGATGGATGACCTTATTGATGTGTATAAAATAGTAAGGGGTTTTGATAGGATGAAGGCATACAGTCTTTTTCCCAGGGATGGGGATTTGAAACTAGACAGCATAGGTTTAAGGTGAGAGGAGAAAGATTTAAGAGGAACCTTGGGGCAACTTCTTCATGCAGAGTGAGGTGTGTATGTGGAATGGGCGGTCAGAGAAAGTGATTGAGGCAGATACAATAGCAACACTTAAAAATCATTTGGATAGGTACATGGATCGGAAGGTTTTAGAGGGATGTAGACCACGTGGGCTAATTGGAACTCGATGAGTGGTTATCATGGTTGGCATGAACGGGTTTAGGCCAAAGGCCCTGTTTCCATGCTGTATTACTCTGTGTAGTATTAGACAAACCAATATGCACAAAGGCAGATAAATCCCCTGACTGACGGCTTGCTTCCTAGGACCCTAGAAGGTGGGGCACTGTGGCTCAGTAGTTAGCAATGCTGCCTCAGTGCCAGGGATCTTGGTTCGATTCCACCCTCGGGCGACTGTCTGTGTAGATTTTGCACATCTTGTGTCTGCATGGGTTTCCTCCCACTGTCCAAAAATGTGCGGGTCAGGGTGGATTGGCCACGCTACATTGCCCATAGTGCCCAGAGATATGCAGGCTAGGTGGATCAACCATTGGAAATGCAAGGTTCCAGGGATAGGGTAGAGGGATGGGGCTGGGTGGAATGCTGTTCAGATAGGCATTGTGGGATTGATGGGCTGAATAGCCTGTTTCCACAGTATAGGGATTCTATGATTGTATTAAGAAGTAGCTGCAGAGATTGTGGATGCATTGATTGTATTCTTGAAAAATCTTGAATTCCTGAGAACTATCTGAGGATTAGAAAACTGCCAATGTGACACTTCATTCAAAAAGGGAGGGAAGCAAACTATAAGCTGATTAGCCTAACATCTATAGATGGAAAAGTATTAGAATCAATTAAGGAGGTAAAGCAGCACATTTGGAAAATCAAGCAGAGTTGTCATGGCTTCATGAAACAGAAATCATGTCTGACTAACTTATTAGAGTTTTTCCAAGGAAGTCTCAACCAGAGTGGATACAAGGGAACCAATAGACTTGTTATATTTGGACTTCCAGAAGGTATTCAACAAGGAACCTCTCAAAAGGCTAAGTCATAAAATAGGAGCTCACGGTGTTGGAAGTAGTATATTGGCATGGCTAGTGGGCAAGAAACAGCAAATGGGCCTAAGTGGTTCTTTTTCAGGTTGACAACCTATAACTAGTGAGGTTCCACAGGGATCACTGCTGGGACCACAACTGTTTACAATATATATTAATGACTTGGAGGAAGAAAATGAATATTACCAAATTTGCAGATAACCAAAAAAATAGGTAGAAGGGCAAGTTGTGAGTGAAATACACACAGTTTACAGAGAGATATTGGTGGGTTAAGGAACTGGCAAATGGCGTATAACCTGGGAAGAAGTGAAATTGTTCATTTTAGAAGGGAGAATAGGAGAACAATAATAATTAAATGGAGAAAATCTACAATATAAAGGGACTTGGGAGTACTTGTGCACAAAACAAACACAGATGTAGCTGCTAATCAAGAAGGTTAATGGAATGTTGGCCCTTAATTCAAGGGGATTGGAAAATAAGAGTACGGAATTTTTAATGCAGCTGTACACAGCAGGAGTACTGTGGGCAGTTTTGGCATTGGAGGCAGTTAAGAGAAGATTCACTAGGATGATCCCTGGTATGAAGAATTGACTTAAGAGCAAAGGCGTTCTACTCACTGGAGTATAGAAGAATGAGAGGTGATCTCATTGAAACATTCTTAAGGGGCAATGACAGGGTAAATGTTGAGAGGGTGTTCCCCTGATTGGAGAGTCTAGGACGAGAGGGCATAGCCTTAGAATAAAGGGGCACCAATTTAAGATTTTAGCTTTGCTCGGTACATTCTCTGTCTGTCTCTCTCTCCCCTTCCCTCACTCAGAGAGGGACTGTCTACTCTTTCAGGTCTGGCAGTTAGACACACCATTGTTCTACCATTCTCACATTCCACAATCCTAATCTGAACTGTCAACATCCTTTCTTCCCTAGCAGTCCACCCCCTCCATTGCATAAATGGTGTCCCCTCCATAGTTCACTTTAGCTCTGAGGAAGAGTCATCTAGACTCAAAAAGTTCGCTTGTTTCTCTCCATGGATGCAGCCTGACCCGCTGTGATCTCCAGCACTCTTTGATTTCAGTTCAGATTCCAGCATCTACAGTAATTTGCTCCTACAGATAGATTATTGACCAGTTAGGAAGTCAAGAGTTACAGGGGAAAGACATGAGAGTAAACATGAGGAATGTTGGATTAGCCATGATCCTATTGAATGGAGCAGGCTGAAGATGCTATTCCAATTTCTTACAGTCTTAAAATGTCTCTTTTCTCAGCAATGCTCAAGTTCTGTACATGCACATCTGGAATTCAGAAGGACATTGATCTTATTGAAACATATAAGGTTCTAACAGGAATTTACAGGATCGTTGCCAAGAGACATAGAGTGCCACAATGAGAAGAAATCTTCTTGCTCAGAAACTTGTAAATTTTTGGAATTCCACTCCTGGGTATATTCAAGGCTGAGATCATTAAATTTTTGCTTGAAAGGGAATCAAGGGATATCGAGATAGGCCAGAATATGGACTTGAGATAAAGAAATTGAACATCAGTTCCTTCATCATTGTTAAATGGGGGAGCAGCTTTAAAAGGAAATATGTGATTTTTCTGAGATTCTTAGCAGTCAGGGTAAGAATGTAAACTAGTTGAATGCCAGCTGTAATCACCGGTGATACTTAGGTATTGTATCACATGTTGTCCTGCTCCTTCATGTTCTGAGTCCTGTGCCTATCCCACAGTGATTCCACTAGCTTCACCTTTTCCATCCCCAACCTGCATAATGCCACAGGTACTGACGTCTAATGCTACTTGTTTGGTTCTCCATTGCAACTCTACATCACTGTACACTAGCTTCTGCCTATTCCCTGTTTCCATGCAGGTTCGTCATACTCCATGCTGCACAAATTGTTATGACTCACATCACATTCTGTCCCCAGGTTGTTACATTTCTGAAAATCTCTACAATCTTTTCACAATTTGAAGAATTTAGGTCCACTCCCAACTTAGTTATACATTTGGATCAAGGGACTGTGAAATCTTATTGGGGGTGGGGGGGCTTCCTGGACAGGAGACAAAGGGAGAGAATGTTACTACAGACCTGGACAGCTGGAAGAATAGAACGGAATTGAAAAGGTAAGTGTAGAAAGGCAAAATAGAAAAGAGCAGAGGGATAAGAGAACAAAGGTTGGAAAAAGAGTTGATAGACTGAACTCTACAAGACTGCAACTGTTCCTTGTTGATTGACACTTATGTTTTAGTGTCAGACCCTTCAAGTCATCTATTTTCAAAAGTCCCAAATTTGGGATCATCATAAATATTGTTTGGAAGTTCATAATCTTGTGTTGAGTTAGCTCTTAGTGTTAGGGCTTCACTGTCCATTTTCCATTGCAAATATTGGCAAAACCTGTTGGACTTTGAATAAACAGGATCTTTGCAAAATTATCCAGGATATCCCTGATCTAGTGCAGCTGAGTGAATGCCAACATTTGTGCTCTGGACTTTTTCTGTCCCTTCTCCTGTTCTTTGGTCACAATATTAGGGTGATGTTGTCATCTGGGTACTGGACTTAACATGACTTAACTGTCTTTTAGTCAAAAACAAAACACATGTGGATTTATGAGGGAGGGTGACATTCAAACAATGAATGCAAACAGAAACCATGTCATGACGAGCAAAGCCATTCAAGGTTTGTCTAACACCAGGATTTGGTAAACAGCAGGTCAAAGCCAAAAATCTCAACCCAAGCCACAAATTCTGCCATGTCCCTGACATACCCAACATAGTGTCCAGGATCAGGGAAGTATTTACTTCCCTTTATTTCACAATGCTATTTTCAGAGATACTGTTCAAGTATCTTCTGTGTGAATCAATTGGGACTGATGAAGGGTCCCGACCCAAAATGTCAACTTTCCTCCTCCTCTGGTGCTGCCTGACCTGCTGTGTTCCTCTAGCTCCACACTGTATCGACTCTGACTTCCAGCATCTGCAGTTCTTGCTATCTCCTAGTCAGTGAAAACCATACTGCGAAGTCTCTTCCAAGGATGCCCACCTTGAAGAAGTTGTCCTCCTCCCTCCGAAAAGATCTGTGGGTCTCTCTCCTACTGCAACACCCTGGTGATCTTCTCTGTCCTGAAGCTCTTCAACTATATCCCAAAACAAACCCATTACTACAGCCACATCTCCTTTCTCCACCTGCCTACGCAATCGTCCTGGTAAAGGATCCTGAACTGAAATGTAGACTTTCTTGCTGTTCTGATGCTGCCTGATCTGCTGTGTTCCTCCAGCTCCACACTGTATTGACTCTGACTTTATACTCTTTATATAGCATACATAGTACAGCAATATTCCTAACTGCTCATGTCCCATCAGACTTTGTTTTATCAATTGAGTACAGACATTCAAGTAAGAGTGTTCCATCAAAAGTGGATCATTGCATCAGTCCCACAAGCCAAAAGGTATTTAGGAAACGTACAAGCCCCTTAGGCAAAAGTAGAAAGCTGAGAAATCATTCTGACTAACCAGATATTCTTAATGATATCAGCACAATGGATGGATAGCATTTGGCTCAAGAGGGCAAGGTAGGGGCTGGGGACAGTCAATGGAGTCCATTGGATAGAGTGGGATTGATGGATTAGCAGGTCGCGTACACACGGCGTTGATGCATCAATGGGCTGCGTACACATGGTGGGATTGATGCATCAATGGGTCGCGTACACATGTTGGGATCGATGCATCAATGGGTCGCGTACACATAGTACGTTGACCATGCACTTGTAACTGAGGAGTCCAAAAGCAGAAAAACTGCAGGGGTGATGTGGTGGTTTCAGTGTCATCACACCTCAGGGAAGGGGAGAGGTCAACAAGGAGAATCCTTTATGGTAACCTCAACTAGTGTGAGTATTGAATCCACACTATTGGGGTCAGTCTGCATTGCAAACCAGCTAACTGACCCCTGAAAAAATCAAGTGGGCTATATTTGAGACTCTAAGAAATGAATGTGGGATTGGTAATGTAGGACTAATTCATGCCTATTATTTCAAGTGCAGGCAGTGCACCAACATTGCAATTATTGCTGCTGTTGTTTGAGAATGCTAGGGAGGCTTGGAGTGGAGATTGTTTTTAATTCCTAAAGGGTTTTGAGAGAGTATACAGGGGAAAATGTTGTCTTTGTTAGGGAGTTAATGACAAAGGATTATCAGTTATCAACTTAAAATTTTGCACAGTGAACAGAAAGATCAGGAGGAATTCCATTGCACAGAAAATTGCCGTATCATTGGAATTCTTTTGTGTAGGACATGGTTCAGGCCTAGTGAATTACCTCTTTGAAGCTGAATGACCTCTTTCTGTGCTGTAATTCTTATGATTCCATTGATTGAGCACTATTCTGGGAGAAAAGATCAGAACACAGGCCACAATAACCATGACTGCTGAAAGTATATGCCAACACTCAAAAACAAATCAGACATTTTGAACAGAACTGAAACTGACAATCAGTAAGTCGAGAACATACGGGACAGGAGATAATACAAAGAGGGAGTTAATGTGATAGATACATTTCCAGCTTTTTCAGGAAAAAAAAAGTTGCAGCATATTTGAAGGCTGAATTTTCAGAAGTGGCAGTTGTTGTTTTCATATCCTGACCCATGAATTGTGCAATCAACAGCTGGACTCTGTGCTCAAAAGCTGTAATTTCAAATGAAACTGTACTTTATTTAAATAATGTTCTTATCACTGGGAATGCACATCTCGATGTCAGTGACTGTGGTACACTTCAGTGTCCCTGGATTTCCATTCATTTGCCTGAGTGCATGCAGTGCCATCACTAGAGTTTGATGAAGATGAGTCAGTCCTGTGCCACAATCAGCATTTGTTGTTAATCACTTTCCCCAGTCCCTTAAATTCAAATCATTATTCCTCCAGGATAAACAACACCCTCAAACATCTATGGGATCTGAATGGTAAATGTCCCCCAGCAGCTCCTCTGTATTTACTGTTCATTTGTGCTTTCCTTCCTGTCCTCCAAGTATTTGCAGCACACATCCTGGAAAAGTCATGACAACAAAATGGTAAAAATTAGAAACCATGGTGGTTTCTCCTGAGTTCCTGATGATACCGGCTGATATTGTTACTGGTTCTCATATTGCTCTCTTTCTGTGTGACATCTTCAATCAAAACAGCATCACGCAGTATAACTAGCGTTTTTGGTGAAGATTTGTATCTGCTCAGCCTCCTGTGTGATGATCCACTGGAAACTGATTTTATTGGACTGTGTTTAGTTGATGGGATGTCTGTGGTGATGTAGTGTGTAGTCAGTGTTCTGTAAAAGCAGCTACTGTCTAATGATATTTGGGGGAATATTTGCATCTCACTGTCTGCAAAACTTCAACTCCACATGATTTTGTACAAAAAAATTGTAAAATATTGTGTCTGTGATTACTTGTAAAATATTTTCAAATTGTTTATTACAGATAATCAGCTAATAAATGATGTTCATATTTTTCACCTCATTCCTGAACTGTGGTGCATCAAAGACTCTTGCTCATTTCTCACCCCCACCAAATGAAAACAAAAGCCATCATAATCCATTACAAACACTCTTCAGTAGGAGCAGGTTATCAGTCAGAACATATAATATCACAGCGTAGCATCAGCTCATTACAAACACTCCCAGTATCACAGCATGTTGCAGTTTGATGCCTGGCTGGTTTGCAATGCATGGTGATGCCAACAGCACATGTTCAATTCCTTACCAGCTACGGTTACCATGGAGGACTCTCCTTGTCAAGTTCTCCTCTTAACTAAGATGTGAGGAACCTCAGGTTAAACCATCACCAATCAACTCTTGGTGTGGTTGGGCAGGATATTACTCCCCACCAGCAGGTGTGACTGTGCAGATCCCACCCCCAGTATGGGATCTCCATCTGGTATGATGATACAGAGACCCCTTTTTTTGTTCATAGGAGAATTGCGCACAGGCAGGGGTATGTCTAGTTTTACACCTGCTGCCTTTAAGGGTAGCCTCCTGCACTCCCCCTATGAGGTCCAGGGGTAGTGGGGATGAACGGGACTTTGGGCTGGGCATCTCATGATGAACTGAGGTGGCTGCCTGGGCTGAGGAGAAGGCTGCTTTGGGGCCCCAGCAGCATCCAAAAGTAAAAAGTTAAGAACAGTAAAACATAGAACATTCCTACATGCACAATATTATCCCAAGGGTTACCTGACCCTCCTCCCAAAGGGTTACCTGACCCCTAAAGGTGGCCCAAGACCATATCCAGACTGTATCTTAGCTGATGTTGTCATAAAATCCGTACAGTGCAGATAGAGGCCATTTGGCATCTGCACCAACCCTCCGAGTGCAAGAATCCCACTCTTTCCCTAGAACCCCACATTTACCATCAGTAACCCACATTACCTGGACACTGTGGGGTAATTTACCATGGCCAATTTACCTAACCTGCAGATTCTTGGACTGTGAGAGGAAACCAGAGCACCCAGAGAAAACCCACGCAGACAGGGGGAGAATGTGCAAACTGCACACAGACTGTCACCTGAGGGTGGACTGCTAACCACTGAGCCAATTTTCTGCACCTATTCATGACATTTTAAAGATCTATGTACCTAAACCCTCAAGTCTCTTTGGACGTCCACTGTCTTCGACTCCATACCATCTAGAAAGTACCTTGATGAACCCTTTCTCAGTCCAAAATGGACAACCTCACACTTTCTTACATTGAAATCCATCTGCCTCAGTTTTTCCCATTCGTTTACTCAATCAATATCCCGCTATAATTTTAAGCTGTTGTCTACACTGTCTACAATGCCACCTAACTTTGTGTCATCAGTAAATTTGGATATATTACTTTCTTTGCCAAAATCCAAGTCATTCAAATAATATGAATAATCAAAGTCCTAATGCAGATCCTTGTGGACACCGCTGGTCACATCCTGCCAATTTGTCACCTTCCATTCAACCCAAATTTCAAGCCATGTCAGTAATTTTTCCTCAATTTCACAGGTTTCTACCTTATGTCAGACTTTATCAAATGCCTTCTGGAAGTCTATATAAAACAACATCCATAGACATTCCCACATCCACTACCTTAGCCACATCTTCAAAAAATTCAGTGCTGTTTATCAGGCCTGACCTACCTGTCATAAATCCCTGCTGGCTCTCCCAGATTACCTGAACACTTACAAGTTGTTCCATTACCCTAACCTTGATTACAGACTTCAACAATTTCCTCACCACAGATGTCAGGCCAACTGGTCTGTAATTCCCTACCTTTCCTCTTTTGTCTTTCTTAAAAAGCGGAGGGATGTAAAATTTTCCAATACAATGGGGCAACTCCTGTGTCTTGGGAAAGTTGCTACGGTCCTACTGGACCATAGGGCTGCCATCTCATTCAGAAGGAATGACTAGTGGTGGTTTAACCTGAGAGTCACCACACTAGAGGTGAGGGAAGAGATTGAGAAGGAGGATCCTTCATGGTAACAGGTGGTATGAGGATTGAACCCAAGCTGTTGGCATCACGCTGAATTGCAAATGAGCCATCCAGCCAACAGTCCTACCCAAAAAAAAGTCCACTTTTTAACCATTCACTGTGGTTATGGACTTACTAGAGAGGTTTACAAGAAACTGCATACAAGAAGCTAAAAAAGGATCAAAACTTTCCAATCCACCATTAAAGTGTACCACCTTCAACTGCCAGCACAGTCCTGTTTTCATAATCTGCACAACTCAACTATTTCTAACTCTTCATGAACAATGGGTCAAAGCAAGTCACAAGTAAATTGCAATTTCCTGGATTCATGGGAAATTGGGACCTGCTGGTGATCACAGAATTTTTGATCCAAGGAGGGCCAGCCACACATTTTGCTCCACTGACAAGTGCTGCCTCACTTTGTGCACCAGTGTTGAAAATGTTAGCTCCCACAGGTATGTTGTCAGAAATGGCAAGATCACAACAATAGCATGGTCAGAGATTGTCATATATTCATGGTACCACAGTCAGCCAAAAAATTTTCAGTGACACCTCTTCAAACATTAGCTTTATAGTGCGATCCATTTGTAGCACTGTGTATCCCTCTTTCTTTTTTAACATCAACTCTTATGATGAATCCGAAGACAGTGAACTAAATGGATCGTGTATCCAGACTTGTATTCCACATTTTGTTGAGGGAAAGTAGAATTTGAATGACTTGTAGAGTTTTGAGATGTTTGACCATGAGGCTGTGCATCTTGGCAGCTGTGTCTGTTGCTGACATTCACCTCTTTTGGCAAGGAACTTACCTATTTCTTCTTAGAACCTAAGAATTAGATTAGAATCCCTACGGTGTGGAAACAGGCCCGTTGGCCCAACAAGTCCACACTGACCCTTGGAGCATCCCACCCAGACCCATCCTCCTATAACCCACACACCCCTGAACACTATAGGCAATTTAGAATGGCCAATCCACCTAGCCTGCACATCTTTGGACTGTGGGAGGAAACCAGAGCACCTGGAGGAAGCCTATGCAGACACGAGGAGAATGTGCAAACTCCGCACAGACAGTCACCTGGGGCTGGAATTGAACCTGGGTCCCTGGTGCTGTGAGGCTACCATGCTGCCCCATTATTGTTCAGTGACTTATCGACTAGGACACCTAGGTCCCTTTGTATATTTACATTTTCCAACCTCTTACCATTTAAGCAATACTTTGCACATCTGTATCTCCTACCAAAGAGGATAACCTCATATTTTTCTACATTATATTCCATCTGCCATGATCTTGCATATTCACTAAGCCTGTCAAAATCCTCCTGAAGCTGTTTTACATTTTCCTTACAACACTTAGAACATAGAACCGTACAGCACAGGAACAGGCCCTTCAGCCCATGATGTTGTGCCAAACATGATGCCATGCCAAACATGATGCCAAATTAAACTAATCCTCCTGCCTGTCCTTGGTCCATATCACTCCATTTCTTGCATAATGATGTGCTTATCTAAAAGTCTCTTAAATGCCCCTATCATATCTGCCTCCACCACCATCCCTGGCAGCACATTCCAGACTCCTACCACTTTCTGAGTAAACAAACTTGCCCCTCTCAGCTTAAACACATGCCCCCTAGAATTAGACATTTCAACTCTGGGGAAAAAGTTTGACCATCAACCCTATTTATGCATTTCATAATTTTATAAACTTCTATCAAGTCTGCTCTTAGCTTCCTGCCACTCCAGAGAAAACAACCTGAGTTTTTCTAGCCTCTCCTTATAGCTCATACCCTCTAATCCAGGCAGCCTCCTGGTAAACCTCTTGTGCATCTTCTCCAAAGCCTCCGCATCCTTCCTGTAATATGGTGACCAGAACAGAACACAATTCTCTAGGCATGGCCTAACCAAAGTCCTATAAAGCTGCAACACGACATCCTAACTCTTGTACTCGATTCCCCGACCCATAAAGGCAAGCATGCCATATGCTTTCTTTACCAGCCTATCTACTTGTGTGGCCACATTCAGGGGGCTATGGACTTGAACCCCGAGATCCCTCTGTGTTGTTCAGTGCTGTTCAGGGCCCTGCCATTTACTGTATACTTTTCCTTAACATTTGATCTCCCAAAATGCACCACCTTAGAGTTACTTTGATTAAACTCCATCTGCCATTTCTCCGCCCATATCTGCAACTGATCTGTATCTCGCTGTATCCTTTGACAACCTTCTACCCTATCCACAACCCATAACTCCATTGATCTTTGTATCGTCTGAAAACTTACTACTCACCCATCTACATTTTCATCCAAGTCAATTTGTACATATATCACAAACAGCAGAGATCTCAGTACAGATCCCTGCGGAACACCACTAGTCACAGACCTCCAACCCGAAAAACACCCTTCCACCACCACCCTCTGCCTTCAATGGACAAGCCAATTCTGAATCCATGCAGCCAAGTCACTGTGGATCCTACGCATCTTAATCTTATGGATGAGCCTACCATGAGGGAACTTGTTGACAGCTATACTGAAATCCATGTAAACAACATCCACTGTTCTACCCTTATCAATCACCTTCGTCACCCCCTTGAAAAATTCAATCAAGTTAGTAAGACATGACCTGCCATACACAAAGCCATGTTGA
The DNA here is from genome assembly GCA_024137785.1 of Ginglymostoma cirratum. Taxonomy (NCBI): domain Eukaryota; kingdom Metazoa; phylum Chordata; class Chondrichthyes; order Orectolobiformes; family Ginglymostomatidae; genus Ginglymostoma; species Ginglymostoma cirratum. The sequence continues at coordinate 495,018 of JAHRHZ010000147.1, read as the reverse complement.
CTGTTCCTAATGTATGTAAATCCAGTCCCTAAGACTTCTCTCCAATAGCTTCCCAACCACTGATGTGAGACTCACCAGTCTATAATTTCCTGAATTATCCCTATTTCCTTTCTTGAACAGAGGAACAACATTAGCTATTCGCAAGTCCTCTGGGACCTCTCCAGAGGCTAGCGAGGATACAAGGATCTTGGTCAAGGCCCCAGCAATTGCCTTTCTTTTTTAAAAAATAGAATCCCCAGTGTGGAAACAGGCCATTTGGCCTAACAAGTCCACACCAACCCTTTGAACAGCATCCCACCCAGACCCATCACCCCTCTCTATCCCTGCATTTCCTGTGGCTAATGCACCTAACCTACACAGCCCTAGATACTATGAGCAATTTAGCATGGCCAATCCACCTAACCTACACATCTTTGGACTGTGGGAGGAAACCAGGGCACCCAGAGGAAGCACATACAGACATGGGGAGAATGTGCAAACTCCACACAGACAGTCATGAGAGGGTGGAATTGACCCCAGGTCCCTGGCACTGTAAGGCAGCAGTGCTAACCACTGTGCCACCCCTAGTGGATTGTGAATGTACAGCAGTGTCCTCTTCTGCTGTACATTGGTAGCCTACTCTCTTCATGCTGTGTAGATACTTTCCTAAACAATCTGTTCAAAGATGGTTTTACACAGCTCCAGAGCAGGTCAGACTTGAACCAAGGTCTCCTGATCTGGAGGTAAAGTCACTCACACTGCACCACAAGATAAAAACTGAAAGAACTGCAGATGCTTCAAAATGTTAACTCTGATTCTCTCCACAGATGCTGCCAGACCTGCTGAGTTTTTCCAGCAATTTCTTTTTTTGTCACTGCATCACAAGAGCCTAACATAATTACCCGTTCTGAAGAAGGGTCACCAGACCCGAAACATTAACTCTGTTTTTTCCTTCACAAATGCTGCCAGACCTGCTGAGCTTTTCCAGCAACTTTGTTTTTGTTCATAATTACAACCAATCTTGAGATGTTTAGAAGATTCTGCCTGGTTACACATCATCAGATCCCTAGTTGGATCAATAACATGGCATTCAATGGGAATTTAAATGAGGGATTATTAAACTATGGTGCAGGCACCATTGGAATTTGAACCCAGGATATCCTGTTTACTAGGCAGGCATTTTAACCAGGTCTTTTGCTGATATCTACAGCCTCCTCTGAGAAGTCCCTCTTCCGAGTGCAGTAGGTGAACATCCAATGTCAGCTTTTATCAAGCTGACAAGCACTGAAGGCCATGCCCCACTCCACAGTTTGCTGTCTCTCCCCAAAGTGCTCTTTTCAGCTCCATGGAGCAAAAGCAGATGGCTAGGAGTGTTTGAAATGGTTCATATGGAAACGTGAGGACAATATTTGAGTCATTCAAGACATAAACAAGGAGTTATGCACAAGGAGGAGAGTAACTGCCACAGTTCACTGTCCTGATAAAGATTTGCGACAGTGCCTGAAGAGAATGAGTCGAGGTGCAAAGTGCGTTGTTCCAGTGATTGCTGTGCAGGAGGATTCTGGAAAAGGAAGAGTCTCGGCACCCAAAGATAGAATGCTACTATACTCTCTCATCTTCCTGACGTCTTAAATCCTCTTGGCGCGCCATTTCCAGGTTTCAGAGACCACAGTCAGTAATGTCTTCCATGTACACCTGCTAAGCATAAGAAGCTGGTTTCTTCCTCCTGTCCTCAGCAAACATCAGTCCCTCAGAATGTACAACAGGAGCTCAAATTAATTGTGGGAGCAACTACCCAGCCTCCTGCAGCCTTGAGTTTATGTGCAGTTCACCCACTGACTGACAGATTTGGCACAATTCCGCTGCCTGGTTGGTTTGGGCAGGTTAAAGTTAAACTATTGCAAGAGTCCCAATTTAGTCACGAACTGTTGCCCGTCCCCAACTCTGGCTGTGCTGACCTCCTTGCCAGTGATTATTTGGGAGAGAATATGGGGAATGGGACTGATTGGATTGCTGTGCAGACAGCTCGTGTGAACTCGATGGGCTGAATAGCCTCCCGTTGCGTCTAAGTGTCTTTGTCCCTCATTGTCCGGGACTACAACCTCCATCTTGCCAATGGGGCGGAATGGGTTGCCTGAATTGCTCTGATACTGACAGATTTTTGCATCGCTTTCTGCCCTGGGCGCTTCAGAGGTCCCAACGTCGTGGGCGCTTGCTGATTATGTCAGCGCAGGGCATCGGACGCCCGATTGGAACATCAGTGCGGGGCATCGTGCGCTCGATGAAGATGTCGGTGCGGGGCATCGGGCGCCCGATGATGATGATTCAGGGCGGTGTAGCGGTTCCCGATGAGGCTGTCAGTGCGGGGCATCGGACGCCCGATGATGATGTCAGTTCGGGGCAACGGGCGGGGCAGAGAGCGTTTGCCGCGCGGAGGCCGCTGGACTGAATTCTAGACACGGTCCCGGAGTTGGCCTGAGGACCGCTGAAGACGGGAAGAGGAGAGGCAGCAGGCGACAGGCGTTGACAAGACAGGCCTAGTGGGGCTGGGCGAGGCCGAGCCGGGTCGGACCGGGGTGGTAGTGCGGTCCCGCCGGCTCCTGGGCCCCGCCATGAGCCGCTTCGTGGCGGCGGCCCGGCAGCAGCTGGTGGCGGCGGCGGGCAGTAGCAGTGTGGTGGTGAAGGCCTTGTGCGGTTCCGTACTGGCTTTGTATGGCCTCTCGTTCCTGACTGACACGGCACATGGCCTGGCGGTCACCCCGGGATACCTATTCCCACCCAACTGCTGGCTCTGGACGCTGCTGACTCACGCCGTGGTAGAGAAGCATATCTGGGATGTGGCGCTGGCACTGGGGGCGGTGCTGTTGGCGGGGGCGCTGCTCGAACCTCTCTGGGGGGCCCTGGAGTTGCTCATCTTCTTCACTGTCCTCAATGTGGCGGTGGGCCTCCTCGGGGCCTTCTCCTACCTCCTCACCTACGTGGCCACTTTCAACCTGGACTACTTATTCACTGTGCGCATCCATGGCATGGGGGGTTTCGCTGGTGGGGTGTTGGTGGCTCTGAAACAGACCATGGGTGACACGGTGGTCCTCAAGGTGCCACAGCTGCGGATGAAAGATGTCCCCATGGTGGTGTTGGTGGTTCTCGGGGTACTGCGGCTCACCATGGTTCTCAGCAGCCCACTGCTAGCATCTTACGGGTATGGAGTCCTCTCTAGCTGGGTCTACCTTCGATTCTACCAAAAACACAGCCGTGGCCGAGGGGACATGTCTGACCACTTCGCGTTTGCCACCTTCTTCCCTGAGATCCTGCAGCCACTTGTCTCTGTGGTGGCCAATGTGATCTACAGTGTGCTGGTGAAGATTAGAATATGTAAGAAGACGGTCAAACGATACGATGTTGGGGCACCGTCATCCATTACAATAAGCCTGCCTGGTACTGACCCACAGGATGCAGAACGCAGAAGGTACTTAAAGCAACATTTCTTTCCATTTCCATTCTCTAATATGATCTCAGTGGGTTTTAGGACCCTCAACACTTGTTGATTGTTTAAGAGTTGCACAATCTGGCCGGATAGAAACTTAATCAAAGAATTGTTACAGAGCAGGGAAGTGCATTGTATCTGTACCAGCTTACCAAATGACCAACACATATGATTTTGTCAAAGGGCTGGGATTAAGCAATACACATGACACTCCAAAGCCATGATGCAAATGGTGATGGTGAAAAACAGCTAAGCGTCAGGAGCGCTTATAGTAACTAGTTGAGTCCTACGTACCTAGCATCTAACCTTGAATTCTGCTAACTAATCTTACCCAGGATGGCAGCAGTAGCATTACTATTGATGTTGTTGTGACCTCAGTAAAAGAGAAGATAATTGACCAGTTCAGTCAGTGATCCTATGAAGAAATACACAGGTGTCTGTCAATATTGGTCAGGATTGGATGGGAGAACAGAAAAAATGAGAGAAATGGTAACTATTTGATTTGTTGTACATGAGATGTGTGATACTGCAAGAAACATTTTAAAAGATATTGGGGAACATTGTTCAGCTCATGGAGTGTGAAGTGCCATGTGTTGAAAAAGGTACATGCAAGGACTCTGAAATACTAGCTGAAGCTAATTAATGAAACATCTGGTGGAAATTCTAGAAATTTAAAAGATCAATTTACTAACAATCCAGTTAAAGAGAAACTGGGGAGGCGATGACCAAGTGGTATTATTGCTGGACTGTTAATCCAGAGACCCACATAGTGTTTTGGGGACCCGGGTTCGAATCCCACCTTGGCACATGGTGGAATTTGAATTCAATAAATGTCTGGAATTCAGAATCTAATGATGACCAGGAATCCATTGTCAATTGTTGGAAAACCCATCTAGTTCACTAATGCCCTTTAGGGAAGGAAACTGCCGTCCTTACCTGGTCTGGCCTACATGTGACTCCAGACCCACAGCAATGTGGTTGACTCTGAACTCCCTGTGGGCAATTAGTGATGGGCAATAAATGCTGCTTAGCCTGTGACACGCTCATCCCGTAAATGAATAAAAAATATTGAAACTATGAGATTTTAAGAGAGAGATTATGCTTGACAAACATGACCATGGTAGATGGGATATGCAGCAGTAATGCATGTGCCCCCCTACTGCTGTTTGCCATCTACATGCTGGCAATTGGTGACATGATCTGAAAATACAAGGAAGTTAAAATCGATTCAGAGATAGCACAAACTGCCGATGCTGGAGAATCTGAGATAACAAGGTGTAGAGCTGGATGAAAACAGCAGGCCAAGCAGCATCAGAGGAGCAGGAAAGCTGATGTTTCGAGTCTGGACCCTTC
>JAHRHZ010000147.1:437154-489802 GCA_024137785.1 Ginglymostoma cirratum | reverse complement strand
TTCATCCAGCTCTACACCTTGTTATATCTGAAAATACAAGGTCTGTTTTTACACATTTGTACTCGGACAGTGTCCAGCTGTATCTCATTAAAATTATCAGTCTGCTTGTCAAATATTTCTCCAACTAAATGTTGGGAACATCAAAGCTGTTGTCTTCAGACCCTACAGTGTTCCCTCACTACTGACTCCATCCATTTTCCTGGCTGAATTGGATAGTTCACAACCTCAGTATCATATTTGACCTCAAGATGAGCTTGTGACCTTGTACATGATATCACCAATGTTCCCTATTTCCACCTCCGTAGCATTACCTGACTTTTCCTGTCTCATCTCGTCAGCCTTTGTTGTCTCTAGAGTTGACTCTTCCAATGCAAACCAGCTTCTCAGATTATACCCTCCACAAATTTGAGATAATTTAAACCTCAGCTAATTGTACCCTTAACTGTCCCAAGTTCTTCCGTGTGCTCACTGACCTACATTGGCTCCCAGTGTCTTCATTTTAAAATTCTCATCCTTGTTTTTAAATTCCTCAATTTCTTTCACACAGAGTCGTACAGCACGGAAACAGAACCTTCAGTTCAACTCATCCATGCCAAACATGATCCCAAACTAAACTAGTCCCACCTGCCTGCTCCTGGCCGGTATCTCTCCAAACCTTTTGTATTCATGCATTTATCCAACTGTCTTTTAAATGTTGTAATTGTGCCCACGTCCACCACTTCCTCCACATGCGAACCACCCTCTATAAAAAAATTTGTCCCTCCTGTATTTTTTAAATCTGTCTCCTCTACCCTTAAAGATATGCACCCCAGTCATGAAACCTCCATCCTAGGGAAAAGACATCTATCATTAACCCTATCTATACCCCTCATGATTTTATAAACCTCTGTAGGTCACCCTTCTAAGATATCTGTGCTTATCTATTTCTCTCTTGTGGGGCAATCTAGAATGACAGATCATAGTTTTAGGATAAGGGTAGCAGATTTAAATCGGAGATGATTAGAAATTACTTCTCTCGAAGGCTTGTGAATCTGTGGAATTCACTACCTATAATGTGGTGAATGCTGGGACTTTGAGTAAATTTAAGGAGGAGATAATTTTTTCTATTAATAATGGGCTAAAGGGTTAAGGAGAGCAGACAGGAAAATGGAGTTAAGGCTGACATAAGGTCAGCATAATCGTATGAAATGGTGGAGCAGACCTGACGGGCAGAATAGCTTACTTTTCTCCTGTAAAATCTTGTGTTCTTATGTTCAAGCGTCCCTCAGTTTTATAGTTGTACCACTGGTGATTGTGCCTTCAGTTGCCGAGGCTTCTAAGCTCTGAAATTCCCAGCCTAAATCTCTCAAACTCTCTTTCTCCTTTTAAAATGCACCTTAAAACCGACCAACTTGATCAAGCATTTGGTCATCTGGTCCAGCATCTCCTTGTGTGGCTCAGTGTCATTTTGCTTTACACCTCCTATGTAGTGCCTCGGAATGGTTTACAGCGTCAAAGGTGCTGTGTTAATACAAGTTGTTGGGTAATTGAAAGTTTATTGATTGATCAGCTAAAGGTGAAGGTATATTTTACTTTTTAATGTAGTTTTAATGAGAGGGAGTTACTGCCTGTCCAAGTGCAGCAGTATTTAGGGCAGCTACAATTCACCAGACGTTAAATGTGGAACCTAAAGTTGATGAGGCTGATAAAGAAAAAAGAGGTACGGAATACAAAAATTAAGGTGTGATCTGTATCAAGCCTTAGTAAGCTCAAAATTGGAGTTCAGAGTGCCATTTTTGAGTTGTTTACTATGGGAGGAATATTGAAAATGCAGCACTAATGCCCTTTAGAAAAGGAAAACTGCTGTCCTTATGGTCTGGCCTATTTGTGATTCCTGACTGTTAACTGCCCTCTGAACAATAAACTAAGCCAGCCTGCAACAGCCATATCTCATGAATGAATGAAAAAAAAAATGACCAGGATGCTGCTTCATGCGAGCAAATTTAAAAAAAGCTTACAAAACTGACTTTTTCCACAGAAGGTGGGAGGTTACACACTGATTTAAAAAAGGTATTTACATTACAGCATTTGGTAGGACAGAAAGAAATTAACTTTCCTCTAATTGAAAGGTCTGGAATGAAGGAAGGAATATAGAATGATATGCAAGCAATTTAGGCCAAAGAGCTGGAGAAATTATTTTACAAAGACTTGTGGAATTTACTACCATAGTACCAGAAGCAGAGGTCAATACAGTATTTAAGAACAGCTTAGAAAGCTATCTGAAGGAAAGTGGAATAGAAAGGAAATGTGGAGCTATGACACCAGTTGTGTGATTTGTTTTAATTTATTGTAGTCGCAGGTACCTAAGTACTGTGAAATGTTTTGTTTTGCGAGCAGTACAGGCGGATCATAGCAAACAAGAACATACAGATCATAGGGCGTTTAGACAGAGTGAGGCATACAAGGTTACAGCTGCACAGGAGGTACACAAAGCAAGATCAGCATTATTTTAAATTAGAGCGGTCCATTCAGCAGTCTAATTAAACAGGGAAGAAACTGTTCTTGAACCTGTTGGTGAGTGTTTTCAAGCTTCTGTATGCTTTGCCTAATGGAAAAGGTTGGAAGGTAGTATTACTGGGGTGGGAGGCATCTTTGTTCATGTTGGCAGCCTTTCTGTGGCAGTAAGAAGTGTAAGTGGAGCCCATGGATGGGAGATTGGCTTCTGTGATGACCTGGGGTGTGCATGCAATTTTCTTAGTTTCTTACCATTCTGGGCAGATCGATTGTCATACCAGGATAGAATGTTTTCTATGATGCATCTGTAAAAGTTAGTGAGGATCCTTATGGACATGCTGAATTTCTTAAGCTGTCTGAGGAAGAAGAGGCATTGTTGTGCCTACTTGACCATGGCATCTGTGTGGGAGATCCAAGACAGATTGTTGGTTAAACAGTCTTATTAAGTTGAACGGACTGTTCCCATGTTTTAGTTCTTATGCACCTTGTTATCTCCACTCTCACTTTGCTGTAAAGTTGTTGAGGAACTTGGCTGTCCAAGCATCTGGGTTTTTGTCTCAAGATAATTCTGGAACATTGCTCAATTTGGGTTCAATGAAAACTACCCAGTTCCAAATCTCTTTACCAAACACTGAAAAAAGACCTGAATTCCACAGATGACATAGGAATCACTGCTTTTGATGTCAAGGCTGCATTTAACCAAGTGTAACATCAAGGAGCCCAAGCAAAACTGGGATCAGTGTGAATTGATGGAGAAAGATGGATTGATCTCACTGCTGAGCATGAGTGAGATGGTTGTGGTTGTTGAGGGCCAAACCTCCCAAATCCAGGATATCGATAGAGGAGTTCCTGGGAGCAGTGTCTTGGGTCCAGCCTTCTTCAGGTGCTTCATCAATGACATCATAAAGCTAAAAGTGGGATGTTAAGCAGAATTTTTCATGACTTTATCAGATAATGTTCTGGCTCCGGATTACTGGTCCAGAAACATAACCACGAAGTTTCAATTCCTAACACCACACTGAAATATTCAACTAGATTATGTGCTCAAATCTCCGCTGAATAGGTTGTACCTACAATGATCTGATTTAGATGTAAGCAAGCTGAGTAGTGGAGGCTGGTCCTGTCTGTTATAATCTAAGCTGAAGAGGTATTAAGGCTAGATAAGTGGATGTCCAGAGTGAAGATGATTGAAGATGGATAGACTGAAGTCTCTGGAAGAACATTAGAGGTTTATGGTGATGGCAACTAACATAAAAGAGAACCTTAAATTTTTCTATAGGCACACACACGCATAATAAAAGAAGTGGTTAGGGGAGGAGTGGGCAGCTTAGGAACCAGAGAGGGAGGAAACGGCATAACTGAGGTACCAAACAAATACTTTGCATTGTCTTTACTGAGGGAAAAGGTGCTGAGCAGGTCATGGTGAAAGAGGAGGTAATTGAGACACTAGAAGTGTTTAAAACATGGAACATAGAACGTTACAGCGCAGTACAGGCCCTTCGGCCCTCGATGTTGCGCCGACCTGTGAAACCAATCTGAAGCCCATCTAACCTACACTATTCCATTATCATCCATATGTTTATCCAACGACCATTTAAATGCCCTTAAAGTTGGCGAGTCTACTACTGCTGCAGGCAAGTCATTCCACGCCCTTACTACTCTCTGAGTAAAGAATCTGCCTCTGACATTGTCCTATATCTATCACCCCTCAATTTAAAGCTATGTCCCCTCGTGCTAGCCATCACCATCCGAGGAAAAAGGCTCTCACTGTCCACCCTATGTAATCCTCTGATCATCTTGTATGTCTCTATTAAGTCACCTCTTAACCTTCTTCTCTCTAACGAAAACAGCCTCAAGTCCCTCAGCCTTTCCTCATAAGACCTTCCCTCCATACCAGGCAACATCCTGGTAAATCTCCTCTGCACCCTTTCCAATGCTTCCACATCCTTCCTATAATGCGGCGACCAGAACTGTACGCAATACTCCAAGTGCGGCTGCACTTCTAGTTGTTTACTATGGGGCAGTTATTAGGTAGGCTTTCTGTACTTAAAGGTGATAAGGTACCAGGACTAGGTGGAATGTATCCAGAGATACTGATGGAAGTGTGTAGAAAGTGTGGAGACACTGGCCATAATTTTCTAGTCTTTCTTTGACTCCAAAGTAGTGCCAGAGTACTGGCGAATTTGAAATGTTACACACTTGTTCAAAAAAAAAGTTCTAAAGATTTGCCCACTAACTACAGGTTAGTCAGTTTAATGTCAGTGTTGGGAAATGATCTAGAAATGGTCATTTGGGAGAGAATTAATAATCACTTAGGCAAATAGCCTGCTGATTAAGGAAAGCATGATTTACTAAGGGCAAATCATGTTTAACTAATTTATTTGTATTTTTTGATGAGGTGGCAAGGGATTAATGAGAGTAATGCTGCTGTCATGATGTACATGTTCAGAAGGCATTTGATAGTTGCACATGGACCTGTGAGCAAAATTGGAGCTCTTGGAATAAAAGGGACAGCATCAAAATGGGCATAGAATTGGCTGATTGGCAGGAAACAGAAAGTAGTGATTAGTGAATGCTTTTCAAACAGCAAGAAGATTTATAGTGGCTTCCTCATGAGTCAGTGTTAGGGCTCCTGTTGTTCCTGATGTCTATTAATGACCTAGGCTTTTATGTACTGGGAACAGTTTAGAAATTTGCAGATGATACAAAATTTGGAAATACATAGGAACCATGAAGAGAATTCCAAAAAGACAGACAGTTTGTGGATAGGCACATGACTGCCAGATGAAATTAATTGCAGAGAAGTGGTAGGTAGAATGCAAATGTGATATAAAATACCGGGTACAATGCTAATGGGGGTACAGGAACAGAAAGAACTTGGTGTATCTGTACATAAATAATTGAATGTGACAGGACAGGTTGAGAGCATGGTTAATAAAATAGACACTTCCTGGGCTTTATCAATGGAGGCATAGAGTACAAAGTCAAGGAAGTTCTGTTTTAGCTTGTATAAAACAATGGTTCAATCTCAACTGGATCACTGTGTTCCAAGGATGAGAAACTTCAGTTACACTAAAAAGATTGGAGAAGTTGGAACTGTTTTCTTTGGAAAAGAAATGGTTCGAGAAGAGATTTGAATAAGATATTCAAAGTCATGAGGGGTCTGAATAGAGTAGATAGGGATTAACTGTTCCTATTGATGGAAGGATCGATAAACAAAGGGTTAAGGTTTAAAGTGATTGGTGAAAGAAGCAATGGAAATATAGAGAAAAACACTTTTGACAAAGCCAGCGATTAGCACCTCAAATGCAATGCCTAGAGAATGTGGTGAAGGCAACTTCAGTTGAGGCTTTCAAGACGAAATTGGATTACTATCTGATTTTTTAAAAAACGCTGGGCTTTGGGGAGACAGCAGGGGATTGGCATCAGGGAAACTGTTCCCTCATAGAGGGTCAGCATTGAAATGATGGGCTGAACAACCTTCTCCTGTACTGTAACCATTCTCTAATTCATCCAACTGCCTTGACCATTACAACATTTTCATAACCCAATTCATTTGAAATGTAGATATCTAATTTAATGACTTCGATCAGCTGCTCTGTAAGCTTATGTATTTCCAAAATGTACAATTTAGTTGTAGCTATTCAGGTCTCTCCTGATAAGACACCTGTGACAAGGCATCAGTCTGGGACTACTCCTGCACCTCTTTTGGAGCCTTAATCTTCAGACATCAAAAGAGGACAGGGTTGGACTGTATCTGTGAGTACTGAGAGTAGCTCTGGGCCCTACAAGTGCATAAGTAACTAAGTTTATTAAAGTTTAAGAACATTCTTTCTTTCTCACCATGAAAAATACAATAGGAATGAGCTACAGGCTAGGGAAATTTACTGTTCTTGGGTGTAGACATTTATATAAAGGATAACTGATAGTGGGAATGGTGTTAGGTAGGAATTGCAAGGTTTTATTACATTAGTGAGGAAAAGAGATTTAATGAATTAGGGTGATGCATCATGTGGTCAGGAACTTGGAAATGATATTGACATTAAGCTTTTTCCTGTTCTTGGTGTTAAATATCAAAATAGGCTTAGTAAATTGCCGCATTGCCTCCTGTAGAAAGATATCCCATAGGCACTGTGCACAAGTAATAGAATTTGAGTTCAGTGGCAGGGATGTGAATCAAGCCTTCAGAAAATGATTATTCCTTCATGTTGTGCCTTTTAGGTGGTGAGGTTTTGAAGTGTGAAGAAACACACAGTCCACCAGAATCATAGAAGCCCTGCAGTGCAGATAGAGGCCACTCAGGCCATCAAGTCTACACTGACTCTCCGAAGACCGCCCCAAACAGGACCCTCCACCTTACCAGTTCTCATAACCCAGAATTTGACATGGCTAATCTATCTAGCCTGCACATCCCTAGATACTATGGGCAATTTAGCATGACCAGTCCCCTTTGGACTGTGGGATGAAACCAGAGCACCTGGCGGAAACCCATGCAGACATGGAGAGAATTTGCAACTCCACACTGTCATCCAAGGCTGGTATCAAACCTGGGTCCCTGGTGCTATGAGGCAGCAGGGCTAATCACTGTGCTGCCAGGCAGTTGTCCTCTACCATTCATATTTCTTGTGTAGCTGTTGATGAGGATAGACCAATTCACTAATGGGGGAAATTGTTGATGGAGTTGAGATGTTTGGGCTTTGCCTAAGTAGAGGTGGTCATTGTCTTAGATGCGCTTGAATGCTCCGTTAGTAGCCCAAACCTGGGGTTATTTAAACAGAACACCAACTGCAAGACTTGCTTCAGTGTTTGTGAAATTGTGAATGGAGTGGAACTGATTGTAAGTGATGAAAGCTTAATGATGGAGGAACCTCACTGAAGCTGATGAAAATGGCTTAGCATGGGCATTGCCCACGGGAGCTCGTGGAGCAATAATTATTGACCTGTAACACCCACAACTATCTTCTCATGTGTAAGGTATGAGTCCAGCCGTGAAGATTTTCCCCATGAACTCAATGAGCTCAGTTTTGCTATTCATTCGCTGCTGTATTTGGCTCAATGTTTGTTACAGGAAATTATTTTTAAACCTCCTCTGGAACCATGTGACTCTCAGAAAGCCTGGAGGAAAGTCATTCCAGCAGATTATTAGTAAAAAGGCACTGCTGTAACTGATGAAGCAAAAAGACCAGGTTGTTCTGATTTTACCCTATACATAGGGCAGATGCTAATATTATCGTTGCACTGGGCCAGCTTGGCTACAGGAGAACCCTGGTTCTGGTGCACAGAATTCTTGAGCAAATAGCTATGACTTTGTTAGGACCTACCACAGTTACTTCACATAGAAAACTGAAATCACTTGGAAACGGCATCTGTAATGGTGAGTAGAAAGGATAAAAGGGGAACAAAATATATTCAAGGCCAAGTTAATTTGTGGAATATTGATTACATGTGAGTGAGTTACAGGCTGGAACCTAATTGAACAATTTAAATTATTTTTAGAATATCCTTTAGGAGAGGCACATTACGGGTTAGAATAACCATTCCATTGATTATTTGACCCACTGGATTATTCACGTCTGCTCAGGACCTCTCCCATCTTCAATATCTAATAGAGCATCGAAACATTGGACCTTATTTAGTTTAATAATCATATTTGTGTAAATGGCAAGCAAGAGAATGAATAGCAATAATATGAATATATGCTTATATTTCAAAAATCCTTAAAATTAGCTCTTGAAAGAAAAGTAGATTGTTGTAGGTAACTGTTTAAATGTTCCTGTGTCCCTTTCTGAACTTGAATTACTGCCAGGCATTCTTACGTTTGAACGAATCACTGTATTCAGAGTAGGTTGGCTTCTCTCCCTCTGCTTTACAGACAGGCAGTATAAACTTTTGTATGGAGTTTGTTTGGGGGAAGATTCTAGCAGTTTTTTTTCAAGCATATGGACTGTGATTGTATAAAAGGGTTGAAATGAAACTGAACTGCTGCATTTTAATACGTGGTTTTCGCTTTTGGGCTTGATAGTCCATAGTTCCTTGCATTTTCGTGAAATACGTTCATGCCTACAATTCGGTTCCTTGCAGGAAATGGTTCAATACAATAGATGCATGTTTGTATTATGAGCTGATTTTAATTGTACTCTATTGTTCTGGTTAAAAAATATTATTCTCACAATTCTGTGAAATACACTTGGAGGTTCCAAAGAGTTTTGCCGACAGTGTACTACGTCTCAGCTGTAGAATAACTACTTTGTACATAAGTGAGTCATCATTCTCATGTAATTTACTTGGCTTGCACCAGTGCTGCTTGGTAATAAATGTGTGCTTTGAAAGAAAGGCTTGTATTTATGTAGAATCCTCAATAACCTCAGCATGAACCAAAGCCCTTCACTTTCAGAAGTATAGTAATTTGTATTGTAGGAAGTATGCAGAATCCCTCTGAGTTAGGTAAATGTTTAAAATTGACCCGGGTGTCGGGGAGAACTCACTTCCTCCTCTTTGAGTAACGTCAGGGAATCTTTTATGTTCACTTGACAGGGCAGACAGGGCTTAAATTTAATGTCTTCTCTAAAAGATAGCACCTTCTTTGTGCAGTATTTAACTGTTCTGTTCTGCACTGGAGTGTGAGTCTAGATTATCTGCTTCATCTTTGGAGTCAGACAACCTTTTACTACTTGTTTAGTGGCAGCGCTCTTGCTTAAGCTGACACCTGGAAATCTTCAAGATTGTCAGGGCAAACTGGGATGGAATCTCATCATTTCCTGCCCCAGAGGATCATAGTACTTCATAAAATTTCATCATACAGCAGGTGGTTGCACAAGGTATATCGGATTGAGGATAATGTATTAGCACGAATAAAGGATTGGTTAAAGGACAGAAATAGTTGGAATGAATGGGTGATTTTCAGGTTATCAGTCTGTTAACTGTGGACTAGCACAAGGATCAGAAATGAGACCTCAGCTGTTTATTCTTAAGTAGTATGTAAATTATGTTGTTAAGACCCTGCAAATCCACTGGGAAGATAGATGCACTAACGCCAGTATCCTGGAACAAGCCAACATCCCCATCATCAAGGCACTGACCGTCTTTGATCAGCTACGATAGACTGGGCCCATCGTCTGCATGACCGACACAAGACTCTCCAAGCAGGTGCTCTATCCCCAGTTTTAAAATGGCAGGCAAGGTCCAGGTGGACAGAGGAAGCACTTCAGTGATACCCTCAAGGCCTCACTGGCAAATTATGGCATTCCCACAGACACTTGGAAATCACTGGCCCAAGACTGTCAAGGTAGAAGAGTAGCATCCAGGAAGGTGTCGAGCACCTTGAGACTTGCCATTGGGAAAAGGTGGATGCCAGGCAAAAACAGCGAAAGGAGCGCACTGCCACATCAATACCCCACCCATCCCTTCCCATGACCACCACCTGCCCCAAGTGTAACAGAGCCAATGGTGGCCATACCAGTCAGTATAGCCACATATGGACTCACCCTGAGTGTGGAAGAGAGTCATCCTTGTTTGCAAAGGACCACCAATGATGAATTATGTTGTTAAGATACAAAAATGAAGGACATTGTGTAATGAAGTACTCAGTGCCTGCTGGGACATAGACTTAGTAAGAAGCAGATGTGCAGTATTCTGTTAAGAAACCTAACAATTATCGAGAAAAGCATTAGTGTCTACCTTTGTATTTCAGCTTGCTTGGAATAGGAATGACATTTGCAATCTGTGTTTGATAATTTGATGAATAGACTGAGAATTGTATATAGCTTGTTGATGATGCAAAGCTAGGTTGGAAAGTAAGCTGTGAGGAGGACAGTCTGTTAATATAGACAGTTTAATTAAGTGGACAACGAGGAAGAATAGGAATATGCACAATATTTTTGTGTTAGAATGTAGAACAGAACAGCACAGAAATGGGCCCTTTGGCCCATGATGTTATGCCGAATATGACGCCAAATTAAATTAATCCCTTCAGCCTGCCTGTGGTCCATTTCTCTCCATTTCTTGAATATTTGTGTGATTATCTAAAAGTCCCTTAAACGTTTCAACTCATATTTGCCTCTACCACTACATCTGGCAGTGTGTTCCAGACTCCTCCTCCTCCGTGTAAAAAAAAAAAATTTCCCCTCATTTCTCCTTTAAACTTTCCCCTCTCACCTTAAATGCATGCCCCCTAGTATTAGACATTTAAATTCTGGGAAAAAGATTCTGACTTATCAACCCTATCTTATAATTTTATAGACTTTTATCAAGTCTCCCCTCAGCCTCTATCGCTTTAGAGAAAACAATCTGAGTTTTTCTTGCCTCTCCTTGTAGCTCGTACCCTCTAATCCAGACAGCATCCTGGTATAGGAGATAGCAAGAACTGTAGATGCTGGAAGTCAGAGTTGATACAGTGTGGAACTGGAGGAATAGGGTGTAAAATAAGGTATATGGCATGCTTGCCTTGATTGGTTGGGTAATTGAGTACAAGAGTCAGGCTGTCATCTTGCAGTTTCATAAAGACTTTGATTAGGCCACACTTGAGTATTGTGTTCAGTTCTGGTTGCCACATTACAGGAAGGATGTGGAGGCTTTGGAGAGGGTGCAGAAGAGGTTTACCAGGATGCTGATACATAGTGTGGCGCTGGAGGAACACAGTAGGTCAGGCAGCATCAAAGAAGCAGGAAAATCAACGTTTTGGGTCAGGAGCCTTCATCAGGACTGTCTCAACCTGAAACATGGACAATTCTGAATCCAAGTGGCCAAGTCACTGTGGATCCCACGCAGCTTAATCTTCTAAATGATCCTACCATGAGGGACCTTGTCGAAAGCCTAACTAAAATCTTCCACCCCGCCCCCCGCCACCACACACTCACACTCTCACACACAAAGCAATGAGGTGAATTTGTATTTGCAGATACATTCTATTTTGTTTAAATAGCACACAATTTATAGACAGTCAGTCAATGTGGTGTTTTATAAATTCCTACTTTAGAAATAAAACCGGTCTGACTCCAAACCAAACCACAAACAATTCTGAACAAGGCCTCACACTCAACATGCATTGTCTGACCTAAAATGTCACCACTTCTTTACACTGCTAAAACCTTTAGTTCTCTCCGGGCAGTGACTTCAAAGGAACTTGGGAACATTTTAATCAATTAAAACCTTCTAACTGTTTAAAGATTTAACAGCATCTTAGGTTTGTTTAATACATCCTCATCAGTTGTATGACCCATTGAACTTATAAATTCTGTGTTCTGTGTGCTTCTTTCTCACTTCACTTGATGAAGCTTGTTTTCAAATAAACCTGTTGGTCTATAAATCCTCTGGTGTCATGCGATTTCTGACCTTGTCCATCCCAGTCTAACACGAAACCTCCACATAACTAAAATCCATGTAGACAACATCCATTGCTGTACCCTAAATAATTACCATCACTTCCTCGAAAAATTTAATCAAGTTAGTAAGATGTAACCTACTATGCACCAAGCCATGCTGATTGTCCCTAATTAGGCCATGCTTTTCCAAATGCATGTAAATCCAGTCCCTAAGACTTCTCTCCAATAGCTTCCCAACAACTGTTGTGAGACTTACCAGTCTATAATTTCCTGAATTATCCCTATTTCCCTCCTCAAACAGAGGAACAACATGAGCTACTAGCCAGTCCTCCAGGACCTCTCCAGTAGCTAGTGAGGATACAAAGATCTTGGTCAAGGCTTCAGTAATCTCCTGTCTTGCCTCTCAATAACCTGGGGTAGATACCATCAGCCCTGGGGACTTATCCACCTTAGCGCTCTTCAAGAGACCCAACATCACTTCTTTTTTTGATTTCAAAATTCCCTAGCATATCAGCATGCTCCACATTGATCTCCATATCCTGGGTTAGTATATCCTGGTTCAATACAGATGCAAAGTATTCATTTAGGATCTCGCCCACATCTTCTGCCTCTAAGCACAAGTTGTCTCCTTTATCCTTGAGTGGTCCTTCCTTCTCCCCAGTTATCCTCTTGTTTTTAATGTATGTATAGAATGCTTTGGGATTCTCTTTAACCTGACTTGCCAAGGTAATTTCATGCCCCTTCTTGCTCTCCTGATTCCTTCCTTGTGTCTTTTCCTGCTATCTTTATATTCCTCTCAGACACTAGCTGATTTTAGGTTCCATGCTTCTTTCTCCCTTTTGACTAAATTCACCACACACGCACACACGCGCGCACACACACACACACACACACACACACACACCCAAGGGTCCCTTACCTCACCATCCATGCCGGTCCTGACCTCTGATCAGCAGGTCTTTAAACAACTTCCACGCATCAAATGTGGACTTGTCCGAGAATGGCTCCTTCCAATTAACACTTCCTAGCTCCTGCCTATTATTGACGTAATTTCCCCTCCCCCAATTGTATACCTTCATGCACTGTCCTGACTTATCCTTATTCATTGCTATGTTAAAACCTAAGGAGTTGTGATCACTATTTCCAAAATGCTCTCCCACTGAAAGGTCACCTAGCCAGGCTCATTAGCCAATATAAGGTCCGATATGGCCCCTCCTTTAGTTGGACTGACTACATACTATTTCAAGAAACCCTCTTGGAATTAACAAATTCTGCCCTGTCTAAGCTTCTTGCTCTATGGGAGTCTCAGTCAATACTGGAGTAAAGTCACCCTGTTGTTATTGCATCTTTCTAGAATCTGCCTACATATTTGTTACTCAATGTCTCAGTAATTGTTTGGGAAGGGGGGTGGGGCTATAGTATAATCCTATCAGAATGATTGCACCCATGTAATCTTTGAGCTCTACCCATGTTGCCTTAGTGGATAAGCCCTCCAACTATGTCCTCTGAGTGCAAGTGTGACATTCTTCCTGATTAGTAATGCAACTCCTCCACACTTTTACCTTCCTATCTCATCTAAAACAATGAAACCCTGGCAAGTTGATGAGCCAATCCTGTCCCCCTCTCAACTGTGTCTCTATAATAGCCACATCATAGAGCCTGGATCAGTACATGGGGCTAAGCTCATCTGCCTTGCCTATAATATGCCTTGAGTTCCCTGTCAGCCTGTCCTTCCTTTCTGACTTACTGACCCTAACATCTGTCTTCTCCTCAATCCTTCCACTTGCTGACCAGCTGCTCTGGTTCCCAGCCACCTTCCATTCTAGCTTAAACCCTCTTGAGTGAGTATTGGTCAGTAAATTGTTAAATATTGGTGATTCTGAAGGATTTGGGTGTCCTTGTACATGAAACAAAAAGTTAACATTAGTACAGTATTCAATTGGGAAGGTAAATGGTATTCCTGTCCTTCG
This sequence comes from Ginglymostoma cirratum, assembly GCA_024137785.1. Classification (NCBI taxonomy): domain Eukaryota; kingdom Metazoa; phylum Chordata; class Chondrichthyes; order Orectolobiformes; family Ginglymostomatidae; genus Ginglymostoma; species Ginglymostoma cirratum. Next base: position 476,019 of record JAHRHZ010000147.1, on the reverse strand, counting down.
TTACATGTTGGAGTACAAGAATAAAGGAGTTTGCTGCAATAAAATGAGGCTTTTGTGAGAGCGTGTCTGGGATTTCTTGTACAATTTTGGTGTCTGAATTTCAGAAAGGATGTACTTGCTTTAGAAGAGGTGCAATGAAGATTACTGGAATGGCAGGATTGACTTATGGGGAGAGATTGAGTATAGAGGGTCTGTACTCTAGAATTTGGATGATAAGCAAATTTTATTGAAGTGTAAGATTTTGAAACAGCGTAACAAGGTAGATATTGTTTTACCCAGGCTGAAATGTCTGGAACAGTCAGTCTCAGGATAAGGAAATTCCCATTTCAGACTGAGGTGAAGAGAGATTTCACTGCATGTCATAAATCTTTGGAATTTTTTTATATAGAATCCCTACAGTGTGGAAACAGGCCATTCAGCCCAACAAGTCCACACCGCCTCTCTGAAGAGCATCCCACCCTGACTCATTCTCCTACTCTGGCATTTCTCCATGTCTAACCCACATAACCTAAACATCCCTGGACACTATGAACAATTTAGCATGGCCAATCCACCTACCTTGCACATCTTTGGACTGTGGGAGGAAACTGAAGGACCCTGAGGAAACCCACATAGACACGGAGAGAATGTGCAAACTCCACACAGACAGTTGCCCAAAGATGGAATTGAACCTGGGTCCCTGGCGCTGTGAGGCAGCAGTGCTAGCCACCATGCTGCCCTTTATCTCAAAATCTCTGGGTGACCCATTAATGACTATATTCACGGCTGAGCTGAATATTCTGACAGAATCCAGGAATGTGAGGCCAAGGATCGGCAATAAACTTATTAAATAAAACAACAGCTCAAGACCTACATATCGCCTCCTTTTGTTACTATTATGTTTTAATGCTTTGGGTCAGTTAGTCATGCAGCCAGTTGCTCAATTGTGAGTGAATCTTCAGTAACAGCCCAGCTGTGGCACAACCACATTTCTGTTTATTGACAAACTCCAAGCATGGTGGTCTTTATGGTCGTCTGGACAGCCCTCAGGTTGTGTCCCAAACTCTGCCTAACCACAGCCTTATTTCAGTTAATGTCTCACCTGAAGGATGTCACTCCTGACAAGACTGTTTCCATTGCACTGAAATGCCACCTAGATTATGTGCCCAAATCCTCAGGCTTTTTTTTTACCTTACCAGAATGAGCTCACTCCATCACCATTGCCCTCCTGTAAAGCTTGAACCTACAGAATATGCACTAAATATTTGGCTTGGGCAGATAAGTATCACAGGTGCAAGGCAATGACTATCTCTGACAAGGGTAAGTTTCAGCAGTAATGGCTCAGCCTTCCGCCATCCTGGGGGTCACAATTCTGACCACATAACTGTTGTGGTTACCAGAACAGATCAGAAGTTGCGTACTCTACAATAAATTTTTAAAAAGTCTTCAAACAAAACAGAAGTCAGGAGCATCAGAGATAAAAGGTACTGCAGATGCTGGAGAATCCGAGATAACAAGCATGGGGCTGGATGAACACAGCAGGTCAAGCAGCAGCATAGGAGCAGGAAATCATAGGAGCATTTCTGATGAAGGGTTTAGGCCCGAAACGTCAAGTTTTCCTGCTCCTATGATGCTGCTTGACCTGCTGTGTTCATCCAGCCCCATGCTTGTTATCTAGAAGTCAGGAGCATGATGGAATATTGTCAGTTGGCGTTGTGCATCTCTGTTACCTAGAGTATCAAAGTATTCAATGGCCTGAATACTTTGAGACAGTTTTTCACCACTGAAATCCAAAATATCACATCACAATATATGATGGAATTAGATCCCATTACTAAACTGGATGAGTTCTGAAAGAGATATGAATGCCTTTTGGATACATTGGTGCTTCCCTTACCCAGCTAAAACTTTAACTGTTACATTAATGATAAGCACCATGTTTTGTCTCCTATGGTTCTCTCCTCAGCTTATCATACCATTTTATGTTATCAATTTCATTAAAAAACTTAGCATTCAGAAATAAACCTACAGCCTAGTTTGAAACTGAGCTGCCTAATCTGTGTTAAGACAAAGGAAACACTGCTGAGATTCAATGCTCAACTCGTTGAGCTAACAGATCTGTGCCAGGATCAGATTATTGCTGTAGTGGAATAGTGTAGCCTGCATTCAAACTGTTGTTGTTTTTGGCCTCTCCCAACCTGATTGCAGGATTCTAGAACTGGGCCAATGTTTCCTGACTTAGTACAGCCATCCATCATTTACTGAGAGATGAAACATTTCTCCACTCCTGTCACCAGATGATAGTGTTGAGCCCTGCAGGTCAGATATGACATATGCAGATGTAAAATAAAAACTCAGTTGATACATGTGCCTCCTACCATGCCAAATTCAAATCTTCTAACTCCTACAGGCTCGGTGCAGCATTATTAACTACTGTGGTATTTCTGCCTAGGGATTGGATTGTCTTGATTGTGTCGGATTCTTGTAGCCAGAGGAGAAAAACTGATCATCTGATCACTGAGAGATAGATTGGAATGCAGAAGCAGATTTGAAATAAGTATTTGTTTTTCCTCAAAACAAAACTTGCATTTGTGGAAAACTGGTGACAGTGTAGTATTATATGAAATGGCGTGAGAGTTTAAAACTTCTTTTATTTCTTTGCTTCTGACCATAGAATGGGAGTGAATTTGTAGATGTGTGCAGGCATACCTGCAATGGATGAATGTGAAGATGTTATTTGAGGAGTGCGACCTTCTTGAATAAAAATTAGGCAGAAGCAGATGACTTCTGAAAACTGCATTTCTTTGAAATCAAATGCAGAAAGTGGATTTCGCTACCAGCTGTTTTGTACACTAATAGCTCTGCATTTGCAATGGGTACTGGATTTCCCAAGTAGTTCTACCTTTGTAAGGGTCACCAGAGTTTCTATTTCTGTAAGGCATATGTTTTCCATTCCCAACTGATATGCTGAAGTGCTTTTTAGGTAGACAATTGGCTGTAACTCCAACTTTGTTAACAGTTTAATGGGAGGTGGAGGGGAGGCGTTGGTCAATAATTAATGGTACAGCTAAAGATATAGTAGTCACTAAACAATAAAAGTCTGTAGGATTTAAATGTACTTAGTATAACTTATTAGATTTTAAATGTTTGGTAAAATTCTTTGGTATGTGGTGAATGTTCAAACCGATTTGCACTTTGAATAATCAATTTTTTAAAAATTTCTCCTCTTTACCCTCAGACAGTTGGCATTGAAGGCTTTGAATGAACGGCTGAAACGTGTTGAAGATCAAGTAGCTTGGCCTAGTATGGATGAAGATGACAAAGAGGACTTATCTGATATGCCTTTACTTCCAGAGAGGAGCAAAAACGATGGAGAAGATTCTGGAGCAGCAGAACACATTGCATTCCAAGGTCTTTCATCAGGATCTTAAGAGACCATCAATAGATGTATTGTCTAATTGAGTGGGAGTGAAATCGGCTTTACTGCTGCAGATACCATCAAAATGCATCAGTACTTCAAACTGTTTAACTGCAGCACTTCAATTTGTTTGGAAAATAAGTGCAGCATAAAATAAAAGATTATAAAGGCCTGTGCAACTGTGGTGCTCATAGCCCAACTTCAGCAGGATTTAATGTTTCTTTAACGCAAGGTGGTGGCTATAATTATTAGAGGAGGCATTTGAACTGGTGATGAATTAGATGCAGTTTTTGTGTTAGTTCAGAAAATTCATTAGTTTGCAGTCATTTTTTGAAGTGTCCTTTTTGAATACAGCAATTAATTAACATAATTGAAATGTAAAGGAAGCTCAGCAAGGGAAAGTATGCTACCACTGAAATCAGATCAAAAAGAACAGTCTGAAAATACATCTTGGCTCTCAAGTTGTCCTTTTCGGATAAAGTGCCAAAAAGAGAATTATTTTACTTTGTGAGACCGTACCATCGGTGGGATATTGAAAATTGGCACCAGTGAATCCGTTTCAGTAGTTTTCTATATCTGGAGATTTGTTATTGTGTCTGAATTTACCACATAATCATATAATGAACTCACCTTTTGCAAATATTTTTCTTTTCACTAACATCCTACCATCATGTGTCTAAAAGATTAGTAACAATCCAAATTACGTATGATTGTAAGAATGAACCGAATCCAAAATTCGATCATGTTGGGTAATTTGATGTCCCTTAGTACTTCCCTCCAAGCTCCCTTATTAATTTGTTCCTTCCATCAAATGTGTAAATAGTACGATTACTACATAAAAGTTGCTTCAATTTGATTGATGATTTTTGATAGAGAAAGAGAGCAAAAATAGGCCTCTTCTCCCAGTTCAGCATTGGACTGGTTTGGAAGATTGCCTTCTCAAAAGGCTGATGAATTACTGGTGCTGGTCCTGAATCTTTGCGTAAAAGCTGTAAATGCAATTTCTACATATGTACTTGGAGTTAACTGATTTGGGTATATGGTGTTTTGTATCCTGTATAATTGTAAAAGGAACAGTGAAGACTTGTGAAAATATTCACTTCAAACAACCACTGATTTCCTTATAAGCTGCTTGGCTTGTTTTCTTTTGTGAAATATATAGATAGAGGAGGCCTATTCCATATTTCTATCCTTAGCTGCTACCACATATTGCAATAATCAAGAGTTTCTGCCCAAGCCCACCCTTGTTCAAATATTTGACTCAAATGGCAAACAGAAATTGGATAAATTTCCATAACCCATCTATAATTGGACATTGTTACTGAACTCTATGAAATGAGTTAAGAAATAAGTACAACAATTGTCTTGGTGTTTTTTGAAAGTCCCGTTTAAAGGTGTGGGTAAAGCTAACTCCTGTTCTTTCCAATGAGCAATTTCTCCAGGATGATTGATGTCAGACAGGGCTGACTGTCGTCCGCATTTTGCATATTTCTGTTGTACAGACACCTTTCTAGTTTTGTCTCAGAGTTTGATAATCATTATAGTAAGCATAAAGTGGATATCATTTTTAATGCATTTAACTATACAAGATACTTTAATGTAAGATTATTTAAAAAAAACACAAGTATTAGTTGCATCTAAGTGATTTAATGTTACCTTGATTATCTGTGGGTGAAGTGTCATTGTCTTAATGCTGTGCTGTGTATCTTGCCAGAATAGCATTTACCAACAGACTAATCTCTTTTACTAGGCTTCATTTAAATTGTAGGTTTCTTTTTGATTCTCCCTATGTATCATAGTTGCGCAGGTCAGTACAATAAACTTTGCAGTCTTGTGTTCACTTCTCATAAGCCCAAAAAAAGGGTTTGTTTCAGGTGCATTGATCAACGAGGTAATTTTTTTGTTTGCTTTTCTTGTGCTGGCAATCATGGGGAATAGTTAGTAGTAGGACTAATAATCCAGAAAAAGTGAATTCAAATCCCACCAAGACAGTTTGTGAATTTGAATTAGTTTTTCTTTAATTTGGCAGGAGAAGAAAGTTGTTTATCGGTGAAATATAAAAGTAAGCTGTGAAGATGTCAGATTGTCATAAAACCTCAACTGATTCACAGATGCTTTTTTGGAAGTGAATCTGCCATCTTTATCTATTCTAACCCATATGTAATTCCAATTCTACACCTCTAGATAACAACTGCTGTCTGAAGCGAACTCGCAAGTCACTCAATCTGCTATAATATAGCATTAAAAAAAGGCCACTGCCACAACCATAGGACAACTAAGGGTGGTGAAACAAATGCTTGTCTTGCCAGCAATGTCAACAACCTTAAGACACTTTTTAAAAAATTAACCTTATATTAAAAAGCCCTAAAGTTACTTTAATTAATATAAAAAGACAAGCAAAAACAAACAATTCAGAATTCAAGATAGCAGGAGAATGAAGAGTCATACCCTATGCCAACCATCTGGATGGGGACACATCATCTCCCTGTAGGAGTTGGTCTTGAATTAGCTTCATTTTATATAGAGGCTGTTCAATGCCTTAATTTGGGCTGGGTAGGTTTGACCACCAAAATGAGGAGATTGTCATAGTATGACTAGGTCAAAAAAGGAAATGTCATATATAATTTATACTTTGTGACTTGCTCATCACATTGAATTCGTGGAAGTTTGATCTAGTACAGTTTTGTTTGTGCTTGTAGCTTATCCTGTTGAGAGATTTCATTCCAATTTAAACTATTGTGGCAGGGAGGTGAGAAACCGAGCAGGAGGTCAGCATGTCGAGTGATTGAGGAGATACTCAACGTTGAGTTCAATGCGTTTAATAGGAAGAACTGGCAGGACCAGGTTAGTATTTAGCTTAGAGTCCGGATTAGTACATAGGACAATGATGTTGTAGTCATCACCAAAGCTTGGTTGAGAAAGGCAGGACTCACAGCAGAACATTCCAGGGTTTAGATATTTTGTGTGCGATAGAGAGGTGTGTAAAAGGTGTGGGGGGAGTTGCATTACTCTTTAAGGAGAATGTCACAACTATGACAAAATGAGGACATCTTGGAGGGCTCATCCACCAGTGCTGTGTGGGTAGAAGTTAGGAATAAGAAAGGTGCGATCACTGATGGGGTTATACCTTCGGCCTCCCAATATCCATCAGGAGCTGGAGGAACAGATATGTAAGCAGATCATGGAAAGATTTAAAAACAAGAAGGTCATGGTAATGGGTGATTTTAACTTCTCCAATATTGACTGGGACTCCCTTAGTGCCAGGGATTTAAGATGAATGGCAGGAGATATTGAATGTGTAGTCAAAAAGAAAAAGGAAGCATATTTACAGTTTAGGAAACTGAAATCAAACAAGGCCTTTGTGTATAAGGGAAGCAGAAAAGAATTTAAACAAGAAATTAGGAGGGCTAGAAGGGACCATGAAATGTCCTTGGCAAGTATGATTAAGGAGAAGGCATTTTATATGTATATTAGGAGCAAGAATGTAGCTAGGGCAAGGGTAAGTCACTCGAGGATAAAGGAGGGAATTTATGTGGGAATTTAGATGAAGTGGGTGAGGTCTTTAATGAGTACTTTGCATTCGTATTCACCATGAAGAAGGACAGGGATGGTGGTAAGATTAGGGAAGGGCATGTTGATATTCTGTGGCATGTCAATATTAAGGAGGTGGTGATGGGTGTCTTGAAATCATTAGGTAGGTATGTACCTAGGGCCTGATGAGATCTATCCAGGATACTGAAGAAGGCAAATGAGATGGCTGGGTCCTTGACAGACATCTTTACATCCTCTTCAGCTGCAGGTGAGGTCCGAGAAGACTAGAAAATAGCCAATGTTGTTCTTTTTTTTAAGAAGAGCAACGGGGATAATCCAGGAAATTATAGCCTGGCGAACCTTACGACAGTAGTAAGGAAATCATTGGAGAAGATTCTTAGGACAGAATTTACTCACGTTTAGAGAAGAATGGACTTAATGGGGATAGCCAGCATAGCTTATGCAGGGAGAGGTCTTGTCTCTCAAACTTTTAGGCTTCTTGAGGAAATAACAAAAGTAATCGAGGGTAGGGCAGTGGGTATTGTCTACATGGACTTTGAGAAGGTAGGCTGATCCAGAAGATTAAGTCACATGTCTTCTATGATGAGTTGGCAAGTTGGATACAGACCTGGCATCATCATAGAAAGATGGAGGAGATAGTTGTGGAGGGGTGGTTTTCTGACTGTGACCAGTGGTGTTTCACAAGGATTAATGCTGGGACCTCTGTTGTTTGTAAATAATTTGAATGAAAATGCAAAGGTCTGATCAATAAGTTTGCAAACTTATTGATGAAGCACAAATTGGGGGATGGGTATGAAAGGACACAGCTGGACATAGACGAGTTGGAAAGTTGTGCAGAGAAATAGCAGATAGAGTTTAATCCCAACAAGAGTGAGGTGATGCATTTTGGGAGGTCAGATGCAAGAGGAAAGTATACAGAAAATGGCAGGATTCTTAGGAGCATTAATATGCAGAGGGATCTTGGGCTGCAAGCCCATGGCTCCCTGAAAGTGGCAATATAGCTGGATATGGTGATAAAGAAGATGTATAACATGCTTGCCTTCATTGGTCGGGGAATTGAGTATAAAAGTTGTTGTCATGTTGCAGCTGTATCAAGCTTCAATTAAGGTACATTTGGAATATTGTATGCTGTTCTGGTCACCACACTACAGGAAGGATGTGGAAACTTGAGAAAGTGCACAAGAGGTTTACCAGAAATATTTTATCCCCCTGCGCTCCTACCTTAATGAATTTCAGGCATGACACGATGTTGAACACTTTTTCCTTCGTATCCATGTCCATTTCTTTGGACAAAAGGCCCCTCTCCATCCTACAGACGTCTTTATCTGCCTCCAACACTCTCCCTCCCTCTGGCCTTTTACCTGCACTCAACCTGTTCATCAAGAACTGCCAATGTGATACTGGTCGTGTTGGTAATACAAGATAGTGGCAGAATAGAACACTTCAGATGAAGCTCATCCATTTCCTTCCATTCTTCTTTTTTTCCTTCTCCCGGCTGCAGATTTCCAGCCTTGGACTCAGCAAAGACCCAGCGAAGCGGCGTCCTGGCTGATAGGGCAGACTCTCAGCCCAGCATTGACTTCTGGTCTCGGGGTGATTCCTCAAAGTGCAGTCCTGTCATGGCTAAGCACTTGAGGAAAGACTGTAATGTTTGAACTCTATAAGCTTTATTTCTTTATTTTCTACTTAAAACTAAGAAGGTGTCACTGTACTATAATCACTGCAATGTTTAACTTTTAACTTTGTTTTATTTTCTACCTTGTTCTTAAGATTCCATACCTAGGTACTTGTACCTAAGATGGCGCCTTGTGTGGCGACGTTACAGACTTCTCATTGTACTCCTGTACTTTTGTACGTGAGTACACGTGACAATAAAATCAATCAAATTAATTTCTCTGGCTCCCTTTCCCATTCAAACCTATCCCCTTCTGAACTGACTGTAATCCGTGCTTTCAGATCCAACCTTACTTTGTAATCAAGCTTGCTGACAAGGGTGGTACTAGTCTCTGCATTGCAAAAAGTTCCAGCTCTCAGACACTTCCTCCTATCCCCCAGTGGACCATGACAGGGCAGCACGGTGGCTCAGTGGTTAGCACTGCTGCCTCACAGTGCCAGGGACCCGGGTTCGATTCCAGCCTCGGGCATCTGTCTGTGTGGAGTTTGCACATTCTCCCTGTGTCTGCGTGGGTTTCCTCCGGGTGCTCCGGTTTCCTCCCACAGTCCAAAGATGTGCAGGTTAGGTGGATTGGCCATGCTAAATTGCCCATAGTGTTCAGGGAGGTGTGGGTTGTTTGGGGGGGGGTCTGGGTGGGATGCTCTGAAGTTTGGTGTGGACTTGTTGGGCCGAAGGGCCTGTTTCCACACTGTAGGGATTCTATGACTCCACCATTGAACACCAGTGATTTCCAGAATTGGAGGTCAGTGCATCTGCATGCCAATTGGCCTGTATTGACTCAGCTATGTTGCCCTGCAGCTGTGCATCTTAGATTAGGCATTGCCTGGGAGTAACATCAGCACACTTTCTCAAGTTAGTTGTAACAGTATAACACATGTACTCCATCATATATTATGCTGACTGTATGCAAAATGGGAGTCAGGTTACTGGTAGCCTCATTCACAACAGGAATCTAGACTTGTTCCTGTGATGAATGCAGTTAAGGATCAATGGTGGAAAACGTGTAGAGCTTCCTTATTGATGTGCTCCTTGCTTTACAATGATTCTGACAGTGTTAATGATCATGTCATGTTGACTCCACCCTCAGCTAATCACACATAATTTGCAGCAGTTGACTAGGTTTCTCTTCTACCTTTCAAAGCACAGCTGCACCAACTCCTCTAAGGTCTTCATAATTATGCCTGACCATGTGTATTTTCATAGTAAATCTCAAATGATTATTGTAAATCTCAGATTCCCTAACACTTGATTTACGAATGCTCATGCTTAACAATGCAATCCCATATAGGAGTACAATTTTAAATACCCGACATACGAGCTTTATGTGTACTTACAAACAGTTGCTTTACATTGTCCTGTATTGTGTTCCGCTTTGCAGACAGATTAATTTACGAACAGACCAGAATGGAATCCATTTGCAACCCAGGGGATTATGATTACAATCTAATAAACCACATTGTTATCTAAAAGCACTGTAGATATCCAATGCTTGTCTATCCTCCACCACTTAATCACTAGATAGGCTCAAGACAGGAGGATGGTTGGCTACGAACTGCACGAAACATCCCTTTGTAACATGTGCTGGTACAGGAGGCAAATACCACAAGATATCAAAGCTGGTCATCTGGGAAAATTTACTGTATAGAGAGGTTACTTGACTGTAGGAGGCAGCATGGTGGCTGAGTGGTTAGCACTATTGCCTCACAGTACCAAGGACACAGGTTTGATTGTAGCGTTGGGTGACTGTGAAGTTTGCACATACTGTGCCTGTGTGGGTTTCCTCCCACAGTCCAAAGATATGCAGGTTAGGTGGATTAACCATGCTAAATTGCCCATAGTGTCAGGGATGTGCAGGCTGGGTGGAGTAGCCATGGGAAATGCAGCGTTACAGGGATAGAGTAGGGGGTTGGAACGGGATGGGACCTATTATGCTACTAAGATCAATCTACCCTGCATACCCTACATTTTACTATCCTCCATGTGCCTATCCAAGAGTCGCTTAAAAGTCTCTGAAGCATCTGACTCCACTACCACTGCCAGCAGCACATTCCATACGCCCACCACTCTCTGTGTGAAGAACCTACCTCTTGACATTTCCCCTATACCTTCCTCCAATCACCTTAAAATTATGCCCCCTCGTAATAGTCATTTCTGCCCTGGGAAAAAGTCTCTGACTAACCGCTCTATCAAGTCACCTCTCATCCTTCTTCGCTCCAATGAAAAAAGCCTAACTCCCTCAACCTTTCCTCATAAGGCCTGTCCTCCAGTCCAGGCAGTATCCTGGTAAATCTCCTTTGCAACCTCTCTAAAGCTTCCACATCTTTCCTGTAATGAGATGACCAGAACTGAACACAATATTCCAAGTGTGGTCTAACCAAAGTTTTATAGAGGTGCAGCATAACCTCATGGCTCTTAAACTCAATTCCCTTGCCAATGAAAGCCAACACACTGTATGCCTTCTTTACAATCCTATCAACTTGGGTCGCAACTTCGAGGGATCTATGGACGTGGACCTCGACGTCCCTCTGTTCCTCCACACTGCCGAGAATCCTGCCATTAATCCTGTATTCTGCATTCAAATTCGACCTTCCAAAATGAATCACTTCACGCTTTTCTGGGTTGAATTCCATCTGCCACTTCTTTGCCCAGCTCTGCATCCTGTGAATGTCCCGTTGCAACCTACAGCAGCCCTCCACGATATCCACAACTCCACCAACCTTCATGTCATGGGCAAACTTACTAACCCACCCTTCCACTTCCTCATCCAAGTCATTTATAAAGATCACAAAGAGCAAAGGTTCCCAGAACAGATCCCTGCGGAACACCTATGGTCACCGAGCTCCAGGCTGAATGCTTGCCATCAACTACCACCGTCTGTCTTCTATTGGACAGCCAATTTTGTATCCAGACAGCCAAATTTTCCTGAATCCCGTGCCTCCTCACTTTCTGAATGAGCCTACCATGTGGAACCTTATTGAATGCCTTGCTAAAATCCATATACACCACATCCACTGTTATACCTTCATCAGAGTATTTTGTCACATCCTTAAAGAATTCAATAACGCTTGTGAGGCATGACCTGCCCCTCAGAAAGCCATGCTGACTATTTCTAATCAAACAGTGCTTTTCCAAATAATCATAAATACTATCTCTCAGAATCCTCTCCAATAATTTGCCCACCACAGAAGTAAGACTGACTGGTCTGTAATTTCCAGGATTATCCCTATTACCTTTCGTGAACATTTGTCACCCTCCAATCTTCTGTACTACTCCAGTGGACAGTGAGGACGCAAAGATCATTGCCAAAGGGGCAGCAATCTCTTCCCTCGCTTTCCGTAGAAACCTTGGGTATATCCCGTCTGGCCCAGGGGACTTATCTATCCTCTATCAGAGGACTGTAGTCCATTGGGGATGATCTGGATTCTCCAGCATCTGCAGTACCTATTATCTCTGATACAATTTTAACCCCACTGCGAAGCCTCTTCTAAGGATGCCTACCCTGAAGAAGTTACCCTCCTCCCTCCGGACAAACCTCAAGGGATCTCTCTCCCACTGCAACTCTCTCATAATCTCTTTGGCCTTGAAACTGCTCGGCCATGTCCTGAAGCAAACCAGGTACTACAGCCACATCACCTTTCTTAGTACCTGCCTACGGAACCAGATCATCCCCAATGGACTACTGTCCATATTCAAGCTTTCCCAATTTGGCCCCAACCATGACAATATCTACATTCAGCCCTGGACTGACCTATCTCCTCCCTACCTCCCCACCTACATTCACTTTTACTGGCTCCAACCCCGCCTTTTTGACTTATCTGTCTCCTCTCCACCTATCCTCTCCTCTATCCATCTTCTATCCGCCTCCCTTTCTCTCCCTATTTATTTCAGAACTCTCTTCCCCTCCCCCATTTCTGATGAAGGGTGTAGGCCAGAAACGTCAAGCTTTCCTGCTCCTATGATGCTGCTTGGCCTGCTGTGTTCATCCACCTCCACACCTTGTTATCTCGGATTCTCCAGCATCTGCAGTACCTATTATCTCTGCCTTTCATGTTTGTCAACTACGCTTTATCCATTCAACCTTCCGTTATAAACAATCATCTTAATCCAGAAATCAGTTCAGTGACTCTTCCCTTTAATCCAAAGGCAAGTGAACCCTTCCCTTGGCGACGCTAATTTGCAACGAATCCAGAGATACTGCCTCAGTTTTAAACTCCTCCGATTCTTTCAGCAAAACCTCATGCCCATGTCATTGCTAGATGGAGCACGGCAACTAGATCATTCCCTCCTGACTCTGAATCCCTTCCTCAGCCGTGAGGAAGGATTCCTCCCTGATACTGGTTATGAGCAGGTTTTACAACCTTCGCGCCCTACGTCTCTATACTGCCCAGCTCCTATTATTACCCAAACCCTATCGCCCCGAGTTGTAAAAGTGCAGACTGTTTCTCCCCCAGCAACATGCTCATTGGACTCTTAAATATTTTAAATGAAACGGCCTCTTTAAGGCAGTGTATGATCATTAGCGCTGCAGCTGATTTTGTTTCAGTGAACCTTGCTCCGTCACTCACTCACTTCGCGGGTATCCACGTCTCCAACCGCCACCCGCGCGCGCCCCTCACCTGCCGTCCAATCGGCGGCGGCCCTCGCCGTGCCGTGACGTCACCGAGGCGGGAAAAGGAGTGGTCGTTAACAGAAAAGGGCGCGAAGCCCTCGTGCAGCGGGTGAGAGAGGGGCGCGAGGTAAGGACGGAAAGAAAGAAAGAAACGGGAGAGCAAGACGGCGTGGCGGGGGAAACGCCAGGGGCATTAGGGATGGAGTGGTGAAAAAAGGGAGGGAGGACTGGAGTGCTGGGTTGGGGATGGAGGGACGGGGAAACGGGACGGAGGGAGGGGTGGGGCAGTGAACAGAAGAGGGTGGTGGAGGAATGATACGGGGAAGGAGGGGAGGAAAAAGAAATTCGGGGGCAATGCAGGGCAGGAGAGAAAGAAGTGGAGAGAGAAAGGTAGGGCAAAGGACAAGACACGAATGGGAATAGTGATAGGTGGGAGGCAGAGGTGGGATGGGGAGGCAGTAGAAATAGGTGCATCAAGGGAGAGAGGATGGAAAAGGGGGCAGAGAGTGGAGGGGTGGTGTGACAGAAGATATGAAAGGAAGCATGCAAAGAGCATGAGGTTGGAAGTGGAATGGTGGTAGGAAAGGGAATGGAGAGAGGAGACAGATGATGACGAAACAAGTGATTGGAGAAGTAAATACCATTGATATGTTGAGTGTGCAGAGTTATGGAAGGAGCATGAGATGAGGTAGTGGCCATGTGGAAAGGGGGAGATGCAGTGGGTGGGGTACAGTATGCAGGAGCGAATGAAGATAGTTTGTTATTTTACAGAAGGGGGAGCAAAGGGATGAGGAGGAGTGAGGTGAGAGAGCTGGGGAGGTTGACGTAGAAAGTGGGGAACGTGAGTAGTGAGAAAATGAGGAAGAAAGCACAGGAAAGAAGAGAGAGCAGATGAGGGGAAAGAATGGTAGGGAGAGAAAAGGGGGCAAGGGCAAGAGAATGGGGAAGAGCTGAGACAGATAGGAAGGAGGCAAGGGGAGGATGGAGTGGAGGGAGGGAATGAGGGAAAGAGATGGAGAGTGACAAGGGAAGGAGAGCGAGATAGGGTGATAGAAAGGGCAATGGGCAAGTGAGAGGGGATCAGAAGACTGTGAAAGGGAATGAAAGAGCAATTGACGGGAATGGGGTAGTTACAGGTGGAGGGATGGGCTGTTGCTTGTGGGGAGAGACGCCACATCAAACAAATTTACCAAAGTTCCTTAGACACCACCTTCCAAACGCACAACCACTACCATCTAGAAGGACAAGGGCAGCAGATACATGGGAACACCACCATCTGAGAGTTCCTCTCCAAGCCACACAGTATCCTGACTTGGATACAGCATTCCTTCAGTGTCACTGGATCAAATTCCAGGAACTCACTCCCTAATGGCGTTTTTGGGTGTACCTGCATCCAGTGCTTGCAGCAGTTGAACACTGTTTGCCGCCACCACCTTCTCAAGGGCAACTAGGGATGGGCAGTAAGTGCTGGTGCAGCCAGCAAAGCTTAATCCTGTGAGTGACTTTTTTTTTAAAAATGTCTTGCGTTGCTGTTTATCACAGAGACAAAGGTGTTGACAATTAAGTGGCTAGATATGTACCTTTACGGCACTGTGCTACAACCATGTTACACCTACAGCATATGCCAGCTGCATATACGCCAAAGACACTGCATGTGCTTCAACAAATAGCCATGTCTCCTATTCTAAAGGGAGTAGTCTTCAGTTAACTCCAGAAAGACATCCTTCAGGCGGGGGTCTTGTCAGGCAAGTGAAGGGCAGCCTTCTTTGCTAGTTCAGGGACTTGGGTACAATGAATCGGCTGCTAAGGATGGTCACAGCTCTGCTTCTACATACTGAGCAGTAAATGGTCAATCCTAACGCACCCACTGTAGTTCAGTGTCTGAGCCAGTGAGGGGGTGCAGGCAGCAGCCTTAGCAATGCTTGCTTTGACAGTTAGTGGTAGAGGTTATGACATGACAATAATACACTGGAAATAATGGAATAGTAGCACAGCATAGAACAATGCTTCTTGCTTGGTAGCTGGGACATGGAATATTTGCCAAGATTCTCTCCTTGGAGTGAGGATCTGAATATGGTACACCCAGTAATCCACGCTGGCTCTTTGAGTCCTGTTGTGGGCTGTTTTGTCCTGGAATGAGACAGAGGGCTTCAGTGAGATGGTGGTTGGCACAGCTGTTAGTGCTGGTAGAGGTTGGGGCTAGATGGAGTTGGTCAGGCGTCTAAGTGATTGAGGAGAAACGCAGAACCGAAGCAAGATTGGTAGGGTGAGGAGTGATTAAGAGATATTGCTGGCAATAATGAGACTGATAGAGCTTGAATCTTGGTGTGAGGTTGGTGTAGTAGCAGAGAGACAACGGTGGCACTTAGCCTGGTTGAATGGAGAACACCACTAACCTTTCGGAAGTACTGGGCTTTTCCCTGGACCGTGGTGACTGTATAATATGGATGGCAACCTCAGGAAGTTAGAAGTGTTTGGTCTCTCGCCCTCCTCTGCCAGACCTGGAGGAAGAGGGTAACACCCCAATGACAGTTTCCCCTTGGCTGCCATGTCCAGAACAAATACCTCTAAGCATACAGCGCAGCTCCAGGCTGCTAGCACTTGACTGGGTATACAACAGCCTTTTAAATATACCGGTACTTCCTGGTTTACTAGCAGAGGCAAGTATATGAGTGAGAGAATCCAGCTAACAATGGATGAGCGGGGTGCCATGGGGTATGGGACCTAGTAATGAGGTGAGTTTCGCATAATTCCATGAAAAAAAACTTAAGAGAAACTCTTAATGGAACTTGATAAGAATGACAGTAAATATCTAGTAAAATTTCGTCCTTTGTGTGCAATTCTAGGTGTAACACTTTAAGAAGTATTTGAAGGGCGCAGAAAAGATTTTGCAGGAATAAAAGGATGTAGAGCTTCAGTTACATGGATAGATTGGAGAAGAGATGGTTAAGAGGAGACATGATGGATAAAAATACAGTATTCTTACTGGCAGCAGAATCGAAAACCAGAAATGTTAATTTGAAATAAGTGGCAAAAGGCGAGATGAAGGAAAGGTTTTTATGCAGAGCAGTTCTGATCTGAAATACACTGCCTGAAAATATGGTTGAGGCAGATTGAATCATGATTTTGAAAAGGCAGTTTTTAAGCACCCCAAAGGAGTAAAGTTGAAGTGCCATGAGGTGGGTCAAAGCATGCTTCTGGCATAGCGGTAGTGTCCCTACCTTTGAGCCAAAAAGCCAAGGTTCAGATCCTACCTGTCCCAGATGTATCACAGTCTGTCTGAAGAGGTTGATTAACAATATCTACAAATGAATGTTAATGTTGGATGAAGTGAAACATCTGTGAGCTGCCTCAGGACAGAACAGAAAGAGGAATCAGGAGAAGAAGGAGATTGACCATTTAAGATGCCTCTCATGGGCACCTAAAGAGATTGAACTTGGGTGGTTTAATTTAGAAAAAGCAGGAAATGATAGGTAAAGGGGCACTTGTGGTGTAATGGCAGTGTCCCTACCTCTGGGTCAGAAGGAACAGGTTCAAGTCTCTTGCCTCTAGTCATGTGCCTGATAGGTCGAAGAAAAATAAATGAGATACAGGAATTGGAGTGGATTAGCTAAATTGTTCTTGCAAAAAGATGGCACTTGGCTTCTTTCTGTGCTGTAAATATTCTATGCTTCTATTATCCCATTGCTGTTTATCTCATTACTGCTTTAATAGTTTATGTTACTGCATCTTTGTGAGTGACTGCAGAGGATATCTGTTATGTTCAGTACTCAAATACACTATGTTTATAGAACATTTACAGAGGTAAAATGTTCAATAACAACTTGTACCGGCCGGCACTGTGATTTTCAGTTTTGAATAAGGGGGGGTGGAAAGTTTATTACTGAGTTGTGTTCTGTCCATGAAAGTCAGCAAGCAGTTCCAATATAAAGAAAGATTGTACCATTCAAAAATATAGTAGCTTGTACTGGAATACTGTAGCTGCATTTGTAGCCTCTTGGAAAAGGAAGGAGCTAGCCTGTGATATACTGTATACTGCCAAAAACATTATAACCGTAAAACCTCAAATTTTGGCATGATCAGCAGCAGAGTCATGGGCAAGTGCATCTCATGAACTAGCACTTTCAGCTAGCCTTCTTATCTATGCGGTGAAATTTCATGACTTGTCATAGTAATCAAGACCTTTGCTTTATCACTTTAATTCCAGTGTCGACTCAAAATTATATAACGTAAACTATTTCAGGTATTCAAATACTAAACATCATTGATTTTTAGTGAGCAATAGTAAGAACTGCCGATGCTGGAGTTAGATAATACAGTGTGGAGCTGGAGGAACATAGCAGGCCCGGCAGCATCAGAGGAGCAGGAAAGCTAACGTTTCGGGTCGGGACCCAATATGTTACACAGCATAGAATAATATAATTGATTCATATGAGCAAAGCCATGGAAAATTTGATTGACATGGCCTGTGAATTTTCTTGAAGTGGTTAATGTTCTGCAGACACAAGTGCCGGAGAAAATCCATCTCCGCAAATTGTGTTTCTACTAATGCCATGGTTGAGACTGGCCTTTAAGAAATTTGAGCCCTTTGTCTTGGTGTTCAAAAATATTAAAGCTTTTTTCTTTTTAAAGGAAAACTTCACAGAATTGAAGAGGAGGAGCTGTTATGGAAAAAAATGATGTTCAAAGTTTGAAGAATGCTGAGAGGTAGATTTCTGGTAATAACATCTGAATATCATGTTTCAAAATCTGTGTGCTGTACCAATAGAAGATTTTAATGATGTTATTCAAGTGAAAAGAGAGGAATTTAGGATTATTTCACTTAGCTGATGCTAAAGCACAGGCAGGGATTGTAATCATGTGGGATTTCTAAGAACTGCTTTCAGTTAAAATGATGGAATGACAGTGGCTCTAGAGAACAGTGCTAGAAAGTTGCATTGGCTAGGAATAGCTCTTAAGGCAGGTGTATAAATCTACCTTAAGTAATATTCTTGCTGAATATTAAGACTATTGCAAGATTGTTACTATGTAGCCTATAAGACGCTGCTTTAACTACCTGCATTATCTATATGTATATCAGTTAGGAGGCCCACAAAATATTGGAGCATGTTGAATTTCTTCCACGGGAGGAATCTATAGGCTCTGGCTTTATTTAATGTTAGTGTTGTACTGCCCAACCAAAACGTTGAGAGGCACAGTGATAATATCACTGGAGTAATACAAAGACCCAACTTAATGCTCTGGGGGCCATGGCTTCAATCTCCTCCACAGCAGCTGGAGGAATATAAAGTTAATTAATAAAAGTGCAATTAACTTACAAATCTGAAATTTAAAGCTAGTCTCAGTAATTGTGACTATGGGCTGGATTTTATGGGGTGGAGGCTGTACAATGCAATGGGTGCCGTTCCTGCCCTTATTGATGCTGAGAATTAACTGGCATTGGAAGAGGTCCATGCCGAGTATCTAGCCCAGCTTTGACTGCACAGGCTGGTAATGGCTAACAGAGGGTTACACCCTTTGGAGGGAATCTCCAAGACCTTCTATCATTTCTCTGTTCATTTTGCTAGCCTTTGCAACTGTGGCTCCTTCTGATTAGAGACCGGATGTAGTCCTAGTAGTGGCTACTGCTCCTGGTGATACTCTGAAAAAGTAGAACTTGCTTCCCAGATAGTAGCAAATGCATTTAGGGCACCTTAGGGCATTTAATGCCTGCTAGACTAGGAACAGGTTGGTCTTGTCCTGGGTTGGCTGGGGATGGGGTAAGAACCCCCTTGTTGTCCATCCCACCCATATAAAGTTCAGACCCAGGGATCTGAAATTGATCGTTGTTCAAAACCTATTTGGTTTACTAAAGATCCTGCAGTTCTAATGAATGAATCAAAACACAGTCAACAACTTCTAAACATTTGTCCAACGGTGCGCTTGAGAGTCTGAGAAACAGGAAAGCATCTTAATTAAGAGAACAAAGATTTGCTAATCTATAGGATAAAATAGAGGTACATCCCAGTCCCAGGACCCTGGCTGAATTTGGTAATCTCTTCCTTTTTTCCAGAGTTTCCCACCTTCTTCATCTCGGAGAGACTGGATTATTTCTAAGGGAAGATTCGCCAAAGGGGACAAATATGTGTCAAATATGATATCGACAAGATTGTTGCAGCTGAATTCCTCAACCCACAAGGAAGCTTGTTGCAGATTGTTAAAGCAAATATGGTAATATACCTCCTGCTGCATACTTTGAATCCTGATTCACCATGTATGTTAGAAGATCGATGTCGCAAAAAAAACTCAAAAGCATTAATGAGCAAAACTGCAGTTGACAAAGATACATGCAATGTATCACTTTGATGTTTTGAGCATGCTTCTTTCATTGCTTCTTCATAGACAGCTGTGCCTTCAAATGCCTGGCCCTGAGGTCTAGTCATATCTACCAGCCTTTCTTTCCCTTTTTTTTTCCAAGTCAAATCCTTAAAACCAGCCTCTTTGACCAATAGGTTGATTGTCTGCCTGAACACCACTTTGTATAGTTTGGTATCAAATTTTCTCGTTGGGCCGAAGGGCCTGTTTCTACTCTGTAGGGATTCTATGAATCTATGAAACACTTGTGTGAAGTGTCTTGAAATATTTTACTACATTAAAGGTGCTATTTACAAAACATGTTGGTATGGAAGAAGGTGAGTAAGACAAAATTTAATTCAAAGCAAGAATTAAGGATCTCGAGAAACATGTGAAAGATGATGGCAAGGGACAATCCAAAAGAAATGACATAAAGTACTCACACATAGTTTCACTATTCTTACAGATACATTTCTGACTTCCTTAACCACCTCTTCTGTGCCTACAGTACTATCTCCTGATTATAGTAGTTGTTATAAGTTAATATGCTAAGATTGCCACTTGTCAGTGAATAGGTGGATGATTTGAGCAAGGATAGTTATTTGGCTTTCGGGCTCATGTTGGTTTTGGGTGCCCAGAGATTTTATGGTTCATGTAGAATCCAGAATAATTTGGAAAATTTTATAAGGCTTTTGCAGAAGTCCAGTTCAATCTTCTTACTTTTCTTTTGGAATAGACCCATTTAACAAGTAAACGTGTGGAAGCCTCCAGTTTACAGGTCTTAAAAGTAATAAAACCCAAAGCCACCTCCAGAAATTTGGGGCTCTGCCTCCAATATTCACATCTACCGAAAGTACAGGTAGTTCTTCTATAACGTGATAGTTGTGTTCTTGTGTGACCTTGTGCTATAGAAAACAACGTTATAGGGAAATCTTTATAGAAAATCACTGTACCTGTACAGTAGAAAGTTTGCATTATCCAAACAGCATCCACTATTCATCAATTGCATTACAGCCAATTCACATTAACAAAACAGTGTTATTAGCAGTACTTCCTGTAAAATAAACTTAGTGGGATGGGATGACACTCATGGAAGGAAGAACTGCCGTGACAGAGATGTCCTCACCCTGGAGTTCTCTGAAAATTGAATACGTAGGTCAAAACACAACATAATTTTGAACTTTACTATCCTTAATGAAGAAACATACAGGCCTCTTAGCAGTAATCAGGATGTGTGGCAGAATCGAAATCAGGAGATAGAAAAGGCATGTAGGAGAGGTGCTGTTACAATCATGGGGAACTTCAATAGGCAGGTGTCTGGGAAAATCAGGTTGGTAGTGGAACTCAAGAAGAGAAATTCATGGATGTCTATGAAATGGGCTTTTTGGAGCAGCTTGTGGTATAACCAACTATGGAGTAGCCAATTCTGGATTTAGTGAGGCAGATTTGATTAGGGAGCTAAAGGCAAAGGATCTGCCAAGATGGCAGTAGCCATAATATAGAATTCACGCTGAGCGGAGCTGGAATAATAGTACTATAGTTGAGTAAAGGTATCCGAAAAGACATGAGGGAGGGCAGAGTTGATTGGAAGGGGTGCCTAGCAGGGAGGATAGTGGAGCATCAATGGCAGGGGTTTCCAGGGGTAATTCGGGAGGGACAGCAGAAATTCATCCCAAAGAAGAATAAACGTACTAAGGGGAGGATGAGGTAACCATGGCAGACTGGGGAAGTCAGGGACAGCATAAAACAAGAAGCATACAATGTGGTAAAAATTAATGGGAAGTCTTTTAAAAATCAACAGAGGACAGATAAAAATCAATGGGAGGACAGGGAGAAGATGAAATATGATGGTAAACTAGCGAGGAATTTGCAAGAGTTTTTTAAGTCCATAGTTAAGCATGGCAATACAGAATACTTCCAAGTAAAATAGGGCTGAGTCAGTATGGCTTCAGGGGGAGCGAGGTTCATGCCTGATGAGTCTATCAGAATTATTTGTGGAGGTAACGAGCAAGTTAAACAAAGGAGGGCCAATGGACGTGACCTATTTGGATATCCAAGAGGCATTTGACAAGATGTCGCTACATGAGATAAGAGCCTATGTGTTAGGAGCAAGGTACTGGCATGGATAGAGGATTGGCCAGCTGGCAGAAGGCAGAGTTGGGGTAAAGGAGTCTTTTTCAGGATGGCAACCAGTGACTGGTGGAGCTTTGTAGAGGTCACTGTTGGGACCACATCTATTTTCGTTAATGATGTGGATGCTGGAACTGAGGGCATTGTTGCTAAGTTTGTAGATGATACAAAGATAGGTGCACGGACAGGTAGTGTTGAATATAAGAATTCAGGTTGTGTACAGGAATAATCCTGGGGTTGAAGGGCTTGTCAGGGGAGGAGCAGTTCAGGACTCTGGATCTGTACTCGGTGGAGTTTAGAAGGATGAGGAGGAATCTCATTGAAACTTACAGAATACCAGAAGTCCTGGATAGGGTGGAGGTGGAGAAGATGTTTCCATGTGGAGAGAGCGCAGTCCCAAGAGGCAACCTTTAGAACTGAGATGAAGAGGAATTTCTTCACCCAGAGGATGGTGAATCTGCAGAGCTTGTTGCACAGAGGCCTGTGAAGGCCAAGTTATTGAGTGTAGTTAAGACAGAGCCATAGAGATGTATAGCATGGAAACAGACCCTTCAGTCCAATTTACCATGCCAACCAGGCATCCCAAACTAATACTGCTGCACCTGGCCCACCGATGCATCCAACCAGATGCCCCCACCCCCCAGAAATGTTGCAATTGTAACCACTTCCTCTGGCAGCTCACTCTACGCATGAAAATTAAACCCTGGGTCTCCTGTATGTCCTTCACCTCCCACCCAAAACACATACACTGCAGCCTCGGATACCCATACCCTGGTGAAAACACCTTGACGATTCACCAATCCATGTCCCTCATAAAATCAGACAGCACAGAAACAGACTTTGGTCCAACCAGTCCATGCCAAACATAATTCAAACAAGTCCCACCTGCCTGTTCCTGACTCTTATCTCTCCAAATCTTTCTTATTCATGTACTTATCCAAATGTCTTTTAAAGTTGTAGTTGTACCCACGTTCAACACTGCCTCAGGAAGTTCATTCCGCATGCAAGTGACCCTCTGTCTAAAAAAAATTGCCTTATGCCTTTTATAAATCTCTCTCCTTTCACCTTAAAAATGTGCCCCCATCCTAGGGAAAAAAACAACCACCTTATAGCTTAACTAAAGCTATGCTCATTTTATAAACTTGTATCAGGCTGCCTGTCAACCTCCTGTGCTCCAGTGGAAAAAGTCCCAGCTTATCCAGCTTATCTTTACAACTCAAATCTTCCATACCCGGCAACATCCTAGTCAATCTCTTCTGAACCCTTTCCAGCTTGATAACATCCATTCTACAATGACAAGAAGTGGACACAGTATTCTAGAAGAGGTCTCACAAACGTCCTATACAGCCTCAACCTGACTTCCCAACTCCTATACTCAAAGGACTGAGCAATGAAGATAAGCACCATCTTGTCTATATGTGACGCAAACTTCAAAAAATTTTGAACCTGCACCCCTAGGTCCCTCTGATCTACAACTCTACCCAAGGCCCTACTGTAAATTTATAAGCCCTACCTTTGTTTATTGTACCAAAATGTAATACCTTACACTTATCAAGATTTAAATCCATCTGCCATTTTTCAGCCCATTGACCCATTTCATCAAGATCCCTTTGTAATCTTAGCCTTCTTCACTTTCTACTATGCCACCAATTTTGTTGTTGTCTGCAAACCTACTTACCATTGCCTTCTATATTTTCATCCAAATCATATATATAAATAACAAACAAAAAAGGACCCAGAACTGATCCCTGTAGAACACTGCTGGTCACAGGCCTCCTTTCTGAAAAGCAACTGTCCACCATTATACTCTGTCTCGTGTCATTAAAACCAATTATGTATCCAATTGGCAAGCTCACCCTGAATCCCACGTAACCTAACTTTACTATAATTAGTCTGCTGCGCAGAACCTTGTCAAAGGCTTTACTAAAATCTTAATAAACAACATCTACTACTCTGTCATCATTAATCGTTTTGGTAACTTCCTCAAAAAAACTCAATCAAATTTGTGAGACACAATTTTTGCTTGCACAAAACCATGCTGACTATCGCTGATCAATTTTTGCTTCTCTAAATGTCCAAAAATCCTATCTTTTACAATCGCCTCCAACAACTTACCCACAACTGAAGTCAGACTTACAGGTCCATAGTTCCCTGGTTTCTCCTTACAACCTTTCTTAAACAAAGATACAACATTAGCCACCTTCCAGTCATCAGGCACCTCAACCTTAGTTATAGATGCACATATTTCCTCCCTTATTTCCCACAACATTCTGGAAGACATTCAATAAGATCCCAGAGATTGATCCAACTTTGTATTCTCCAAGACCTCCTGAACTTCCTCTTCTGTGATGTAAACTGTTTTTAAAACATAAAAGTTTATTTCACTGCATTCTCCAGACTCAATTTCTTTTTCCACAGTAAAAACTGATGCAAAATATTCATTTGTATCTCTCCCATCTCCTGGGGTTCAACACAAAGATGACCTCCTTGATCTTCAAAAGGCCCTACTCTTGCTGTTAATGTATATGTAGAATCGCTGGATTATCCTTAACCTTATCTGCCAATGCTATCTCATATCCCCTCTTTGTCTTCCTGATTTCTCTCTTAAGAATGCCCTTAGTTCTTTGACGGGATTCAGTTGAACCAATTTGTCTATATCTAAAAAAAATTCTATTATTTTTGACTAGAACCTCAATATTTTTATTCATCCATTGTTCCTTAATCTTACCAGCCTTACCCTTCACTCTAACAGGAACAAAATGCCTCTGAACTCCCAAAATCACAATCTTGAAAGCCTCCCACTTGTCAAATATCCTTTTACCTGCGAACAGTGTACTCCAATCGACTTCTGAAAGTTCTTGTCTCATAGCATTAAAATTTGCCTTCCTCCACTTAAAAACTTTAACTTTTTGGAAGGCCTTTTTCATAACCATTTTGAAACTAATAGAATTATGATCACTAGACCCAAATTTTCCCCCCACTTCAGTCACCTGCCTTGCCTTGCCTTCTTGCTCAAAAGAAGATCTAGTTTCGTTCTTTCTCTAGTAGGAGCATCCACATACTAATAAGGAAAATTCTCTTGAACGCATTTTACAAATTCTTCGCTGTCCAAACCTTTAACACCATGGTAGCCCCAATCAATGTATGGAAAATATTAAAATCCCCTATTATGATAGATCCTTGGTTAGTAAGGGGATCAAGGGTTACCAGGAAAAGAAAGAGAATGGGTTTGAGAAACATATCAGCCATGATTGAATGATGGAGCAGACTCAATGGACTGAATGGTCTAATTCTGTTCCTATATTGTATGATCTTATAAATAAGGATGCTTCAATCCTTTAAAAACCACGTGACTATCAAAAAGTTTGTTTTGGCAGGTTAAGAGCAATGTAAGTTCCCGATGTCAATGCTGTTTACTGCTCACAGATTTGCTAATGTTACTCCGACATATATGATTAGATACTCGGAGGAATTTTGTCCCAGGCGGTTGGGGTGGGGTTAATTTCTGAATTCTGACTTGAATCTGCTAGAAATCAACTTATTTCTGGTTTAACTGGGATAGATTGAAGGTCGGACAAATAAAACTGCTCAGCAGGAAGTTTAATAGACTTGATATACCGACCATTACAACACACAGTCGGAACCAGCACCTACCAGAAGCAGCAAAAGCCAGACCATATAATTTCAAACCAGCACAAGACAACAGTGCTTCACAAGAGGCTCCACAGTACTGAAGAGGTCACCTAGTAAGGGGACAAAACGTCTGCTGTTAAACCTCCCAGCTCGGCAAATACACCAACATCTGCAGGAAGTTTAATAATTTTAATCAAATTTGAGACTATAAGAAATAGGAACAGGGTTGGAGGCTGTTCGGCCTCTAAAGCCAATTCTGCCATTTATTGTGATCATGGCTGGTCTGACATTCCTTAGCCACTTCCTTGTACTTTCCCAATCTTTCGATCTCAGCCTTAAATATGCACAAATTCTCTAACCACACAACTTCAAGTAGGAAGTAGTCCCAAAGACACTCGACCCTCTTGAGTGAAGAAACTCCTACTCATCTCAGTTTTAAATTGACACCCCTTAATTCTGAGACTACACCCTCCAGTCCTAAACTTGCACATGAGAGAAAATATCTCAGCATCAACCATGTCAAGTCCCTTAAGAATCCTACATTTTTTCAATGAGATCTCCCCTGATTCTTCTAAGCTTCATTTTACAGTCCCAACCTATTTAGCCTTTGCTCATAGAACAATTCCTGCTCATACCAGCGATCATCCTAGTGAACCTTCTCTGAGCTGATCTTTTCAATGAAAAGATAGCTCCCCTTAAATAAAGGGACCAAAGTGCTGCAGATGTTTCACCAGCACCTTCTATAGATGCAGTAAGACTTACCTCTCCTATGCTCCAATCCCCTTTTTAAATAAGGGCCAACATTAGCCTACCTAATTAGTTGTTGCACCTGTGTGCTAGCTTTCTGCATTTCATGCACAAGTACCTCCAGGTCTCTTTGTGTTGCAGCTTTCTGCAGTTTTGTCCATTTAATTAATTCTGTTCTTTTGTTCTGCTGTTTTGACTTTCCACCTATTTTTGTGTCTTCTGCAAGTTTGGCTACGATAGATTTGTTTCTTTCCTCCAAATCATTTCCATATATGTCCCAGTACTAGTCCCTGTAGACCCCCACTGGTTACAGGTTGCCACCCTGTAAAAGAACCCTTAATCCCACTCAACCCATGATCAAATTCATTTCTCTGCTGTTTTAATACAGACTTTACTCTTTGTTTTGAATATGGTAATGCCTCTCAAAATAGCATTAGGAACAAATGGACAAGTTTGCACAAGTTCACATGCTGGTCTTTGTGAATGGAGAATAAGGTTAGATTAGAAGTGACAGCAGATTAGTTAAGGAAGGCTTAAAAAGTTAAGAATAAAGTCAGTTACAAATCAGTAATAATGTGAATACGTGGTAAGGGAAACTGTTCAAAAATGTGGAGAATTAAAAGTAATAAGTAATAAATGTGGAGAGGTGAGGTCATTTAAAAATAATTTACTTGTAATTCCAAATTATATGTCCACATGGCCTTTGAAGGAAGTCTGATATTGGGTAAGATCTACGGTGTGTTTCCTGAGAGTGTGGTGAATGCAAGTGCAATGAAGGCTTTCAAGAGGGAATTGGATTATTATCTGAAAAGGAGGAATATGCACAGATAGGAGAAGGTAGAGTAATGGCACTAAATGAATTCCTCGTCCAAAGAGATGGCACCAGCATGATAGACCAAAGGACCTTTCTCTGTGCTGTAACCATTCTGTGAGATATGAACTTGCTCATTTTAAAAATAAGTATCCTTGATTTTATTTTATCAAAGGACTGTCTCCAGAATCAAGAGGAAGAGGCGTTATGGGAAAATGGATCTTCAAAATCGGATGATGGTCAGGTACATTTTTGTGGCTGAAATGAAAATCACATTTATGAATTATTGATTTGAATTAGCTTTATTGTCGCACATATTCACATGAGTACAATGAAAAGTTCACAAGTCGCCACTTACAACACCATCATAAGTACAAGGATACATAAGTACAGATTCTTAAGTACAAATTCTTAGGAAAATAAATAGGAAAATGAAGAAATAAAGTGCAGCATTACAGACCCTCAGTATAAAATCACAGTAACAAATTAGAAAAATTAAAGAAATGAAAATAATAGACCTTCCATGATAGTATAACAAAAAAATTAAGAGAGAGAAATTGGGCTACTTCATGGCTGTGGGCAGGAGGAACCTCCACCCAAATCCAGGGCCAGACCCCCAAATGCTGGAGAAAAGCAGCGTGGAGTCACAGACTTATGTCAAAGCTGCCACAAGGAAATCCAAACTGATGCCAACAAAAACTGTTACTGAAAGGAGTTCAGGCCGCTGCTGCTGAGGCTGTCAAAAGGAGTCCCAGGCCCAGACCCACTTTGCCTTCAAAACCACCACTGAAGCAGCCTAGTCGAAGGACCCACCAGGATGCAAAATGGTTGGACCCACAGCGCATTCTCTGCTGCAGCAGCCTCTAGGAGCCTCCTTCCTTACCTGAAGCCTCCACAAGAAGGTAAGATGAACATGATGTTAGAAAAAGAAATTAAAAAGGATGCAGTAGGCCTGATGATAGAAGCAGATGGTCTAGGACCCTGAACCTTGAGACTCCAGCCAATTAGATTGTGAGAGGGGAAAGACTTAAAAAGGACCTGAGGGTGTTGCGTGTATAGAATGAGCTGCCAAAAGAAGTGGTGGAGGCCAGTGCAATTATAACATTTAAAAGGCACTTGGATGGAAGAAAAGGATGGGTTTTGAGGGATATGGGCCACGTGCTGGCAAATGGGACTAGGACAGATTGGGACGGCTGGTTGACACAATAAGTTGGACCAAAGGTTTCTGTGCTGTATGACTATAATTAAAGTAGTCGAGTAATACTGGTTGTATTTTCATTGAACAGCAGCAAGATATTTCCAATTCAGCCAACTGTTTTCATGCCTAAAGTGAATTGGGAAAAGTAGCTTTAAAGGTAAGATGGTAGATAAGCAGTACCAGATATTTAAGATGTTACTTTATACTTCTCATGAAGCCTTTATTTATTTGCAGAAAAGAATAAACCATTGCTAACTGGGAAAGTAGAGAATGGTATCAAGTTTAAAGATAAAATATACAATATTGTAAAGATTATAGTAGGCCAGAAGGGAACGTTTTTAAGCCTGTTAAGGATGACTTAAAAATGGAGAAAATAAATTGAATAAATGAGCAAGATTTGTTTTTAAAAGAGACAGTAAGAGTTTCTGAAAATATGTGAAAAGGAGCTGAAGTAAACATTGGTCCCTCAGAAGCTGAGTTTGGGAAATTAATAATGTTAGTCATGGAAATTGCAGAGAATTTCACTGCTATTAGCTGAATCCTGCTCTTGTTTTTGAATAAGTGTGAGTCATGTAGAGTTTGTTGGAGGAATTATGAGCACATTAATTGCAGTTGCTGCCCCTAAGGCATGCATTACATTCAATTTCTGCCCCATCTTCCCAGAAGAACTTGACAGTCAGTGGATATTTGCCCTAAAGCCAGCATCTGAAGAGGTTGAGCCATCTTTGAATGCCTACTCCTACCTGGAGGAACACTGGTGTTTGGCACCTGTCCTCCAAGCAGTAAGGAGAAATGACAGAGAAGGGAAGGCTAGTGCCGCATTTCTCTGAGACAGACCTGGAGGTGGATGAGGTAGTGCAGTGAAGAGATGTTCTACTCTCGAAGACTACCAAAGGAGGCTGCTCCACCAGACAATGCCAGTCAGGTCAGACAATGCAACCGAGTCAGTACCATCACTGGCTTGTCAGAGGACTGGGTTGCATTGCTGAAAAGTCAATGACCTCTTTCCACCAAAGCCCTCTGCTACCTCACTCACTCCATCCCTGCCATTGCACCCACCTTCCACTAATGTCCACACTCTGATACCTCATCTGCTACATGCAACATCTAACCTCACATGCTCACCTAACTATCCATCCTCCCACACTAATCATCCTGAATGCTCTGCATGCTGCCAACTCATACCTCAACACCTTGCCCCTAGTGCACCAACACAAACATTAGACATAGGAGCAGAAATTAGGCCATTTGGCCCATCGAGTCTGATCTGCCATTTGATCATGGCTGATAAGTTTCTCAACCCTATTTGCCTACTTTCTCCCCGTAACCCATGATCCCCTTGACAATCAGGAACCTGTCTATCTCTGCCTTAAATATGTTCGATGGCCTGGCCTCCACAGCCTTCTCTGGCTGAAGATATTTCCCCTTATCTCAGTTCTAAAGGGTCTTCCCTTTACTCTAAGGATGTGCCCTTCATTGCTAGTCTCTCCTGCCAAAGGAAACATATTTTCCCAACTTCCTGTCTGTCCAGGCTGTTCAGAATTCTAAGTTTCAATTAGATTCCCCCCTCATCCTTCTGAACCTCATCAAGTGTAGAGCCAGAGTCCTCAAACATTCCTCATGTTAAGTGTTTTGTTCCTGGTGTCATTCTCCTGAACCTCCTCTGGACCTGCTCCAGGGCCAGTACATCCTTTGAGGTATGGGGCCCAAAATTGCTCACAGTACTCTAAATGTGGTCTGACCAGTGCTTTATAAAGCCTCAGAAGTACATCCCTTCTTTTATATTCTAGTCATCTTGAAATAAATGCCAATATTATATTGCCTTCCTGACTATGACTCAGCCTGCAAGTTTACCCTGAGAGAATCCTGGACTAGGACTTCCACGTCCCTTTGCACTTCAGTTTTGTGAATTTTCTCCCCATTTAGAAAATAGTCTGTGCCTCTGTTCTTCCTACCAAAGTGCGTGACCTCACACCTGTATTATCCATTTGCACATTTTTCATTTACCCCTTTTATGTCATTGCAGGTGAAGAATGGGCAGATTAGCAGCAGACAGCTGGAGAGGTGTCAGACATCCATGTCCTAATTTCAGATGAGAGAAGAATCCCCGTCCTTGCAGAAGAGGACCTGGAAGGATGTGATTACACTGGAGGGGGTGCAGAGGAAATTCACCAGAATGTGGCCTGGAATGAAACGGTTCAGCTATGAAGAGAGGCTGGATAAGCTCGGGTTGTTTTCTTTGGGGCAGAGAAGCCTGAGGTGTATAAGATTGAGGGGAATGGACACGGTGGATAGGCAGCAGTTGCTCCCTTTATTTGAAAGGTTAGTGACGGGAGACCATAAATTTAAAGTAAAAAGCAGAAAGTTTAGAGAGGTTTTGAAGAAAAAAAATTCAGACAATGGTGGAAATCTGGAATGTACTAAAGAGTTAGTAGACACAAGAAACCTCAACCTTTAAAAAGTACTTGGATGAGCATATGATATATCATAACATTTGAGGCTATGGGCCAAGTGCTGGAGAGTGGGATTAATGCAGAGAGGTTGACGCAGCCTTGAACAACTGGAGGGCCTTCTCTGTACTGTATGATCCTGTATCACTTTTCTGTATGACAAGTGCATTGACCATCTCGGACTCATTGACAGAGATCCAGCCGCCTCCGTCAGAGGAGAGTCATTAACTGCACACAAAGATAATGCTGAGTCCTGGACGGAAGCATAATACCAGCATCCCAACTAGCTCCAGTGGTGACACCTCAGTAGAGTCCGTACCACCGTTCAGTGTGCTGTTGGAGAAAATAGGTATGTGACCCTGGGGTCTTGGCACTGACAGATTTAGTATAAATACACAAGGTAGATCTGGAGCAGCATGCAGGATGTATGGGACACAATGGTCCCCATTGCTCAAAAACTGGAGTAATGCAGTGATTACTGCTACCACATGTTTGCTTCCATGAACACTTTGATGGCTGCCGTTGAGCGACTGGCCCAGCACCTCGGTGGAGAGTTGTGCACTTCTTCACGCTGGTCAAGACGCTTTCTCCTCACATGTAGACAGGACGGTACTTGGGACACTGCAGATGTGACCAGGCCCTCTGCCTCCACTCTGCTTGCATGTCCCTGCCCATAAATCTTGGTAGTTCAAGCCGAGAAGGGTCAGTTTGCCTCTGGCAAAAACACCCTCAACATGTCCGTTTCATCCAGACACAAATGTCTCTTATGCCTGCATTAACAAACCTCCAGGGCCAATGCGTTCCTAGTAAGGGGCAGCGTCCTTTCACCCATCTGTGGAACGAGAACTCGAAGTGGCGCAGCGGGAAGGCCAAGAAAAGGAAAATGTACCAAGGGCATAGGGGGCACAGCTGGCAATATTGTGTAAATGGTACGCATTTTCTTTATAAACACTTGTTTTTCACTGTTACTGTTCTTTGTTTCGTTGTACATGTTTGTTTCTCAGTATAGGGTCTAAAT
Organism: Ginglymostoma cirratum; assembly: GCA_024137785.1. Lineage (NCBI taxonomy): Eukaryota > Metazoa > Chordata > Chondrichthyes > Orectolobiformes > Ginglymostomatidae > Ginglymostoma > Ginglymostoma cirratum. Next base: position 444,466 of record JAHRHZ010000147.1, on the reverse strand, counting down.
GTTTTGTTGTGCCAATCACCATCACTCCTTGGGCACTGATGAGATGCAATGATTGAGGGTCTGTCAGGCATCAAGGATATCATGTGGGTGCAAGGGTAGCAATGTGTGTACATTGGCTTGCTCCGACATCTTTGGCCCCCTTTCAACATTGCATACAGCTGGTTGTCTGGGGGAGTGCAAACCTCAGTGAGATCCCAAACAGTGAGTGTCAAGGAAGTGCAACAATTTGAGGTCAGTGCAGGATGGGCAGGGAGTATGCACCATGTGTGCCTCTGTTGCCAGCATATCATGTATTGGAGGCCATTGTTCTTCCCCTGTGAGCACCCAGTGACCAGTTGTAGAGACACTGTCACACGTCAGCTCGCTTACACTGCCCATTGTGAGTGCATTTACAGCCATTCTCCTTAACATTGCACACTTTCCATGTCTTTCATGATTGAAATCACAGCAGGCAGCCCTCTGGCAATTAGTTCCAGCCTCAGGGTGAATGTGTTGCTGAGACCCCAAATATCAGCCCTCATTCCAGATGCCCACTCAATAAATCTCACAGGGTTCACATTTCCCCAAGCCGTGCACGTGAAAATCCGATGTGACACAATGATGTACAACAAGTTCATGTGCCGTTCTCTTAAGACTGCATGACCACCTGTCTGGTTGGATGTTGTATCATTTGCCACCTCAAGGCACAGTAGGAGAAGGCTTGGCATGCATGTTGCAGGCATGCTGGTAGGCGCCAGGTGAATGCGCAGCAAGGGAGCAATCCCCATGGGCAGTTTGATCTACGTCATGGATTGAGTGCATGTTCCTGTGAAGTAACTGTACCTGACGCAGCCAAACCATGCTGGTTGCTGTTTGTCCTGCTAGACAAGTCTGGGCTTCCAGGAGACAGTGTCAGTATATTAGAGACATGCCAGAATGTTGGCAATGGCTCCCTAAATATCTGGTGCCATTGTACCATGGGGAGGATTGGAATGGCTGGTGTTCATGGATTGTGTCCTCCTCTATGATTTGGCTGTGGGCAAGATGGAAGTTGTTCGGAGGAGGCAGCGAGCTGAACCTGCCAAAAATCCCTCTCAGGTTTCCATTTTGGGTGTCCAGATGGCTAGTTTGTTGGGCAGGTTTGATACAGTCATAATCGGAACATTAATGAGATGACTTTTTGACCATCACCCTTAATCCCCGGATCTAATGAACTACATTCTAGGTTCTTAAAAGAAGTGACTATCGAGATAGTGGATGCATTTATTCTAATTTTCCAAAATTCCTAGATTCTGGAAATGTTCTAGGTGATTGGAAAAATCTCAAATGTAACACTTCTGTTCAAGAAAGGAAACAAAATAGCAAACAAATGAGAGTAAGTCTAAATATCTGTCATAGGGAAAATGTCAGAATCCATTATCAAGAAAAGAGTAACATTTAGGAACAGGAGTTGGCCTTTCAGCCCTCAAGCCTGTTCCACTATTCATTGAGATCATGGCTGATCTGTGGCCTAACTACATATACCTACCTTCATATCCCTTAATACCTTCACTTAACAAAAGATTTATCCCTCTCAGATTTAAAATTAACAGCCAATTTATTAACTGCTGTTTGTGGAAGAGAGTTCCAAACCTCTACCACCTTTGATGCGCAGACATGCTTCTGAACATCTCTGCCAAATGGTCTGGCCCTAATTTTTAGACTACGCCCCCTACTTCTGGAATCCCCAACAGTGGAAATAGTTTATCTCTCTACCTTTTTGTGTTAATAGCTTGAAGACATCTATCAGATCACCCTTTTATCGTCTAAATTCTGGAGAAAACAGATCTAATTTGTGAACTTTCTTCAAAACTTAACCCCTGAAGCCCAGGTATCATTTTTGTAAACCTGCATTGTACAGACTCCAAGGCCATTATGTCCTTCCAAAGGTGCAGTGCCCAGTACTGTCTGTTCTCAGTACTCCAAATGGGGTTGAACCAGCGTTTTATATAGCTGCAGCATTACAACTGTCCTTATCCGCTGGTCATCTAGATATAAGCCAGCATTTCATTTGTTTTATTGATTATTGTGGCATTTTAAAGATTTATGCACCTGAACCCTCAAGCTTCTTTGGACATCTACAGTTTTAACTTCATAACATCCAGAAAGTACTCTGATCTGTCCTTTTTTGGTCCAAGACAGAAAACCTCAGACTTGTTTAAGAATTTAGAATCCCTACAGTGTGGAAACAGGCCCTTCAGCCCAACAAGTCCACACCGAACCTCAGAGCATCCCACCCAGACTCATCCCCCTACAACCCACTTAATCTACACATCCCTGGACACTACAGGCAATTTAGCATGGCCAATCCACCTAATTTGCTTAGTCTAAATTTAATTTGCTTAATCTGTCAATATCCCTTTGTAATTTTATGTTACCGTCTACAGTGTCTCAGTGCCATCTGACTTGATGTTGTGAGCAAATTTGGATGTATGACATTCTTTGCCATTGTCCAGGTTGTTACTAATGTGAATTTAGAAGTCATATTCCAATCAAGGAGGATAGAAAGAAATTGCAATTGGCAAAGTTATTGAAGTGCTTGCTACATCCTCAAAGAAATGTGAATGAAGGGGAACTAGTAATATATTTGATAAAGTTCCACATCAAAGGTTATTGCATGAGTTAAGAGGTGGGGGTGGGATTAGCACAAAGAATTGGCAAACAAAGAGAAAACAAAAGGTGGAACCTTGAAGGAGTGTGGTTGATGTGAACTACAGCAAAATCTTGGCAGAATCAGGTGAAAAATTTGAGGCCCATTTTGGTGTCAAGATATCTTACTCCACCTTTTATGTTTTTCACAGGTGGCATCAGGAGATTCTCACTAGCAACGAGATGCTAATTCACAAGGATTAATGATTGTTAAATACCTTGTTAACACCACAAAGAGCCTCCATAATGTTCAAATTCTCATCTTGCCAAACTGAATATTGGGAAAACTTGACAAGGAAACCAGAGTGGGTACCTGGGGCGTTCAGGTAGCTGCTTGCACCAAACCACTTCCATGCTACCTTAAAGTAATCTGCAGATCGGCAAGATACATGGGCACTGCTGGACTCATTACTCTTCCGTAGTTGGCCCAAACTTGACCATACGATCTGGAAGCGCACACTTGAATTGCAGGATGCACCAACAATTTTCATTGAAAGGTTGCAGTGAAGATACTTTGCACACAGGAGAGACACCCAGCTCACACACTGGACTAGGCGGAAGCTCTAGCAGCTTGTAACGCTTGCTTGCTCATAGCATCCTGCTTTGCCTTGCCTTGACTAGATCCAGTGGAATAGGCAGTCTTTGTTTTAGTGCCTAAAGTGAGAAATCTTCCTATTACTGTCTTGTCTGAATTGTGTTTTGTGTTGATTACAAAAATGCAGTGTGAAGTTAATATGTTTGTATAAGTAAGCTTGTAGCAAATTTGGATTTTCGGACATGGCAGTATTCTCAGGCATATTTCTATTATGGCATAGAATTGACAGCTAAAATGTTTTGGCTGTAGTGGCCGCAAATATATAGTCTATACCTGCCATGCCATGCAAATCAACATTACTTTATTCTAAAGGGAAGCTGTTGATTAGATATTTTGCCAGTGATATAAGTCCAAGGGAAGCTGTTGCCTTTGCATTAATCAGATGTACAGATATAAGGATTGGTAACTGAAAATGCAAAAGGTTGCCAGCAGAAAGTGTGCCAACTTGTATGGTCGCAATCAAATTTGTATTAATTACAGAAGATTAAATAACTCAAGGAGACTTGTTAGTAATAGGTTTAAGGAAAGCATGATCAATCTAAATGACTTCCCATTTTCTCCTTTAAAAAACAAAATTGCAGATACTGGAAATCAGAAATTTCTGGAAAAACGCAGCAGGTCAGTCAGCATCTGCAGAGAGAAAGCAGAGTTAACATTTCAGAGCAGTTCAGAAGAAGGGTCACTGGGCCCTAACATTAAATCTGTTTTCTTTCCAAAGATGCTGCCAGACCTGTTGAGTTTTTCCAGCAATTTCTCTGTTTCCCATTTTCTCCTGATTCCTTAAGTTGTCAGTTATCCTCAATTATTTTTGTTATTGTCGCTTTTTGACTTTTGTTTTAACTTGAATAAAAAGATAGTTTGAAATGTTCTTTACCACTTTGTTAATTAAACGTGGCGACATATGCAGTCAATACCCAGTGATGGACAGTTGACTACTAACTTGAATTGTCCGATTACAACCAAACTCAATCATGAAATGTTGATTTCCCAGCTAATCTTATGTAAAGATTCTTGGAGTGTATAGAGATTGTTTTCTATTACTGTACATTAAGGAACCAACTAGAGGGCTATTTTTAGATATTGTAATTTGCATTGAGATCAAATTAATCATCATCTTGAAGGTGTCTTTAGGGAAGAGTGACAATAACATGTCTCAATTTTACAATGAATTTGAACGTGACATTGTTCAATCCAAAATTGGTGTCTTAAACCTGAACAAAGCAAACTGTGCACCTATGAGGGGCAAATCAATTTAGCTGTGGTAAAATGGGAAGCTATGTTAAAAGTTATTATAGTAGACAGCTGTAAAAAGCATGACAGTAGACAGACAGGCCTAACATTTAAATAATTAATACTTGACTTACAGCAAACATTGAGGCACAAAATCCCAACTTAAAAAGTGATTGAATAGCATCTAATGAGAAGTGAAACATTGAGTTCGACCAAGGAAAAGTGTTAATGAGGTTGACAAAAATAAGTGATAACCTTAAGGATTGGGAGCATTTTACAATTCAGCAAAAGAGCACCAAGATACTGATAAAGAAAGGAAAATTAAAAATGAACTGTGAAAGCTTTTAAAGGTAAATTTAAAAAGGAAGAGATTAGCAAAGACATATGGGTCTGCTACAGACAGTCAGGAGATGAAATGACAGACAATCTAAAAAATACTGTGTAACTCTTCACAGAGGAAGATTTTTAAAAAACCAAGGAGCGAATGAGAAACTGTAAGCAGGGAACTGATGCTGCACCTCTACATATCATTGGTCAGAACACTTTTGGAGTATTGTGCTCTGTTCTGGGCGCATCATTTAAGGAAGGATGTTAAAGCCCTGGAGAGAGTTAAAAGGAGATTTGTTAGGATGGTGAGATAACAAGGTATAGAGCAGGATGAACACAGCAGGCCGAGGAGCAGGGAAGCTGACGTTTCGGGCCTAGACCCTTCAGAAAAATCTTTGTTAGAATGATACTAGGAATGAGGGCTTTTAGATAAAAAGAAAGATTAGAGAAATTGAGCTTATTTTCCTTGGAGCAGAGAAGATTAAGAGGTGACCTTATTGAGGTGTTCAAAATTATGAACAATTTTTTTACAAGGTATAGAGGGGTGTTGTGTTTCCAGTAGTTGGTATGTCAGTAACTAGGGGGAGGTTTGCAATTGCAAGATTGTCAGCAAGAGAGCTATGAGTGAGAGAAGGAGAAACTTCTTTCGTTGGTTAAGATTTGGAATGCAGTGGAGACTGATTCAATATGGGGTATTCAAAGAGAAATTGGTATATATTTGAAAGTGATGAATGTATACGGCTAGAGAATGGGACCAGCTTGGTAGCTCTTCGGGAACCAGTACAACCTCTTCCCCCTCCCTGCCCTCTTTGCTGTATAATTCTGTGATATTATAAATTAGCATTAGTTAAAAAAGTGACAGTGGAGAAGTTAATTAGACAGAAGTTGGTAAATCCCTAGACTTGATGGTCTCCAAGCCAGAGTGTTGAAAGAAGTGGCTGTAGTAGTAGTGAATATATTTATCATAATTTTCCAAATTCTATAAGTTGTGGAATGGTTCCTGCAGGTTGAGCGATTGTAAATGTAACATCATGATCTAAGAAAGGAGAAAGAGAAAACTGGAAACTACAGACCTATTAGTTTTATATAAGTAGCAGTGAAAATGTTAGAATTCATCATAAAGTATATGATAACTGGATGTTTCAAAAATAATGGTAGGATTACGCAGAGTCACTGTAGATTTTTGAAAAGGAAACTTGTGTTTGACAAATCCATAGGAGTTTTGAGGATGTAACCAGCAAAATGAATATGGAGAAACCAGTGTTTTGGGATTTTCAGAGTGCTTTCAATTAAGTCCCACACAAGGTCAGTAAACAAAATTACAGCACTTGGAATTGGGGATGATGTACTAGCACAGATTGAGAATTGGTCAACAGATAGAAAATAGTAGGAGTACATTATTTGTTTTCAGGTTGTAGGCTGTGACTACTGGTGTATTGCAAGGAACAGTGTTTGGGCCCCAGTTATTTACAATCTGTATTGGTGATTTAGATGTGAAAACCAATTAATATTTTAAAGTTTGCTGATGACACCAAATTTGGTGGGAATGTCAGTTGTTGGGGATGCAAAGAGGCTTCAAGGGAATTTTGACTGGATGATGGAGTGAACAAAATCATAGGAGATGGAATATAATGTGGAAAAATTTAAATTTATTAAATGGTAAGAGAATCAGAAAGTGTATTTTTTTAAATGGGGAGAGTTTGGGAAGTGTTGGTGTCCAAAGGGCAACGAGCATGTAGGTGCAGCAAGGAATTAGGAAGGCAAATGTTAGTGTCAGTTGCAAGACCATTTGAATACAGAGTGAAAATGCCTTGCTGTAATAATGTGTGCTCACTTTTGGTCCCCTTGCCAAAGGAAGGATATACTTGCATTAAAGGGAGTGCACCAAAAGTACTCCAGATTGATCTCTGCAATAGTGGGATTGTCTGATGAAGAGGAACTGAGGAAATTGGTCTTGTATTCTTTTGAGTTTAAAACAATGAGAGGTGATTTCTTTGAATCTTACAGAATTTTTGCAGGACATGACTGGGGTCTTTACCACCAGATAAGTGGTACCCCCATTATTTATTTTCAACAGATAGTTATCCAGTTCTTTTTGTAGACTACTTTTGAAATGATTTTCATGTATGGAGCAGTGTTTTCCAATCCTATCCATTTGTTCTATAAAAGAATTCTTCCTCATGTCACCTGGTAGTTTATTGAGGGAGCAACAATGATCTACCCCTCCTATCATTACCCATATCTGGTGCTGATGCTTCCTGTAAGGTACACCGCTCTCGGTAATATACAATATGTTGAAATGATCACACTGCCATAATAGCAAGTTTAAGTAAGACTGAACGTCAAGCTCCCAACAGCAAATGTGAGAGTTGCTGGTAAATGCATGAACAAAAGCGCAGATAACAAGCATGGGGCTGGATGAACACAGCAGGTCAAGCAGCATCATAGGAGCAGGAAAACTTGACGTTTCGGGCCGAAACCCTTCATCAGAAA
>JAHRHZ010000147.1:380374-427154 GCA_024137785.1 Ginglymostoma cirratum | reverse complement strand
CCCCTCCCCCATTTCTGATGAAGGGTTTAGGCCCGAAATGTCAAGTTTTCCTGCTCCTATGATGCTGCTTGACCTGCTGTGTTCATCCAGCCCCATGCTTATTATCTCAGATTCTCCAGCATCTGCAGTACCTTTTACCTCTGATTATATTAAGTCATCTGTTTGAAATGTGAAGGATAGGGCCAAAGAGTTAAAGAATAGGAGAAAAGATTGGTGCAATGGTACTCTCCCTACCTGTGAGCCTTGAGACCTGGGTTCAGAAAAGTTTTGTGTGTTTGTACAAGGAATGCAGGAATCTAGATGCAGCAAACTAGGAAGGTGAATGTTAAGTTGACCTTTATTGCAACAGGATTGGAGTTGAGGAATAAATATGTTTTATATATTTAAATATATAGTTGTATAGGATTTTGATGAGACTATATCTGGAGTGTTTTGTGCAGCTTGGTCTCCACAGTTAAGAAGACATGCACTGTGATGGATTTGCTAAATTAGTCCCTGTGGTGTGCAGGAGAATGCATCCAGGAACTTTGTGACCTGGCAGACCTTTCACAATTCCTGCTGTCATTGGCAAGGAACAATGTGTGAATTTCCATTGTATGAGATGGAGTTACTCAGCCTCAACTTGCTGCAGTGTACCAAAGCCAACAGATCAATGTGTGTTGCTCTACAGTGGGGCAGTCTCAGACTGTTTTTGAATGACAGATCTCTATTCAAAGAACCTGTAGCACCCCACACCAATCTACTCTTTACAGAGAGTTACTCATTGGAATTCATTACCCCAACAAGTTGTGGAAGTTGGATATTCAAGACCAAAGTTAAACAGATTAGGATCCAAAGGTGAGATTTAAGGGTTATGGGGCAGGAAGAAAAGTACATCATTATAAAATGGATGATAGATATTTTCTAATCAATTTGAACTCTGGCTCTGAGGTGGGGACATTACTCTTGCACCATATGAGCCTGTTTGTCCTTGGATTGTAGGGTTGCTGATGTGTTGCTTCAGAAGTGTCACTGATGGTAGTCCATGTCCTTTTTCAAGATAACTGTACTCATTCCCAGCACTGTTAGTCTACCCTTACCACTGCATCTTAGCCAGCTAATCCTGCTCAGGCTAACGTAGTGCAACCTGATGCCAGGCCTTCATCATGCTTTTCTGTCCAGGATTTTTACCACTAAGGTCCATAGCAGAAGAGTGGAAAACTGAGTGACAGAAACTGAATATTGGCCAGTAAGGTTCAATGTATAGCATGGTAGGAAAAAATGCTAAATGATGTTTTTCTGAATGTATAAAGCATTCACAGTAGGAGAGATGAACTAGTGGCTCAACAGAGGCAAAATAGATTTAATTGCTATTACAAAGACATGATTACAAGGTGGCTAAGGTAAGGAACTAAGCTCCAGCGTATCCATTTTTGTTTTTGAAAAGTCAGAATGACAAAGAGAGAGGGGCAGCCCTGATAAAAGATTAGATAAGGACATCAGTGAGAATAGATGGTGGTTAGGAATAACCACAGTCAGAATATGGTGGAAATTATTGCTAGACTAATAATTTGAGTTAAATTGTTGGAGAGTGTAATGACAATGTTTGTGAGGGATTTTAGTTTTCATATAGTATGAGACAATTGGCAAAGACGGTCTGGAAGTTAAGTTTGTAGAATGTTTTTGTGACCGTTTACTGAAACAATGTATTGTAGAACTGATTAGGGATAAAGTTATGAAATTTCATATGGGTGAAATGTGAGGTTGTCCACTTTTAAGTGATCTTGTTTTTCCATTCTTGTTTCAAAGTCGTGAAACTTACAAATGTTGATGTTCAGCAGGACTTGGTTGTACTTGTATAAAGAATGCAAAGTTACCATGTCAGTATATAGCAAACAGTAAGGATAGCAAATGCCATGTTGATCTTTATTGCAAGTGGTTTGGAGTATAGGATTTTGGTGATATCACACTGTACAATATTGATGCCTAACATTAAGGAATTACATACTTGCATTTCAGACAGTACAGCTGTGGTACACTCGATTCAAATTCCTCAGATGAGAGGGTTGTCCTATGATGAGAGACTGAGTAAACTGGAATTCAGAGGTAATCTCACTTGAAACATTTAAACCTGGGGCAGACTTGACAGGGTGGACACTGAGTGATTGTTTCCCTGGTTGAGGAATCAGGAACACACAAGAGTCTCGGGATTATAGGTCAATCGTTTTGTACTGAGCTGAGGAGAAATATCTTCATTCAAAGGTTATAGAAGCTCTTGGGGAATTGTAGGGAATGGGCAGGGAAGGAGATCGGTAATTAATTGAGTGGCAGCACATGCTCTGAAATAGAAATTGAAGGTAATGGGTAGTGTTCACAATTGGCAGCGCTGTCCTCATCCCACTGACTGATGTTTTGGCTATGGGAGTGGCCACCTCCTTCGTGAAACAGCCATCTCCTGTTTTCCTTGTCGGAGGTGGAGGGGAGGTACTCTCTTGCTCTCTCTGAATGCCTTTGTGGGGATGGTCTACTAAATACCCTCTCTGTCAGGCATGTGCCATATATCTGTCATGATGCAGCCCAAGATAAGTCCCTTGGGCCGGATGGGATCTATCCTAGGATTCTCTGGGAAGCTAGGGAGGAGATTGCAGAGCCTTTGGCTTTGATCTTTGTCGTCATTGTCTACAGGAATAGTGCCAGAAGACTGGAGGATAGCAAATGTTGTCCCCTTGTTCAAGAAGGGGAGTAGAGATAACCCTGGTAATTATAGACCAGTGAGCCTTACTTCGGTTGTGGGTAAAGTGTTGGAAAGGATTATAAGAGATAGGATTTATAATCATCTAGAAAGGACTAATTTGATTAGGGATAGTCAACGCGGTTTTGTGAAGGGTAGGTCGTGCCTCACAAATCTTATTGAGTTCTTTGAGAAGGTGACTAAACAGGTGGATGAGGGTAAAGCGGTTGATGTGGTGTATATGGATTTCAATAAAGCATTTGATAAGGTTCCTTACGGTAGACTATTGCAGAAAATTCAGAGGCATGGGATTGAGGGTGATTTAGCGGTTTGGATCAGAAATTGGCTAGCTGTAAGAAGACAGAGGGTGGTGCTTGATGGGAAATGTTCATCCTGGAGTTCAGTTGCTAGCGGTGTACCGCAAGGATCTGTTTTGGGGCCACTGCTGTTTGTCATTTTTATAAATGACCTGGATGAGAGCATAGAGGGATGGGTTAGTAAATTTGCGGATGACACTAAAGTCGGTGGAGTTGTGGATAGTGCGGAAGAATGTTGCAGGTTACAGAGGGACATAGATAAGCTGCAGAGCTGGGCTGAGAGGTGGCAAATGGAGTTTAATGCGGACAAGTGTGAGGTGATTCACTTTGGAAGGAGTAACAGGAATACAGAGTACTGGGCTAATGATAAGATTCTTGGTAGTGTGGACGAGCAGAGAGATCTCGGTGTCCATGTGCATAGATCCCTGAAAGTTGCCACCCAGGTTGATAAGGTTGCTAAGAAGCCGTACAGTGGGCTAGGTTTTATTGGTAGAGGGATTGAGTTTTGGAGCAATGGGGTCATGTTGCAGCTGTACGAAACTCTGGTGCAGCCGCACTTGGAGTATTGCGTACAGTTCTGGTCGCCGCATTATTGGAAGGATGCGGAAGCGTTGGAAAGGGTGCAGAGGAGATTTACCAGGATGTTGCCTGGTATGGAGGGAAGGTCTTATGAGGAAAGGCTGAGGGACTTGAGGCTGTTTTCGTTAGGGAGAAGAAGTTAAGAGGTGACTTAATAGAGACATACAAGATGATCAGAGGATTAGATAAGGTGGACAGTGAGCCTTTTTCCTCAGATGGTGATAGCTAGCACAAGGGGACATAGCTTTAAATTGAGGGGTGATAGATATAGGACAGATGTCAGAGGTAGATTCTTTACCCAGCAGTCAGGGCGTGGAATGCCTTGCTTGCAGCAGTTGTAGACTCGCCAACTTTAAGGGCATTTCAATGGTCATTGGATAAACATATGGATGATAATGGAATAGTGTAGGTTAGATGGGCTTTAGATTGGTTTCACAGGTCGGCGTAACATCAAGGGCCAAAGGGCCTGTACTGCGCTGTAATGTTCTATGTTCTAAGATGAACAGTGATTATGGCGTGTATTCATAAATGAAGGGTTACTGCTGATTGATCTTCCAAATTCTTTGAGCTCCTGCTCAAAACCGTGTGATCATCTCCCTCAAGGAGCCAAACATTATTCCAGAGATAGTAGGAACTGCCGATGCTGGAGAATCTGAGATAACAAAGTGTAGCGCTGGATGAACACAGCAGGCCGAGCAGGAAAGCTGGACCCTTCTTCAGAAACATATTTCCAAACTGTTCCTGTGACACTGAACACAGCTCGCACTCACATTACACCTGCCAACAAAGTTACAAAGCACTTCACCATCAAGTTCTTAAAAAATAGACCATTGGTTTGTTTGATAGGTATCCTTTATGCAGTATAATACTGGAAACAATTAAGAAAACATGGAAAAAGGGAACAGGAGTAGACCATTCAGCACTTTGAATTTCCTCGACGATTCAAGATGACCTTTGCTGATCCTCTGTCTGGATGCCATATTGCTACTTTCCGTAAGCCATCCAAATTCAAAAATGTATCAGCTGCTTTCTTAAATATACACAAATTTCTGGAAAAGCTCAGCAAATCTGGCAGCATCTATGGAGAGAAATCAGAGTTAATGTTTTGGGTCGAGTGACCCTTAGAACAGTTCTAAGGGTCATTCAACCCAACATTAACTCTGATTTCTCTCCATAGATGCTGCCAGACTTGCTGAGCTTTTCCAGAAATGTTTGTCTTTGTTTCTGATTTATATCAGTTGCAATTCTTTTAGCTTTCATGAATATACTCAGTGACCTGGCTTCCAAAGCCTTCCGTGATAGGGAATTCCACAAGTTCACCAGCCTCCGAGTGAAGAAGTTTCTTCTCAGCTCAGTCCTAAATGATACACTCAGTGTGTTGAAACTGCAACTCCTGGTTCAATGCTCCCCACAAGGGGAAACAACTTTCTTGCCTCTAGTTTATCCAGCTCTCTTCAGATTTTACACTTGCAATCAAATCCCCTCTCATCCTAGTTAACAGTAGTGAGTATGTCCCCAATAGAATCAGTCTCTCCTCATAAGACAGTTGTGCCATCCCCAGAGAGTCCACTGTACTCCATCGATAGCGAGTATATTGTTTCTAAGGTCAAGAGACCAAAACTGCATGCTGTACCCGAGACTTATCACCAAGCCCTGTATAACAGCAGTAAGACTGCCCTCCTCTGAACTCCAAATCCTTGCAATAATTTTCGATTCTTTGGCCACAGGAGAGGTGCCATAGGACTGAAGGACTGACCATTATTCAAGAAAGAAGCAAGGGATGTAAACCAGTAAGCTTCAGGCCAAACAGTCTAGCTTCAGTGGTGGAGAAACTATTGGAAGCAATTCTGAGGAACAGAATTAACCTGGATTTGAAGAGGCAGGGATTAATCAAGAACAATCAGCATGGGTTTGTTAAGGGGAGGTCATGTCTGACCAACTTGGTTGAATTTTTCAAAGAGGGGGCCAGGGGGAACAATGCTTTTGATGTAGTCTACTTGGATTTCAGCAAAGCTTATGATAAAGTCTTAGATGGGAAACTGATAGCAAGGCTATAGAACTTTGGACCCAAGGAAATATGGTAATTTGGATCCACGATAGGCTGGAGTTGTAGGCAGCAGGTGGTTGAGGGATGGCTTTGTGACTGGAAGCCTGTGACTAGCAGGGTTCCATAGGGATCCGTGTTGGGGCCTTGCTTTTAGTGGCATATTATAAACTGTGTGTTTGAATATAGGAGGTTTGATCAATAAATTTGTGGACGATTTGAAAATTGAAGAGGTTGTAAATTGTGAGGTGGGGATAGCTTCAGATTACAGGAGGATCTAGATCACCTGGTCAGACTGACTGATCAGTAGCAAATGGAATTCAATCCAAAGGAGTTCACTTGGATAGGACAAACAAGGCAAGGGAGTACATAATGAACAGTTGGATTCTGGGAAGCACCAAAGATCAGAGGGACCTCCATGTCTCTTGACTCCTTAAATGATCAGAACAGGTGGATTAAGTGGTTAAGAAGGCATGTGGAATATTTGCCTTTATTAGCCAAGGCATACAGTTCAAGTGCAGGGAAGTGATGCTGGAACTGTGTAAAACACTGGTTACAGCACAGCTAGAGTCTTATGTGCAGTCCTGGAATTAATGTTATAGGAGGGATGTGATAGCACTGGAGAGAGCGCACAGGAGATTTACCAGGATGTTGTCTGGGCTAGATAGTTTCAGTTATGAAGAGAGATTGGACAGACTGGGGTTGTTTTCCTCACATTAGAGGAGATTGAGAAGGGACATGACTGAGACATTTAAAGTTCTGAAGAATGTAGATAGGGTAGGCAGGAAGAAACTTTTCCCCTTGATGTGGGAATAATGACCAGGGATACAAATTTAAGGAAAGGGGCAGGAGGTTTAGAGGAGATGTGAGGAAAAACCTATTCACCTAGAGTGGTGGGAATCAGGAATTCACTGCCTGTAAAGGTGGTGGAGGCAGAAACCCTCATAACATTGAGGAAATATTTAGATGAGCACTTGCAATGCCAAGGCATAAAAGGCTGTGGGGCACGTGCTGGAAAATGGGATCAGAACAGTTAGGTGGTGGTTTTTGATCAGCATGAACAGGATAGGCCGAAGGGCCTCTTCTATGATGTGAGTCTCTGTGACTCAAAGGTGTTAATGGGAGGTCCAGCAGGGAGACTTAGGTGATAAATCAGCCTTTGATGATGTTTACCATCAGCTTCTGGTGCACATGTGGGATCCCAGTACTTGCTGAGCTGTGGGCCTGAACTTTGAGCTGTGTGTTTGCCACTGTAATGTATGAACAAAAAGGGACAGGAAAAATTGTTGGTTCAGCCAACTGAGCCCCTCCCACTCCCAAAAAGAACCCCAAAGCATATCACAATATGTGCCTTTACCATCTAACTGGAACTGCAAAATTTCACAAGAACGGTGGAAAAAAGAACAGGCAAAACCAAAGCTAGGTGGAACATAAAATAAAAATCTGGAAATTTACTACCTCTCAACCCTTATGGGATTAAAACAATTCTGGAAGATCACACTGATCTGATTAATGTCATAAAGTGCTTGAGTCCTATACAATGTGATCTACACTTAAGCCAGAAGCAAATCCAGGTCTCTTTGCAAGGAATGTAGCCACAGCATGAGCCAACAGACTGTTTTATGTTCACTGTTCTCAGAGGGAACAGGAATTGCCGAATAGCCAGCACACAGCCAATGTACAATAATGAACCCCAGTTCACCCTTAAGTAGTTAATGAAAGCAGACTGTGTATGCTGAGACAGTACCTTCACCACCTCAGAAACCCAGATCACACACAAATCTTTGTTTCTATAATGTTTACAGACCTGGCATTTTGAGCCTATCTTGTCAAGTCAGACAATGTCTTAGCAAAGTCCAAAGCTCCAAGTGAGAAAGGGACAGTACTGCAGGAATAAAAACCAAAAGAAGTGCGAATGGTGTAAATCAGGAACAAAAACAGAAGTTGCTGGAAAAGCTCAGCAGGTCTGGCAGCATGTGTGAAGAAGGAATCAGAAATAACGTTTCAGGTCCAGTGACCCTTCCTCAGATGCTGCCAGACCTGCTGAGCTTTTCCAGCAACTTCTGTTTTTGTTCCTGATTTACACCATTCGCACTTCTTTTGGTTTTTATTCCTGCAGTACTGTCCCTACTGTCTGACTCTGTAGTACTGTAACAAAAACAGAAGATTTTGGAAAAGCTCAGCAGATCTGGCAGCATGTGTGAAGAAGGAATCAGAAATAACGTTTCAGGTCCAGTGACCCTTCCTCAGATGCTACCAGGCCTGCTGAGCTTTTCCAAAATCTTCTGTTTTTGTTACAGTACTACAGAGTCAGAGTAGAAACTGTCTAGACAGCACAACATTTCCAAGCTGTGCTCAGAAATAAATTGATAGAGGTAGTCTGCAGACCTGACCAAAAGCAACTGATTAATAATTCTCAGGGAACCTTGTTTGTTGCTTTCAGTAGTGGCAGGTTCACCCAAACACTCCACCTGAAGTGTTTTCGATTGCAAGCTAGTGGGTCCACATTGCTGGGGGGGAGGGGTGGTGGTGGCGGGGGTGTGGTGCGGGGTGCAGGGAGATGAGAAACCAGCCAGGTCTCAGTCTGAGCAAATTGGGAGCTCAGGTGAAGGAGTATTCTGAGGCGAAGCTGGGAAGGGAATGGCATCAGCTGATCCGCTGGCAGAGTACAAAGTGTCAAAGCCTAGAGCACAGAGAAGGGTTATTGGGAATTTGGTGGGTGCACAAGGCATGCAGAGAATCAAAGAGGGAAATCATATCTGACGTTCGTGAGGAGACAGCATCAACAGTCCTGGGGGTCTTTCTGAAGATTCCAAATGAGGCATAGAGGGGTGCTGTGGGAAATTATAGGAAGAAGTCTCAGCTACTTCAGTGCAGGACAGTGAAAAAACACAGCATGTGCTGTAGCGTTGTGATTTGTGAAGGTAGAGTGCTGAAAGAGTTAGGTTAATTAAGGGTTAAAGCTTTAGCTATCTAGTCAGAAACAAGAAAAGCTAGTACAGAGAAATGAATAACGAACAAGACATTGACATTGTCAAAGTTAGTAGCACAAAGCCACAAATAACAGAGACCTTGGGTAAAAGGAAAGACAATGTGGGGAATCAAAGAGAAGATGAAACACATGGACATTGGAGTGTAGAAATTGTAATATGCGTACTGCAATCTGGATAAAGCTCAAAGGTGTTTTATAACTCACTGGAGTGAGCTTCACAATTCACAGCGCCAAAGCTTCCATGAAATAAATAATTGCTGTCCTGTTTCCTTGAAGTTGTGTCATTAATTTGTCAAGTTGACCCCATAACAAATACCAATGGGCTGAGAGAAGAAAGGAGATATGAGGAAGGGAAGGAAAAAGGGAAAGAAGTGGAAACAGCAGTGATGGGCCTGATTCCAGAGTGGCAACTAAAACCTGTACAAGAAAGCCTCAGCATGCTGCACGTTAGTAAGAAATCTACTTGTCTGAAATGCATGGGAAGTATAGGCTGAGCTACACTCAGAGAGGGTGCAACACAAAGGAGAAACTGGAGTTAGGGGAGAGGTGAGACAGGACAGTGGGAACAGCAGCAATTTGAGGGGCAGTGCACTACACTAGAACATTTCCAATAAGTGAAATATTTGCTGTGGTTCGATTGAAACAATTGTAGCTGCTGCGATCTGCTTCAGATGAGACAGTGACCAATTTCTGAGAAATTGAAAACATTAAATAACCAGTCTCTGTTCTTCAACCTGTAAATCGAGAATTATTTCTGTGAAGCAGGTTCAACAGTTTCCCATTAATTTAAAAAACCCCGGAATTTGTATGGTTGAGAATAAACTAATTCCATCTCCTGCCCTTGCTAACATATGGCCTTGGAGTGGCAGGACAGTGAGTCTGTTGAAGATACTGTCCAGCATTCAATAAGGACATTCTTGAAATTGACAGGAGCTGTCAGTACCAACTCTATTAGTGATTTTTTTCAGTCAATGCAACAGTAGTAGTGGATGTAATTAATTAACCCTGTCATGACATCTGAAAGATGGATAGGGTCTAACAATTCTTACCTGCAATCAGTCTGTTCTCTAGTGCTGAGAAAGCACAGGCACTCATTTCAACAGATGTAGATACTCCAGGTCAATCCCTAATACTGTGAAAGGTGAAAGATTTATAGAGAATGTTCAACAGGAGAAGATGAATGGAAGGTGTAGACATTATCGGCCAGTTAAGGCACAAGGGAGTTTGTCAAGGATGGATGGTATTTGTTTTAATGTTCGGAGTCTGACGAACAAGGGGCAGATGGGTTGAGGGCACAAATGAAAACATGGGGGTAATGATGTCATTGGCTGTCACTGAGACATGGTTGAGAGAGGGGCAGGTTTGACAGTTCAATATTCCAGGTTATAGGGTCTTCAGGTCAGACAGGGGAAGGGACAAAAGAGGAGGAGATGTTGCAGTTTTGATCAGGGAATCTATTACAGCAGTAAGGAGAAAAGACATCTTGGAAGGCTCCTCAAATGGTGCGTAGAACTTAAAAACCAAAAAGGAGCCTTAACATTGCTGTGGGTGTACTATAGGCCTCTTTACAGTCCATGAGAAATAGAAGAGTAGATATTGAAGCAAATTTCAGTGAAGTGTAAAAGTAATTGGGTGGTGATAGTGGGGGATTTCATCTTCCCCAGCATTAACTGGGGTAATCATTGTCTGAAAGGTTTTGAGGCAGCAGAATTCCTAAGATACATCAAGGACAGCAGATACTGAAGTGGTGGGAGTGAGATACTGAAATTGCATGATCAGCCATGACCATATTGAATGGTAGTGCAGGCTCGAAGGGCTGAATGGCCTACTCCTGCACCTGTTTTCTATGTTTTTACACTGAGGGCTCAAAACAGCAGAAGGCCAACAGAAGTATAGAATGTGTAATATGGAACTGAAAAAGAATATTAGGAGAGCTAAAAGGGGATGTGAAAGGATACTGGCAGATAAAATAAGGGAAAATCATAAGTTACTTCACACATACATTAAAGGTAAAAAAGAGGATAATAAGGGAAAGAGTAAGGACAACAGCACACAAAGCTACAGGACACAGGTGGAGTTTTAAATGAATGTTTTGGATCAGTACTCACTCGTAAGAGGGACAATATGGGTACAGAAATCAAGAAGAAGCTCTATAATATAATGAAAGAAATTCACATTGACAGAGAGGAAGACCTGAGTGGTCTGGCAGGCTTATAAGTAAATAAATCCCCAGGGCTGGATGAAATGTGTCCCAGGTTGTTGAGTGAGGCAAGGGAGGAAATAGCAGGGACGCTTGCAAAAAAATTTTCAATTCCTTTCTGGCCACAGGAGAAGTGCTGGAGGACTGGATGACGGCCAGTGTGGTACAGTTATTCAAGAAAGGAGCCAGGATTTAAACCAGGAAACTACAGGCCAGTCAGTCTAAAGTCAGTGGTAGGGAAACTATTGGAAGCAATTCTGAGGGACAAAATTAATCTGTATTTGGGGAGGCAGGGATTAATCAAGAACAGTCAGCATAGTTTTGTGAAGGGGAAGTCACGTCTGACCAACTTGATTAAATTTTTCAAAGAGGTGTGTAGATGAGAGTAGTGCTTTTGATGTAGTCTACTTGGACTTCAGCAAGGCTTATGATAAAGTCCACATGGGAAACTAATAGCAAAGGTAAGAGCCCACAGGATCCAAGGAAAATTGGATCCACAATTGGCTGAGTGGCAGGAAGCAGAAGGTGATGGTTGAGGGGTGGTTTCTCTGACTGTATGCCTGTGCCCAGAGGGGTCCCGTAGTGGTCAGTGTTGGTGTTCTTGTCCTTGCTGTATGTGGTTTATGATTTAGACTTGAATGTAAGAGAATTGATCAGTAAGCTTGCAGATGATAGATAAATTGGTGGGTGGTAAGTAATGAGGAGGACAGCCTTAGATTACAGGAGGATATAAATGGGTTGGTGAGATCAGCTGATTAGTAGCAAATGGATTTAAAGGCAGATAAATGTGAGGTGATACATTGGGCAGGACAAACAAGACAAAGCGAGACAAACGATGATGAACAGTAGGATCTTGGAAACTACTGAGGATTGGAGGGACTTTGGTGTGCACATAAACCAGTCCCTTAAGTTATCAGGACAGCTGTGTAAAGTGATTAAGAAGGCAAATGGGATACTTGCCTTTATTAGTCAAAGCATAGAGTTTAAGAGCAGGGAGGTGATGCTGGATCTGTACAAAATGTTGGTTAGGCCACAGCTACAGCATTGTGTGCAGTTCTGGAATCCACATTACAGGAGGGATGTGACAGCACTGGAGAGGATGCAGAGGAGATTTACCAGGATGTTGCCTGGGCTGGAGAGTTTCAACTGTGAGAGATCAGACAGACTGGGGTTGTTTAACTCTAAGGTGTTAATGGGAAGTCCAACATGGTGGCTTGTGTCCTAAATCAGCCTTTGATGATGTTTACCATCAGTTTCTGGTGCACACATAGGAGTCGAGTACCTGCAGAGCTATGGAACTGAATTTTGAGCTGTGCATTTCCTGTTGTAAAGTATGAACAAAAAGGGACAGGAAGAGATGCTGGTCCATCCAACTGAGCCCCTCCCTTCCCCATTTCCCCCAAAGCCAATACAACTCAAATGTATCACAATATATGCATTTACCATCCAACTAGAACTGCACAATGTTTGGGGAAATGTGGAAAAAAAAAACACAGGCAAAGCCCAGGCTAGGTGGAACATAAAATAAAAATCTGGAAACTTACTCCCTCTCAACCATCAGGAGATCACACTGACCTGATTAATGTCATAAGGTGCATGGGTCTTGTGCAACGTGATCTTCACTTCAGCCAGAAGCAAATGCAAGTCTCTTTGCAAGGAATGTGTTGACTCCATGAGCCAACAGCCAGTTTTACAGATCCACTATTCTCAGAGGGAAGGACAATTGCTAAATATCCAGTGTAGAGCTAACATACAACCATGAAGCTGCCCAGCCTGCCGTGAAGTAGTTAGTGGAAACAGATCGTGTGTGCTGAGACAGTACCTTCACCCACCTCAGAAACCCAGATCACACGCAAATCTTTGTTTCTCTAATGTTTAGAGACTTGCCCTTTTGAGCCTATCTTGTTAACTCAGACAGTTTAAGCTTGTGTGTTGGCAAAGTCCAAAGTTCCAAGTGAGAAGTGCTGTAGGTCTCTATGACTCTACAATGTGAAGATCTTGTAAACAGAAAGAGCCATTGTGCCATACCATATGTCATGATTTGATCATCATTAGGGGGCCTAAAAACTACTCCCTTGAGTGTTTTCTGAAACATGCTATTCTTAATATCCACGTCTACTGATTCTACTTCCTGATTTTCTGATCCTTTTTCATTTATGTGCTTATGTCACTATTTATTATTAAGGCTTTCCCACCTCCTTTTCCATTCTGACTTTCTTGTTAAAATATGCTGTTCTCTGGAATATTTATTTCTCAACCTTAGTCACCTTGTAATAATGCCTCTGTAATGGTGCTTAGATCCGGCCATTTATCTCTGTTTGAGCCACTAGTATACTTATTTTATTGCGTATGCTCAGCACATTCAGCTAAAATGACAATCTTTTTTAACTACAATTTCTTTTATGGACTGTAGTCTCTGATGCATTGTTGCTGTGAAATTCTCTGTTCCTTCCTGTCTTTATTCACACCAACATACTTTGCTATTGCCCGGCTTTTATCTTTGGATTTCTAAGCCCTAGTCATACGACTCATCAAGACACTGGTGCCAAAACAAATCCAAGTCATGAAAGTGTTTCTAGAACGCATGGGGCTCATGTGTTTCCATGATTGAGACCAGCTTTTGCTGCTGCTTCTTCCTTCACCTCTCCTACTGTTACACTCTCATCTTCCAAGTTCACCTCATCTCTAATACAACAATGAGACATTTATGAGATTCTGCTAATCTTGACCCCATTCAGGTTCTCTTCCTGACCACAATGCTGGATGATATTGTTGGTATCTCCTTTTCTTCAGGAACCTTTGAAATCCTCTTCCTTTACTGCCTCATTTCCTCTCTCCCAATGTTCCCTGAAGTCTTTGGGATTTGTTGATACCTGCCATCCCATAACTATCTCTCTAAAACTCAATGTTTGAATCCATTCACTCCAGTGTTTAATCTTATTGAAGCACTGTAAAGGACTAATTTAAAGTTGGGAAGTGTGGCCTTTGTGATTATGATCATGGTACATTATTCATCTTTGACTAATTTCAGCATCGATGGGAGTGATCACGCCATTCTCTTTCAAATGTTTCCCCTGTTGATTACCTTTGCAAAATTTCAATTATTGCATCTCCAGTAATTTCTATCCCTGCCCTGTCACTCCTTGAGCCTCCAGAAGCTAAATTATAAATCTCCTCCTCTTCCATTTTTTAAGTCTTTGTAATATGCCCACAAAAGCCATGCCCACAATTCTACCTTTTCACCTATTTTTGCAATCCTTCTTTTGTCTCTTTGTTCTCAAGACTGCTTATCAGATTATCTAGTCATGGTTAAATAGCAGCTACCTCTACAGTTTGATACCAGTATTGCCACGAGCCCTAACTGTCTGCTCTCACTGTAAATTTTGCAGCTTTGTCACTAACCCCATTTAGTTACCCAGACTAAAATTAATCTAAACCTTGTGGCATCTTTAACTTCGGCCAAACGTTTGTTTCTATCTGTCACTAATATCTTTCACTGCGACCCATTCAACATTGCCCATCCCCATTCCTGCCGCAGCCCTTTTGTCACTCGAACTCTGTGACGTGTCAATCATTCTCAGACAATTCCAATGCTCTCCTTGGTACCATTCCCCTCCATTCATAATCTCCAAATTTCTACCATTCATTGTCAGTCCTGCACAGTTGCATTCAACTGTTATCTCAGGTTGACTTTAAGTGAGTTCTTGAAACGTAGAGTATCAAATTGAAAATCACTGCCAAAATTTGTTGCTCTACCTTACATCGAGAATAGAGGGATTTGGCAGTCCTTGTGCATAAGTCACAAAAAGTTATCATCCAAGTTCGACAGGTAATGGGAAAAGCAAATGGAATGTTATTTCAAAGGGAAAGGAATATAGAAGTAGGCTAAAACTGTGCAAGACACTAAACAGGCTACAGCTTGAATACTGTGAACAGTTTTTGTCCCCTGACCTAAGGAAAGATATACTGGCATGAGAGTGAAGATTCACTAGATTGATACCAGGTTTGAACGGACTGTCTTATGCAGAGATTTTGAGTAAATTGGGCCTATATTCATTAGGGTTTAGAAGAATGAGTGGCGACCTTATTGAAATATACAAGGTCCTTAGAGGAATTCACAGGGTAGATGTGAAAAGGTTCTTTCCCATTGTGGCAGTGTCTAACCAGAGGGCATAACCTCAGAATAAGGGGTTGCATATTTAAGACAGAAATAAGGAGGGATTTTTTTCTCTCAGCAGGCAGATTCAACGGGCTGAATGGCCCTCTACTGCGCTTATATGGTCTTATGCAATCTCTCCAACCTTACAATTCCCCTGACTATTCATTCCACTGTCTCTTCACCTCTATATTGCCAGTGTAGGCTTCAGACTCCTTAGTTCTCTTGTACAGAAACCCCTCCACAAACTCAACTTGGATATGCATTTTAAATGCCAGAAGCATCTGGACTAAGAGCTCGAAAGTGAGATGGGGCTGGATAGCCTTTTGAGTTGGAAAATACAAGTAGCTTCCTACTATGCAACAATTCTCTAATTAGGCTAAAGCTCCCTTACTTCCTCTTAACTTATAAAACCCCTCTCAAAATTGATCTATTTGATGCTTTGGATTAGCTCTGCACTCCTTCTCTGAATTACCCAAGGCTTTAAATTATTCCAGTTTCAGCGAGCAGAATTGGATAGCGTACTTGAGATGTGGTCTAATCAGAGTTCTGTACCATTTACACACAGCTTCCTTAATTTCTCCCTATAATCAATAATTTCCTGAAAACCTATTTCAACAAGCACCCTTATATTTTGCTCAATCCTGCTGTGTTCATTCTCCGCCTGGTTTGAAGTACTCGGATATTCTGCTAAGTTCACAGGTGCCAAGCCATTTGTTGTTGGCGATTGTTGCATTTTGAAAAACTGAACATCACAAGTGGCTGAAGAGCTAATCAGTTATCTGGGATGTTCCACTTATGCACAATTCTTTTGTTCAGTGAACCTGCCCTCTCAATCCTATTTCTGTGGCTGAAAAATGGATTGACCAGTTGTTCAGCAGCTAGAATGTTGGAATCTAATGCTGAAAGAAAAACTGCATTCTCTAAGCAAAGGCAATACGTACACATTGATTAGGTGACTCCTGTGTTCCTGACTAAGGGTAAAACATAACACAGCAAGTCACTTAGCTGCAGGGCTGGATCAAGTAAGGGGATTACCTCCAGCTGCTGGATGTCAAAGTATATCTGAATGGAACTCATTTCTAATCAACACCACTGAGCAATGCAGCTATGGAAAAGATCTGCTGCTACTTTAAGTAAGCTGTTGGTGGAGCTATTGAACATTGCTCTGGTGCTTCAGTCATGAAACTGCATTGAGCTAAGTAGTGAGTTGAGTGCGCAGATGTTAAGTCCCCTTCAAGGGCTTTTGGATCAGTTTGACACTGAGGTGTAGTGTGCCTCAGACAGCCTATGGTCTTCAGTTCCAACAGCACAGAAGGCCAGTCTGGATAAAAAAGTGCATTATTGGCCTAGCTGTGAAATTTTGCAATGTCAAATCATCTGCACACTCAAAACTGAGGACAGAAAACACTCATAGACTGTAGATCCCTGTTCAATTTGTGTAGATAACTGTATCAACTTAATATAAGAGCACGCTGATAAACGCTTACATGGGTGTCTTGGAAGAATTATTGAAATTAATAACTTGCTTGGGCGGTACGGTGACTCGGTGGTTAGCACTGCTGTCTCATAGCGCCAGGGACCCAGGTTTAATTTCAATCTTGGGCGCCTGTACGTGTGGAGTTTGCACGTTCTCCCTGTTTCTGCTGGGTGCTCCCGTTACCTCCAGCCCAGGTTAGGTGGATTAGTCATGCTAAATTGTCCATAGCGTCCAGGGATGTGGAGGCTAGGTGGATTAGCCATGGTGAATGCAAGGTTATGAGGATAGGGTAGGGGGCTGCTTTTGGGTTGGATCCTCTTTGGAGGCTCAGTGCAGATTCAATGGGCTGAATGGTCTCTTTCCATTTTATATGAATTCTGTGAACTATTTTTCATGCTCATAGAGGTATTTTTGTTTTGGAGTTGATCCACATTGCTCCATGACTTGCCCTGGATCTTGACACTCAGCTTGCAATGTTGCGCTGCGGGAGTATGTTTGTAGCAGACCTTTGTCTTCTGGATGGTTGCTATAGGCTAATTCTTTCACATCTTCAATGAGTCTGTCAGTTGGGGTTTGTGTTATCTGAGTATGCAGCTCAATGACAGATTGTCATGTTGTGTTCTGGAGCTGCTGTAAGTTAAACAGTTTCCTGCTTGTCTGGTGGATTATCTCCACTTCCATAGTGGGAAGTTTCTTGGATGTGGAGTGGAATGTTGCAGCCAGGAAATTCAAAAAGAACATTGGTGCAGTGACACAGCCTCACTTGATCCCAGCGTAAACGCATATCAGATCTGTGGGCATCCATCGGTGAGGGTCATGGTTTGCATGCTGTTAAGCTGCAGGCAGTGGATGGTGATGAATTTCTATGGACAACTGAATTTTTTTTCCAAAAACTGAAAGAACTGCAGTTGCTGTAAATCAGAAACAAAAATAGAGATTGCTGGAAAAGCTCAGCAGGTCTGGCAGCACCTGTGAAGAGAAATCTGAGTTAACATTTCGGATCTGGTGACCCTTCCTCAGAACTGAGCAAGGGTCACCAGACCCGGAGCATTAACTCTGATTTCTCTTCATAGGTGCTGCCAGACCTGCTGAGCTTTCCAGTAATCTCTATTTTTTTTTCTGAATTTTTTCTAATCAGTCACGGAATGTGGGTGTTTCTAGCTGGACCAGCATTTATTGCCCAGAGGGCGACACAGTGGTCAGCACTGCTGCGTCACAGTGCCCAGGGACCCAGTTTCGATTCCAGCCTCAGGCGACTGTCTGTGTGGAGTTTGCACATTGTCCCCGTGTCTGTGTGGGTTTCCTCCAGGTGCTCCGGTTTCCTCCCACAATCCAAAGTTGTGCCTGTTAGGTGGATTGGCCATGGTAAATTGCCCATGGTGTTCAGGGATGTGTAGGTTATGTGGATTATGAACTAAAAATTTAATTCCCATGCATGGGTGGGATGCTCTTTGGAGGGTCAGTGTAGACTTGTCGGGGTAAATGGCTTGTTTCCACATTATTGGGATTCTGTGAGGGTAGTCAATCACTTTTCTGTGGTTCTGTGAGTCACATGTAAGTCAGACTGGGTAAGCACAGCAGGTTTCCTTCTCCATAGGACTTTAGTGATACAGACGGGTTTTTATGACAATTGACAGTGGTTACATGCTCACCAATAACCTAACTTTGTACTTCAGATCTTTTATTGAATTCAATTTCCACCAACCACACATGGATGATTCAAAAAGGCAGCTCACCACCACCTTCTGAAGGGCAACTAGGGACAGGCAATAAACACTGGCCAGCCAGCAACACCCATGTCCCACGAGTGAATAAAAAATAGACTCTACAATTAGAAGACTATTACAGACAAAATACTACACAGTATTACTGGAAACAGTACTTGAAAAATGAACAACCTGATCTTGCTGAAGCAGGTCATCCAATGGCTCTTCTCAGCTTGCTGAAACCTCTGTCATACCTTTGTTACCACTAGACTTTACAACACCAAAAATATTCCTGGTTAGACTCCTTTAAATACAAGCCCATCCAAAGTGCTACCTGTACCCAAACTTGCACCCAGTCCTGCCTGCCCATCCCTGTGCTCACTGACCTACATTGGCTTTTGGTCTGCCAATGCATTAATTTTAAAATTCTTACTGGTTTTCACCTCGTAAGGACCTTTCGCGATCTCGGTAACCTTCTGTCGCTCTTGCAACATTCTCTGCACTCCTCCAAACTTATGCACCAATTTAGTCAGTTCATCACTGATGGCCATAGCTTCAGCTCTTTAGGCTCTAGGCTCTGAAATTCCCTGACAAAACCATACTCTATTTTCCTCCTCTGTTAAGACACTCCTTCAAACCATTTCTTTGACCAATTTAGTCACCTGTCCCAACATCTCCCCATGTATTTTCTTTGGCTTAAAACTTAGTTTGATAGCATTTCTGTGCAGACCCTTCAGCCATGAAAAATGCAATATAGGTCTTGCTACTGTGAATTAGAGTTGTCCTTATATTTAAGTTTTCAACTTTTGGTGTGGCACGTTGCTGAATGTGTAAGGTGAAATATCACAGCAAGGGAATTAGGGCATCAGACACTTGAGTGAACAGAACGAATGACAGCACATCTCCTTTACCAACCAGCTGAAGGACTAGTAAATGAATGGTGCAAGGCCAGATAAGCAGTATAAATTAGAGAGGATGTATTCAATATCAGAAAGGAATAAGGAGGGGAAGAAAGGTTAGGAGATGGAAAAAGTAAAATAGGACTAGTCTATTATAGTTACATGTTTTACAAACTCTAATGAGTAGTATCAAAAAAAGAGAGAAAATAAACACTTGTACAGTAAATTATCAGTGACAGGGAGATATGTTTGTAATATATATGTTGTTAAAAAGGTACCTGGGCTTGACATGATAGGACAACTTTCTGGAACTCTCTGGCCAACAGCATTATGGTGTACCTGGACCCCACAGACCACTGCAGTTCAAGAAGGCATCACAAAATCAACTTCTCAATGGCAATTAACAATGAGCAATAAATGAATAAATTTTTCAAAAAATCTGTGACGGGTTTAGTTCGTTAACTACTGCACAAACACAGAACTATCCTAACATTCAGCATCATTCAGTGTAGTAAGCGAGATACTTTTTCCATGAAGCTAATAACATGGACAGAATCCTGACACATTTCTATTTAAACCTGCTTTTCACCTGAGCAGAATGAATAGTAGGCATCACTGACCCTGCCTAACTTTCGACCCAGATCTTCTGGTCAAAGGTGAAGTGGGAACACTCATTGCTGGCCACATTCAAAACTTTCTACTTCACAAAATTGAATACATTTTCTGCTTCCATTCAGCAACTTTCAGTGATGTTAAATATATCTTTTGTTTTTGATTCCATATCTCTCCTCAACTCCCAGATCATTTCAAGTGCTCATCCAAGTACTTTTTAAAGGTTATGAGGTTACTTGCCTCAATTACCTTCCCAGGTAGGCATTCCAAACTCACACCACCCACTGGGTGAAAAAGATTATCCTCAAGTCCCCTCCAAACCTCCTGCCTTTCACTTTAAAATGATGCCCCCTATTGACCCTTCAACCAAGGGCAACAGTTGCTTTCTATCCTCCCTGTCTATATGTCCCTCATAATCTTATAGTCCATTATCAGGTTCCCCCTCAACCTTCTCTGTTCCAAAGAAAACAACCAGAGCTTATCCAGCCTCTCTTCATTGCTGAAATATGCATCCTTCCTATCATGTGGTGACCAGAACAGCATTCACGTACTCCAGCTGTGACCTAACCAAAGTTCTGTACAGCTCCAACATAACTTCTCTGCTCTGATAATCTGTCCTACGTCTGAAAAAGGCAAGTGCTCCATGTGCCTTCTTAACTACCTTACCCTGCTGCCTTCAGGGATATATGGACAAGCATCCAAAAAGCCTCTGTTCCTCTGAGCTTCCTGGTGTCCTACCATTCATTGAGTACTCCCTTGTCTCGTTACTTTTTCCAAAGTGCATCACCTCACATTTATCCAAGTTACATTCCATCTGCCGCTGATCTTCCCATCTGACCAGCCTGTCCATATCCTCCTCTATCCAAAGACCATCCTCCTCGCTGTCAACAACCTGGCCAATCTTCTTATTATCTGCAAACATACTTATTGCACTACACTTTCTCAGCTACACCATTTATATACACCGCAAACAATAAGGGGTTTAGCAATGATCCCTGTAGTACACCACTCGACATCAGCCTCCAGATATACAGATAGCCTTCTACCACCACCTCTGTCTCCAGCCACTAAGGCAATTTGGATTCAACTTGGCAAGTTACCTTCTTTATTAGTCTTCCATGTGTGACCTTGGTCGAAGGCCTTACTGAAATCCAGAGAAACCATATCAACTACATTATCCTCATTTATACACTTCGGCACCTCCTCTAAAAATTCAACCAGATTTGTGAGGCAAGACCTCCCTCTGACAAAGCCATACTGATCAAACTTTCAGAACTTTTTTCCATAGGTTTCCTTACCTCTGATGTGAGGCTAACTGGTCTGTAATTCCCTGGTCTATCTATCTTCACTACCGTTCTTGAAAAATGGAACCACACTGGCTGTCCTCCAGTCCTCTGGCGCCTCTGCTACGACCAGAGAGGAATTCAAAATTTGGGTCAGGGCTCCTGTAATTTCCTCCCTTGTCTCTCAGAACAGCTTGGGATAAAGCTCATCCAGACCTGGGAATTTGTCTACTTTTAAACCCGCTAAACCTCCAAAATCTCCTCAATCACTTTATCAAACTGCTCAAGAATCTCATAGTCGATCATCTTCTCAAATTCTGTACCTAAATCCTCCTTCCCTTGAGAGAACTCACTTAACACTCTACCAATGTCACTGGCTCCATGTACGAATTTCCCCTTTCACTTCCAATGGACCCTACACTTTCTCTGGTTATTCTCTTCCCCTTGATAAACTTGTAGAGTATCTTGGAATTATCCCTAATCTTGCTCGTCAACGTTTTCTCATGCCCCCTGTCCTATGTGTTTTTTAAAAAGTTCTGTCCCGCACTTTCTGTATTCCTTTAGGGCCTCTGTTGTTTTTCTCCTTCGTATCTGTTATATGTCTCTCTTTTCTTTTTAATCTAGTCCTGAATATTCCTAGCCGTCAAGGGATCTGTGGGCTTGTTGCCCTATATTTCACCCTAAAGTAAACATATTGAGTCTGTTTATTCCCCAATATCATTTTGAACACCTCCCCAGTGCTCTGCTATAGATTTACCTTCAAGTAGCTGTTTCCAGTCCTGGCCTGATTCTGCCTCATTTTAATAAAATCTGCCACCACCCAATCTAAAACCTGTTTTTGCAGACCATCTTTCTTCTTTTCCATAGCAAACTTAAAACATATGGTGTTATGGTCACTATGACTAAAATACTGTCCCCAATGTCACCTTGCCCTACTGTTTAGCTTCATTCCCCAGAATTGGGTCCAACATTGCACTGTCCCTTGGTAGTGCCATCTACATGTTGATATAAAAAGTTCAGCTCACTCCTATTCACCTTACCCCACAGCCCCAGCACTGCTTACTTCCCTTCCTCAGTGTTTGCACAGTCCACCCACAATCTTGGCTCACCTGCTGATATTGGAAACAAGGCAGTGGTGAAGGAGCATGTAGTCAACTCAGGATCAATAAGGGAGGAAAAAGAAGATTATAATTTGGCCTAGAGATAACAAGGTGTAGAGCTGGATGAACAGAGCAGGCCAAGCAGCATCGGCAAGTGCTCCTATGATGCTGCTTGGCCTGCTGTGTTCATCCAGCTCTACACCTTGTTATCTCAGATTCTCCAGCATCTGCAGTTCCTACTATCTCTTATAATTTGGCCTTCTCCTTTAGATTCCAAATGAGATTAGAGCATTAACAAAGACAAAAATAACTCCATTTACTTTGTATTTTTAAACTTTTATTTAACTTGAAACAATATGAAAAATAAAAAATTCCATGAGAAATCTAATTTAAGTACTCAATATCTAAAACCTAATTCATGTTGTTACATCTCAATATGACGAAAATAACATCTCCAGTTTTGCAAACAGTGATGAGAGTCCAGCATTTGTTCAAGTTCTCACAGGCCAACAGTCCAAACTTTCCTGAAGTCATAAAAATGGCACTGAAAAGCAACACTGTCCCATGAGGGAAATCCCAGAAGAAGTGAGAGAAAGTAGATTAAGACAAAATGTTCCAGTGGAAGAGACAGCCAGCATGTACTGTACTGCACATGAAGCAGGATATTACAACATGCTGTTGTAATTCCTTAACTTTTACAAAGGAAATATAGTGGGGAGCAGGGATCATATTAATTCCACAACATGCAAGGGAGAAAGGAGCTAGAGTTCCTCTAGTGTTACAAACACTGATCAACAGAGCAACAACCATATTATAGGAGAGGTAAATATATTTCTCCCTTTGCATATGGCTTCTTATTAGTTTCTCATTATATTTCCTCTGCAGTATTTCGCAAATTATGACTACTGGCTTAACATTATTTTATAATAATCAATTACATTAGTTATAGTAGCAGTTTATTGCTACTGTAAAGCTGTAAAATTGATTGAGACAATTTTAGGAGTGTAACTGTTAAACACATGCTCACTTAGCTGATCTGCAGAGCAAAAAGATTGTTAAATGTTCCAATGCGAACAAAGAATACTAAGTTTGTGTTGCCAAGTACAATTGTTTGAAACTTGTGTAAAAGCTGCTTAGGTTAATTGATCTAATATATAATGGATGAACTATACTGCCCACATGGTAAGAGATCAGCACCCTGTGCAATGAGGCATATGTGTTGCACAATCAGGGATTGTACTACTTGTGACTATATGAATTTCATTGTCATACTTCAGGGACATTACCTCTGAGAACAAAATTAACAGCAACATGGCCAGAAATTGTGGCTGATATAATTCTGGTTTAAAATCAGATCTACAGTCTTGTTTTAATTCAATGCCCGATTTCTTTTAAGATAGTGGTGAGAAGCAGGAATCTGTGTGATGTTTTTCATCCCCGATTCCCATCCTCACTCTTGTTAGAAGGAGTAATGAGACTAATTGTAGCACATGATGAAGATCAGCTAACCTGAGCCCAAGTAAAACTACTGCCACTCGGCTTGCCATGATTTACAATGCTCCTTGCAAATCTTTATCCACCACTGCAGGGAGCTAATTGCTGGGTCTGCATTTCTGTTATAAACAGAATGCACACATCTAGCCTGTGCATCAATCATACCTCTGAGAGTTATCAGCATGCAAAGAATTTTAACTGATACACTTTGTGAAGAATCACCAGGATTGTGTGGATTTAGGACAGACCCAATGTCTCCTGATTTGCCCAAAGCCACTCCCAGTATTTGTTGAGTTTGTGATCTCGTGGCTGCACCTAGGAAACAAAAACAAAGAAAAACTATGAACGAGGAGAGAATGTGCTCATAATCATTTACAGATCTTCTGTTTTTGTGTGTTTGGAGTGTAGTAGGAAGGTAATTCTATGCACACAATTCAACATACTGAGCTGTTACTGTCTTGTCACTGAGTAGAGGCACAAAAGATAAGACCTGGCATATTCTCACAGGGTTTTTTTTTTCTGATGAAGGGTCTAGGCCCGAAACGTCAAGCTTTCCTGCTCCTATGATGCTGCTTGGCCTGCTGTGTTCATCCAGCTCCACACCTTGTTATCTCATATTCTCACAGGGTGCCTGGTTTGGAATCGGAAGCAGGGTTGGGATGTTAGGGAATTGAGTGAGCATTTAAGACTATTGTTCAGTTATTGTTGTGCAGAGTTCTCTCTTGATCAGTAGCTGCTTGGTTAATCTTGCTTAGTCAAGAAACAGCCAAGTTATCTCAAAACCAAGGAATAGATGGACAGACTGAATTTCTTTCCCACTTTGTGTTTTCAGTTGAGATTTACTGTTTTACAAAGGCGCGACAACTGGAGAGCAATGGAAATGCTCAAACTTTAACAGTTGGAATGGCTTGATGCTTGGTTTAATCTTACTAGATGTAGAAGTGGTTGTCATAAAATACCAAGCTCAGAATTAAACCAGTGAAAGGGGCTAACTTAAAGGACTGGAGAGAATCACAATGAATCATAGGCAAACATAAACAAAGGATTGACACAAATGGAAATAATGATAAATAGCATGACAAAATTGTGCCATAGAGATTGCAAACACACCACTAACAATAAGTGATCCTAGATATTTTATAATCAACCTGTTCAGAGACACTATTACACTGGGTGAGCAGATGAGACGAGTTAATAAGCGAATTTATACAAAATAATTAGTATGTTACACGTGCATCAAAAGATTTTTAAAATTTATCCCTTCTTATAGCCCTTTCCCTGAAATTGCATTTGTAACGCGCCTTTGATTTGTCAATTATTGGCTGTAAACTGATTGTACTTATTCTGCCTTTCCTTTAGCCATTTGAACACCCAAAAATCATCCTTTCAATTTTCTCTGTTTGAGGAAAGTAAATTAGGAAAACTGAGAAAATAGTTTTATATTTTTGAGTTTTCATCCGTAGAGATGTCCTGATAAACATCACAATCTCAAGGTACTGTTTTTCTCCTGTTCTGAGAAGCCCACAAGGTGAACAAGTATACAAAAAGTGGCAGGAGCATTTACCTTTCCTGAGTCCATCAAAGCCTCTTGGGTACTGGTTTGTATTTTATTTCTTGCTATAAACCCCAACATCCCTTTGCCTTCTCACTTCAAAGGGCTTAATTGCTTAACAATTTTAAGATACTGTGTATCTAAATGTCCACATCTTGTTTCTGAACCGTATTGTAAAGTCCACATACAAATTTCTATGCCACATTCTGTATCACTTCATGCACTGATGATGAAACTGAAATAACTCCACAGAGTTATGGTGACTCCTGTCACCAAGTTGCCCTTTTTTTTTTAAAAACCACGTGGAGAGTCGTTGACGCTGATCCAGCTCCCTCAGAGCCAGCTCTTAAGAGTTAACAGGATGTCTAACATTCCGGTTTATATCTGTCAGCCAGGGCTTTGTGATTAGACCAAATTAACAACACCAAAATCAAGGTGCTCATATACTATGAGGTCCATTGGCTGACCTTGTTATATAACTACATTCCCCCAACACTCTTCTGAGTCAGAGGACATAGGCTGGTTCATTTCTTTTTGAAGTTCCTCCTGGGGCACTTTAGCACCGGATCAGGTTCCTTCGACTCTGCCTTTGATACAGACAGTCTATAATGCACTTGGAAGAAATTCATTCCCTTCTTCAGGCGGCAGAAGTGTCAAGGGTTGACATTCATCATGTCCATCTCAGATCCTGAAGTATTTTCAACAGGTGATGGAGAGGGAAAACCCACAGGTTCTGGAAGAGTCCAAATGGATGTTGAGGAGCTGGGCGCGTTTTGCGCTTGCAAGGTTTGGGAATGTGCAGTTTTCACATGGTCCACCTGCTTGTTCAGGATCATTACAACTACGCAAACTTTATTTGTCACTGGACCTGACCCCACGTCGACCATGCCCCTTACCCACGCAGGGCTATTTCCATGGTTCCTACACTAAACCTCTTCCCAAAATAAACTGTCCCTTTCACTGAGCTGAGTCTTGTATTGACATTAACATTCCTGATGTCATTTCACCCTCCCACAACAGGTCCGGGAAGATCAGATTTAACCTAGTGTGGAGTCTTGCCCCTGTTAGCGACTCTGCTGGAGCTATCCCTGTAAATGCACGAGGGATGGTCTTATAATCAAACAGCGACCGGGACAGTTTGTTATCGAATGAAGCTGTAGGCTGTTTCTTTAAGACTTCCTTCAAACTTTGGACTGCTTTTTCTGGTAGCCCATTGGATGATGGACTCTATGGAGCTGTCCTTATATGTCGAATACCATTTGACTTTGGGAAATACTCAAATTTGCTGCTAGTAAACAATAGCCTGTTGTCTGTGACCAAAACACTTCCAGAGTTGGTGTACAGCAAGATGTGCACAGTTTTTCTGTCATCGTTTGTTGACTGAACACGATGCATGTCCTGAACACTGAGCCCATGAAAGGACCTGCATAGTTGATGAGTAGCCAAGTCCAGGGTTCACCTGACCATTCCCACGAATGTGGGGGAGCTGCCAGAAATAATTTTTTTCTTTGTTGGCACTCTGCGGCTATGTCTCCACCCAAAGCTTCTCACCAACATCCTCTTCTTAGAAACCCTGAATGACCCTGGTGGAGTTCAGCTAGTATCGGGCGGTGATCTTTGCTCAGGACAATCACTTATGCTCCCCATAATATGCTGTCCTCCACAGTGATCTCTCTGGGTCCAAAAAGGTTTCAATTCTAGTTGTGATGGCCCTTATGTTTCCCACAACATCACCAGATGTTTCAGTTTTGCTAGGACTGGATCTTTCTGCGTCCAAAGTCTGATTTTGTCAGCTGTGACTGGAGGTACGTCCAGAAAATTTAAAACTATTCCAGACTTTTCCAGTGGAAGTACCACCAGAGTTAGATCTGCCAGCATGAGGCAGCTCAATTCACCTGCATTTGCTACTTGACCTCCTGGATGGTATTCCAACTTGTAATTATATGCACTTCATACTGGAGCCCACTGCTAAATTTGATCTAATGCGACGGGCAGCACTACCTTGTCCTCTTTAAGTCAACTAACCAGGGGTTTGTCGTCCATTATTATTAACAATTTTACGTCCGTAAAGGTATTGGTGGAACTTCCTGACTTCAAATTTAACCCCAAACCTTCCTTCTCTATCTGGGTGAATTTACCCTCTGCACTAGCCAAAGACCTGGATGCATACCCTGTTGGGCATTCCTCTCCATTGGACCACCTACGAGCTAATATTACCCAGATGCCATGTGGGACGCATCACATGTCACCAGATCATGCTCGGGATCACAGTGTGCCAACACCTTAGAGGATGATAGCTGTTTCTTCACTTCACTGAAAGCTATGGTTTGTCTACGTGGCCATTTCCAAGGCTGATCCTTTCTAAGTGTTGATGTATGGGTGCCAGAATGGAGGCCAGGTTACGTATGAACTTCCTGTAATAGTTCACGAGCCAAAGGAAAGATCTAAGTTCCGGTACAGACACGGGAGCTGGGGCACTTTTGATTGCTCTCGCTTTATCTTCCAACAGGTGTGACCCAGTCTTGTCAATTCTGTAGCCAAGTAGGTCACTCGGGGTTCCTGGAACACATGTTTTTCCATTGTAAGGCATATACTTGCCTGGGAGAAACGTCTAAGGCCTATGTCCAAGTTCTCTAAGTGTTCCTAATTGGTCTTCCCTGTTATTAGCATGTCATCTAGATAAATGGCAACTTGGAGGAGACCTTGTAAAATGTTCTTCATTGTCCGCTGGAAATCTGCACACCCAAATGGCAGTCCCGTATATTGGCACAAACCGTTATGAGTATTAACTGTAGCATACTTCTGGGAATCCTCATCTAATTGCAATTGCAGGTACACATGGCTCATATCTAGCTTCCTGAAGGTTAGACCCTAAGCCAGCTTCGTATAAAAAGTCCTCTATTCGAGGGATTGGGTATTTATCCAGCTGCAAAAAGCAGTTTATCGTTTGTTTAAAAGCCCTCACAGTCAGTACAACTGGTGCTGCCCATTCCACAAACTGGACTGATTTAATGATACCTTTGCTTTCCAGCCTCCTGATTTCTGCCTCTACTTTTACCTGTAAGGCAAATGGCATTGGGTGGGCCTTGCAGAATCATGGAATCTCATTAAGGGTTAAACCAAAGTCACATACTTCTGCCAATCATCTTAACGCAGTCAAAAATCCTGACCTGGATTCCCCTGGTTTTCAAATTGCTGAGTAAAAGCGGTAACATCTCAGAATTAGAGGAGGCACAACGTTGTAATATAAATCCGTCAACTTTTGAAATGTTTTAGCATCTGACACCTTAGTGAAAGTTAGGTTGTTAATTACTGAAAAAGCTGCAGTCCACAAGTTGTCAGAATTACCTGTTGCTTCTCATCTGCCCCAATATCATTTACCTGGAAAAATAATGCATTCTTTCACATACTGGGACCAGTCTTTGATGACGGAATTGAACGAGTCAAGCTTCCTAAATAACGGCATGATGCCAGAATAGCTTACCCCAACCAAAAACGTTTGTTGCAAGTGAATTTCTTCAAGAGCGTGCTTTTCTCTCACAGCCACTAAAATAACTCCACAGAGG
Source organism: Ginglymostoma cirratum (assembly GCA_024137785.1). NCBI lineage: Eukaryota > Metazoa > Chordata > Chondrichthyes > Orectolobiformes > Ginglymostomatidae > Ginglymostoma > Ginglymostoma cirratum. Next base: position 398,464 of record JAHRHZ010000147.1, on the reverse strand, counting down.
CTGGTATTCTATCACATCACCCTTTATTTACATGTGGAGAGTCCTTGACACTGATCCAGCTCGCTCAAAACCAGCTCCCAGAGTGAACAGGATGTCTAACACTCCTGTTCTTATCTGTCTTATATTTATATGATAGGGTACCAGCACCGATCTCGGGGAAACACCATTTTCAACTCATCTCCATCTGAGAAATGTCCATCTATAAATATCCTATTCCTTTTCTTTTAGCCAACTTCTAATCCAGCTGCCAAGGGCTCATCTATCCCAAACATTTCTAATTTGCTAACCAGCCTGCCACGTGGCACCGTATCAAATGCTTTCTGAAAGTCCAAATAGATAACATCCACAGCAGTATCCTTATCCACTGCCTGTATCGTCTTGTCAAAGAATTAAATTTGTCAGACATCACCTGCCCTTGACAAAGCCATGTTGACAATCTAGAATTAACTTATTTTTCTCTCACTGCATATTTATCCTATGCCACATTATGGCTTCCACCAGTTTTGCACTATTGATGCCAAGCTGACTGAGTTATCCTTTGCCCCTTTCTCAGCAACACGTTTGTAATCCTCCAGTCCTCTGAAATTAATCCTGTGATCAGACAGGCCTTGAAAATTTCTGTCAATTGATTGGTGATTTGCTCCCTTACCTCTCTTAGCAGTGTAGGATGCATTCCATCCAGGCCTGGCAATTTCTCTACCTGGAGTGCCGTCAGGCTTTTTAGCCCCTCTTCTTAATCCATCAACACCCACATTTTCAACAGGGTTGCTGTGACCGTTTTTTAATTTCAGAAAAATATGCTGCATTTACTCACAAAACCATCAAGGAATTTTTCAAGCAAAGCTACATGACTAATTTGGATTGCCATCACCTCTTCTTATAGGTTTTAAACACAAATTAGAAAGATTATTTCAAGCAAGTGTCCTGGTGGCCCCTTGAGAGAGATTTACCTTTCTGACCTCCACACACTGGGATATCTACCTTATGCATCAGCCTTTTCCCTGAGGGTTTTGCAGGGTTTATAACTGTAGTTGAAAGAAAGGTGCGGCTCGTAAGACTATACACACTTTACAGAAAGGAGCCATTGATTAGCAACATGGAGCAAGACCTATGATTGATCTTTCCCTTGCTCTCTCGTGTACAGGACCAATGTCAATTGTGGCTCTCCTACAAGCACCCTAACTATCTCACCAGGAAGTTAATCTTCCTGACTTGTATCATATAGCTCAGGGGGTGAGGATGGCACGGAGGAAGGGGATTACTGAATTACTGTCATTGGGATGGTGACACTGATACACAGGATTGGAGATGCTGCAGCTGGCCATGTATCAACTTCTTTCTCCACCTACACTCCCAGCCTCCAATGTAGAAGCTAACCCAGATGGTAAAATTATCACAACTACTTGAAGAGTCGGTGTGTCAGGTGGAATAATTAGGGTAAAGGCTTCTGTTAATGTAAATGATATAATATCACTTCAGACACGAATGTTGTAGTGAACTAATGCCCAGTGTGAGAAGGTATGCTAATAGGGTGAGCTGTAGGGAAGGACAAGGTTTGTATGGAGCATAAGCACAGAATGTGTTTGCTGTAAATTATTTACGTGTCAAAGATGGCACAATTATCGTATTTTTCTGTAATTGTTTTTCTATGCCTGGCTGTTTGTTACACTGCATAAGAGAAAGAGTTTCATTTCAAGTTGACGGACTTCACCTCAGACCAGGGTCGCGAACAGTGACAGGAACAATCTCAGCCTCCAGACCAGAATCAATTGAGAGGTCCCTGACGGGCAGAAGGGCATGAGGCTTATTGTCTTTCTCTTCTCTTTTTCATTCTCTTTATTAAGTAAATAAATGTTCCTTTCTTATTTGTCTTTGATTATTACTCAGTAAACGTTCATATTTAACCAAATTGCTGTTGCTGAGTCTTCTCTCAACTACATTTAACCAAATTCCAAAGGAATGGGGCAGCATGGTGGCTCAGTGGTTAACACTGCTGTCTCACACCACCAGGGACCTGGGTTCAATCCCACCCTTGGGCGACTGTCTGTGTGGAGTTTGCACATTCTCCCCGTTTCCTCCGGGTGCGCTCATAGTCCAAAGATGTGCAAGTTCGGTGGATTGGCCATGCTAAATTGCCCCTTGGTGGCCAGGGATGTGTAGGTTAGATGTGTTAGCCATGGGAAATATTGGGCGGGAGATTGGTCTGTTTGTGATGCCCTTTGGAAGGATCAGTGTGGACTTGTTGGGCTGATGGCCTGTTCCCACACTGTAGGGACTCTACAATCTAACCGCTTGGATATACCCTGTGATCCAAGACAATATTGAAGCCCTGTTAACAGATAAAACTTTTTGACTCTTACCTCTTTCCATTCTTTGACACAGAAAATCCTGTAGGAATCATTCCCATACTTCCCGATGCCATGCAGTTCAATTGGGTATTTCCACTGTTTGGTTAGGAACTCGTCTGTCATGCGGATTACAAAATCAATATAAATACATTGCAGAACATCATTGCAGTAAATGAAAACATACAACCTGAGGAGAGGGGAAGAGCAGATTCTGGACCAATCATCATATACATCCTATAAACTTCACCACATATCTTTGCTGAGATGTTGTTTTAGCTTCTCATGGAAATCAATCGCTATGTTGTACAGTCACCAAACCAAAGCTATTGAGAAACGTCTGCTTGTGTAAAGTACCTGTGTACTGATAACTCCTCTTCTCCTAACTCCCCCCACTCTACATCACCCAGTTTTTTACTTCTAAATTCAAATGCTCAGTGGGACGACTGCCAGCCTTCCAGTGACAGTTCTAATGTACTGGCAACTCTGGAACAAGACTCTGAATTATTGTAGTCTGACTGGCACAAGAGCTGAAGTAGCTGTCACACATAATAAACTCCGAACTTCCATCACCAGAGAGGCCTTGACTCCATAGACAGACAGAATTCATTCCCACAGCAGAAAGATTGGAAACCAAAATACACAGATTCAGGTCAGTCATCTGCAAAGTCAGAGCAGAGATGAAAATAATTTTCTCATGTAATAAATTGTCACAACCTGGAACTGTCTGTCTGAAAGGAATAGACTGGAGAGATGGGGTTGTAGTGGTAAAGTCACTGAACTAGTAATCCAAAACTCCAGGCTCATATTCTGCTGCCATGGTTTTGAATTCCAACATGGCAGATGGCAAAATGTGAATTCAATAAAAGTTTGGAATTAAAAAAGCTAGCCTAATGGTGAGCATGTTACCACCGTCTACTGTTGCAAACAAAAACTCCATCTTGTCTACTCATGTCCTTCAGGGAAGGAAATCTGCGTTGTTACCTGGTCTGGTCCGGATGTGACTCCAGACCCACTGTAATGTGCATGACCCTTACATGACCTCTGAAATGGTTTGGGAACTGCTCAGTTCAAGAGCAATGAGGGATGGCCAACAAATGCTGGCCTTGCCAGAGGAGCCCACACCCATGAAAGAATTTTTAAAAAAAATTCAGTAACTCCTAAAAGGAATTAAACATTTACTTGAACAGGGAAAATGCAGTGCCATGGGGAAAGTGCACGTGAATGCAATGAACTGGACAGCGCTTCCAGGCGGATAAGACAGGTCAAATGATTTTTAGTGATAGTAGGACCTGTCAATGCTGGAGAATCTGAAATAACAAGGTGTAGAGCTGAATGAACACAGCAGGCCAAGCAGCATCACAGGAGCAGGAAAGCTGACGTTTCGGGTCTGGACTCTTCTTCAGAAAAAGTTTCTTCAGAAAAGGTCCAGACCTGAAACGTCAGCTTTCCTGCTCCTGTGATGCTGCTTGGCCTGCTGTGTTCATTCAGCTCTACACCTTGTTAAATGATTTTTAGAGCTGTGTGATTCTGACGCTAAGAATTCAATTAAAAAAACCCTAACTATCAATCCATCAGAAGACAATGTAAAAATACTGAAGACAGAGACATATTGCTTTAACTATTCATCTTGCACTCAATGGGACAAATGCAAGAACACCAAATTTTAGACAATCACAATAATTCATACTACAGGAGGAAAGTCTGCTAATTGATTGGCAAATTTTATTCTAACTATGGTATTACCACAGAGAAAGTAATAGCGAACTATTACTAGGTTCCTCAATCTCCCAGGTAATTCAAAAAAAGATACAAAGCGTGAACAAATTCTTGTAGTTTGCAGAGACCGGGGCTTTGTGTACGAACATGCATTGCTTCAAATGAGCATAAATGTGCCACGTTATGAGATAAGTAATCATCTTAAATTTGTCATTGGTGTGGCTTTTATTTTCCCTCCCAGGTCCAATCCTCTCTCTGAGCTGGGGAATTAAGTTCTGCTTCAGAAAATTCATCTGGGCTTTGGATACGGTGGATTGCTGGTTCCTGAATGTATGACAAGACACATTCAGCAATTTTCATTTTTGGAACTGCACTGCGTTGGATAAAACTTAAAGGAAAATTTGAAAATAGGTACTCTGAGGCATTAGCAGTCACAGAATTGTTACAGTACTATTCTCCTGCCTCCTCCTCGTAAACCAACACACCATTTCTTTTCATAATGATAGCCCTCACCCCTGACAGTATTCACCCTCCTCCTCCATCCCTTGACAGTGTTCACCATCATTGCTCAACCTCCAACAGTGTTTACTTCCTGACAGGATTTGAAAGGTGATGATTGAGGACTTTGGTTAGTCTGAGAGTTGGAGTGGCGGGGGTGGGGGGGTGGGGGGGCGGGGTGGGGCTGGTGGTGAATCTGTGATTCAGGATGGAGGCTGCACATGGATTTGGGTATTAGAGTGCTTTGACACTCCAGCTGATTTCATGAATTGCACTATGTAGCTGTAATGAAATTGCTACGTTAATCTGTGTAACAACCAGGGAAAGTGTATCACAAAACAGGCCAAGTCTGCATGATTCCAGCCAATCACAGAGTAATCAATCTGTACAGGATAAAACCAGTAATGAGAAATCTGAATTTTCTGTATCAGTAGAAAGGATGTGCTTTCATAGGGATTTCTCAAGATTGCAAGGCACATCAGCAAATGAACTTGATCTGAAGGCCTAGCCCCATATATAAGAAGATCCGTGTCACTGTTCTATAATGGAAATAATTGACAATAGGTTTTGGACATATACGAACAAATTAACCAGCATACCCGTAAACACATTCTGATTAAAGAATATTTAAATACCACTTCACCAATCAGATCTAATTGACTGGAGGAGCAGACTCAAAGAGTCAAATGGCTTGCTCCTGCTCTTAATCCCCAAGTCCCTGCATTATAAATATTGTATCTGGGCAGCCTCAATCTTTCAGTTTCAGAATAGTGTATAGTCTTCTACCAATGGTCAGTCACGTGCAATGTCGCTGCATTTTTGTGTGGATAACCTACTCTTAGGTTTAGGTAGCAGTCTGACTGAGACAAATATTCGAAAATTCATTCTAGTTCCTAGACCACACATATACAATGTCAAAACAAAAACAATGCTAGAAATACATAGGAGGCTACGCAACCAGTGGCCACTAGATGAACTGAAAATTCAACATTAGAAAACATTAGAGTATTGTGTTTGAACTACCAAAACACGAGAGGTGAAGCCTACAACACACATGATATTAATCTGCCCAGTGATTTGACAGTCATAATGTTTAATGCCGTTGTGATGTTATTTCCCTTGAAGCTAGCTTTGGGATAGGTTTCTGCATTGTCAATAATTCAGAGATACTTAAAGTAGTTGTCAAATATTTCTTGCTAAAGATATGCAGCTGCCCCACTAATGAATAGTTGACATTTGTAATGTCTTTCTGGCGTTTGCATTTTCCCGAGGGTGTGGTGCAGGTTTACTCCTTGGTCTTCAATAAATATCAATCTGTGTGTGGCAACCACCTAATCCATATCGGATTTCCCTCGGCCTGAAAAGTAAGGCATAGGACTTCAGTCTGACGAAGACTGCAGCTCTCTATTCTCCATGACACAATCTGATACTTTACCAAAATGTAGCACTTAGCAGAGGAGCCAAGATCAGATCACACTGAGATGTAAACATCAAGAAATTTAGAAATAACACAAAATTTGCAGGGACCAAATTGAGGAAAATAGAAAATGTAACTGAGGAGATCTGAAGTTATATCATTAATGTCCACAGTGTGTCAATAAAGTTGACATGAACACAGTGGACAATGACATAACTGTATTAAGTGACACAATTCAAGAAAGACCAGCAATAGGTTCTTAATATTTCTGGTTACCAAGGGCTGACCAAATTGATTGAGTTCTTTCATGAGTTAGGGGAAGGTTGATCAAGGGAGCACAATTGATGCTGTACAGATGGATTTTCAGAAGGCATTCAACATAGTGTCACACAGGAGACCTGCTAAGATGATGAAACTATAGGGAAAATGGCTGTATAGATAAAGTTGGTTCAGTAAACAATTGGAGGTGGATGGAGGTGGAAAGTAGTGGCATCCCCCAAGAATTAATTTTAAGTCCATGACTTTTCTATTTTTATGAATGACTGATTCAGGTGAAGGGAGTGGCATTATAAAGGTTGTAAATGATACAGAAATTAACAAAGAAATCCACAAATTCATGTCGATACAGACAGAATAACAACATGAGTAGTAGCCTGACAATTGGAGTTCAATGAGAAGAGATGTGAAATGATGTCCTTTGAAAGGATCAACATAGAATGGCAGTATACTACATTGGGCCTCCTTCTAATCTGTAAATGTCCATGGTTCCCAGATAACAACAACTGCAAAGAATGCAAACGCATAATTTTATAAACAGACTGAACAAATAAAAGCAAACACATCAGGGTTAAGTAATGAAATAGCAACTGAGGAATAATACCAGAAAACTTGATGATAGCTTTTGCTCTCAGCTCATACAGGCCAAGTGGCTTCAGAAGTGCAGCTATTTCTTTCCAGTCAGCTACACGGGCCACTTCCGCAGAAGGGTATCTTTCCAGGAAATCCCACAACACAGGAATGGCCTTTTTACCTGATACAAGAAAAAACTATTACCAGGACTGTTTCAAATTAGTACCTAAATATTCGTGATGATTCAGAGACTGGTAGCAAAGTTGGGATGTGGAACGGTATTCCAGTATGTACATCAAACTTCCCTGAAAAGGCAGATTACATATCCCTCCTCTCTGCCGTAGAAATTCTTTACATTCCAGTTTCCACAAAAGCAATTTCTGAGTCTGATAAATTATGTGTCAAACATTTGGCAGCATTTCTGCTGTGCAATAGTGTGTTATTTTAGAAAATGAGTTAAGGTCATTCAAAATATGTGTTAGTTAACCAGCAGTTTGAACTGGGCCAGAGATGATAGTGTGCTCATCGATTTTCTCTTTATAAGAAGATTTTGAAACAAATATTGTTCAAGTTGGCAAAATATTCTACAGCATTACCACAAGCTATTTTAAAATATTTTACTTTGCAGTCTAGTTATTTTTATTTTTCAGATTCTATACATTAGCTATCATTAATTAGCCTAAGACGATGGTAGTGGGCTGTTATCCTCAATCCCTGCATCCTGGTGAAAGGGATATCCCCGTCTCCTTTAACTTTATGACACACAGCATTAGGTGAGAGAATAAGTGCTTTGGAAAGTCTTCTCTGAAGGGTCTGCCACCTGGAAAATGACACCCAGGATGTGAATCACTGTTGCCCAATCTCCTGGATTCCTCTTCGGGAGAAGACAGACATCATATGGCATTTCTGTCTTCTAACCCGCTCAAAACAGACAACTCACTGTTTGGGTGTGGAGTGCCTGAGTGAGATCAAACCTACCGCACCTCAAAACCAGGATTAAAGCTCAAAATTGTGGGAACTTTTCAATTAGTGTCCATATCAGTTTCAACTCAATCAGTCAACAGAACTATCCTAACAGCAGCTGCAGTTGAATTTCTCATTGCTAACACCTAGTTTTCTCTGTTCACTCCAGAGGCTTACTCACCAGAGGTTTTATTAAGAAGTATGGTTGCAATAAGAAGTTTCCAAGGATCATGAAAGAGAGTCTCCTGGACCAGTTTGAATGGGGATCGAGGAGGAATCCATTTGGCAAAGGCTTTACGCTGTGGTGGGCTGGATGCTGCAAAAACAAACCAAAGGCTCATCCCACTGGACTACACCATTTCACAGCACACAGTAAGATCAGATCTGGGTAAAGATTCATACTCCGTACCTCCTTCGGAATACTTCTTAGAAAAGTATGGACTAGTCTTCCTTTTATCCTGCTTTACTCTTGGAGTAGAATGATTGTCTGTTTAAAAAATGAGGGATGATGAGATATCTAGTGTTTCTGATTAAACACACACATATTCAATTGAAATTTTCAAGTCTGAGATCACAAGACAGTTTTTTGGGTAAGAATATCGGGAGCAAAGGCACAGAAATGGTGTTGACTCATATACTAGTCATGATCTAACTGACTGGTGATCAAATATATAGGATGCATCTCCTGCTGCTGTGTAATGAGCTTAATGAGCTTGATGAGCTGAATGACCCAACTCTATTCTATTGCAGTAAACTCAAGGGGGTGAACTGCTTCTCTGCCCTATTCTTCCATAACAGGCTTGAAAGATTGATTGTCTTCTCTTCTTCCCATTATACCAGCTGACTTCCTAGTTTCAGCACTTGTTCACATCAATATCCAAACAGCAAATACTTATAGCAGCAAGGTATGGTGTGGCAATGGGTTATAAGAAAGAGCCTCATCCACTGAGTACACAGCAAAGATTTCACCAAAGGCTGGATACTACTTTGAAAAAGCAAACACAGACGTCAAATCTTGAGTCATGTCCTGGTGCCTTTTACAACAATTTCAATGGCCCAGCAGGGAATGACTTTACTGATGCAGGGTAGTGGGGGATGAAAATGGCACATTTGCAGAAATGGAATAGGGTAGGTTTACATTACGCTAGTGAGAATAAAGAACAGTTGAGTCTTGCACTGGGCTACATAGATCAGTTCCAGTTGCTGAGCTATGCTGGACTGAGTTTACTTAGAGCAATTGTTTAGCCAGGATAATTAACCTCAGTGCGCCTAGGTTAGGGAAGCGGGAATAGACTGAGTCTTATTCAATTGCTAAATCGTAGTCTCATCATAAGAAACAGGAGCAGGAGTAAGCCACTTGGACCCTCCAGTCTGTTCTGTCGTTTAATAAGATTATGGTTGATCTGATTGGGTCCTTTACTCAACTTTCCTTCCTGTCCCAATAACTCTTAATTCTATTACAGGGATGCACAGTTTGGATAAGAACAGAAACTGCCCTGGCTGTAATGCTCTTATTATTAACAGTATGTCAATGTCTCAAATGCTGGAAGCACAAGTCAGTGGCTCAGCTAGCCAGGATTTTCACTCTTTTTGATTTTTTTTCTCTAAAAAGAATAAAGAACAGACACATATATTTCACATTTATGATAAATATGGAATTATACTTTAAATTAAGTACCTTGGGTTTTCAGCAATGTAAAACTGTCCCCATTGGAATCCTTTGTGTCTCTGCCTGTGTCTTCAGAGGGAATTTCTGATTCTGAGCAATGTGAAGGGCTGGTGCTTGGTTTTATTTCAGATCTTCTATTGCTTGTCAGTGCCATCTGCCTGTTAAACTTTGATACTTCAGAGGCAGGCTCATCAGCTTCTTCCACTTGTACTTCCAGTGTCCTCTTGCTTTCAAATGCCTGCTCTTTTCGAGACTGCTTTTTGCTGTCTGCTGCTTGCTCTTTAGATTTTCTTCTATTGGCTTTCCTCTTAGCTTTGGGACTCTCTTTACCTCCATCAAGTGGGGTCCCATCACCCAGCTCCTTTTCTTCAGATGAAGCAAGTTCTTTCTGGTCTGCTCTTGCAGACAATCCTCTCCTGGAACACAACCACTGCCTGCTAGAGTTTTGCAGTCTTGCACCTTTTTTAGGTTTCTGCTTTGATGCATTTTTAACATCTGTCTGCCTCTGTCTTTTACTGCAGCCATCCTTGGTTTCAGACCTCTCCTCTCTATTGGCATCTTGTGACACATGTGACACAGTTTGTGGAAGGTCGACAGTCAATGTGTTGAAGTCTTGTGTTGTTAGAGTGGTGGGCTGTAGCTGATCTGACTGTTTATCAGCAGTAAACATTTCCTGAGGACAGCATCGCCAGAAAACACTTATGTCTTCAGGCTTCAGATTTTCCTCTCCGGCCCTTCTCTGAAAGTAATTTTTAAGTTCGTTTGAGGATCGAAATTGCTTCCCCTGAGGACTAAATAAAAGAATGTGAATGTACATAAAAACAAAATAGTTTTATCCCCCTCAAGAATGTTTGCTTCTTCAACTCCTCTCCAATTAGATAACGAAGACTAGTTGATTTACAATGGCATCAGAAACAGGGCTGTCAAGATCAAGATTCATGCGCAGCAGGATTATCTTACTGCTATTATGAACATTTACGTCTGTATTACTATGGAAATTTCCTATGTAAGCCCATCACACTGCGATGACACCTGCCTACCAAAACTGCATTTTAAATGTGATGGGGTGTTGAACTGATCGTTATCCCCTCAGTGCCAGTCCTCATTGTGTTTTTTTGATGGCACTTTGGGTAAATGGGATGCACAATCACAGCTTAAATAAAATTTGAACTGTAGTTATAGTTTTTTGAAAAAATGGCAGCTTCACTGTCATTTATTAATCTCAGTTCTTTACCTCCTGACTTTAATGAAAACTGATTCAAAACGTGCAAACTTTACATATTTAGTCCAGGCTTCCGGATCACCACTCCCGGAGAAGTGTTTCTCTTCCATGCCTCTATATGCAGATCGTAGTCTTCCTGATTTGCCCCTCTTATTGGGCCTTGTAGTGGTTGTGTCACTGCCACTTGTAATCCAGAATCCTAGGCTCATGTTCTACGAACCTGGGTTTGAACCCGACCAAGTTGAATGGAAAAAATTCCGAATTCAATAAAAATCTGGAATCAAAGCTCACTGTCCATTATTGTAAAACGTCCACCTCATTCACCAATGCATTTAGGGTTAGAACTCTGTCATCGCTACTTAGTCTACCCAAATGTGACTCCCTCACCCACAGCAATGTGATTGGACTATTAACTGCACTCTGCAATGTCCTAGCATGCTATTCAGTTCAAGAGCAATACGGCAATGAATCTGATGCCCATATCCCATGAGCGAATGACGTATTTTTTAAAATCTCCCAAAACGACCACCCCACCAGCTGTCGTCTGGCCCTCTATCACTAGGAATGTTTAATGGAAAAGTTCCTTTCCAATGTTTGACATTAGAAAGAGGAGATGTAAAATTAACAGCAAGAACTAAGACTGAAGTTGAATACCTTTTAGCAATTGTCATACTGCAGGAGCAGATCAAGTGTGGGAAGGAACGGGCAGGTTAAAATGAAAAAGATAACAGTTAGTAAACTTGTGATTACAGCCAGGAGGCAGGGGTACAAACTTAATGAATAGAATCCCCAGGAATTTGCTCAATGATTTACATGTAGGCTATGATTCTTTCAGGTTTAGAAAGCAGTCTTGTTTGCAAATGGTGAAGGCTCGAGAGGCTGAGTGTCCTACTCCTAATTTGTACACATGCACATGTGCAAGTCCCAAGTCTGGTACGGTTTCTGGTATTAAAAGACTGAATTAGTGAGTCAAATGTTTTAGGTGTTTCTAAATTAACTGTAAAAATGTTTCATTTCTTCACCATCTTGTGAAACAATTACAGACAGCACCTGTGTTTTAAAAACAAAAATATCTCCCACCTTATGACGTAAACATCAGATTTTCCTGCTGACTTCCCAGTTTTTCTTTCTTTCACTATTCTCTTCCACCCTTTAGGAAGTTGAGGATAACAGCCTTGGGTTATTTTAGCATCCAAAGCATGAATGATAGACCCAGTTTCAGACAACAAAGACGTTGCGTTTTCAGTGTTTGCCATTTCAGGGTTTAAGATATTTTCTTTTGGTGGTTCCATTTGGGAAACAGTGTTCATTATTGCTGATCCCACCAGAAGGAGGCACTTCTATCAGGAAAACTTCCTTTTAATCATTTTCCCTGCAGAAAATACAGCACAATTAATTATTCATAGTTTGCTTCCCCATTTTCAAAAATGTATTCTTCCCACTGGATTTTGTACTTATGGGTACTTCAGTAATGATTAATACACTAGTTATATTGGAGTTGTGAGGTCTGTGCTATGCACTCTCAAGTCTGGCATACAATGGGTGACCTCTGTGCTGCCTTGAATACTCCCTGCCCAAACGTTTCATACATTAGGTGGTCAGAAATAACCTTGCTGTTGCCTCAAAAATATATTCCAATAACTTCAGGAAACAATGGCAGGGCTCATGAATTTCTGGCAGTTTCTCCATGTGTTAACATCAAACCATTGGCACGTCTAGAATAGAACTACTTACTGGCCTGACTTTCCAAACTCACTTTATACAGGACCTGCAATGGTTCTGTTTCTACCACTTATATCTTCCCTGACCCATCTTTTGTTCTTTTAATACTATTCCTTCCTTCTCACCATCATACCTTTGAATATTCTTTAAGCATTCAGGGGATGTGAGTATCACTGGCAAGGTCAGTACTTGATTTCTATTCCAAAATGTCCATTGAAAGTGGTGGTGAGTGGTCTTCTTGAATGGTTGCAATCCTTGGGATGTAGGCAGACCTTCAGCGCTGCTATGGAGTTCCAGGATTTTGATGCAGCAACAATGAGATAACAGTGATACGATTCCAAGTTGGGATGGTGTGTGGTTTGCTGCCTACAATTTTTTTTTTAAAGTAGCAATGGGTGCAGGTTCAGAAGGCTCCAATCAAAACAATCTTGGCAAATTGTTGTGGTGGAGGACGTGAAATTTAAAGGTCGTGGATGAGGTCTGGCAGCATCTGTGGAGAGAAATCAGAGTTAATGTTTTGGGTCCAGCGACCTTTCCTCAGAACTGAATTTCTGTTCTTGCTTCCATATCATCAATACAGGAAAAATATTTTCCCTCGTTGTTCTTCTTACCATCAGCTAATGAGAACATGGGGAGGCCATGGCTGAGCGGTATTACACAGGGACTGTTAATCCAGAGACCCAGGTAGTGTTTTGAGTTTTGACCTGAGTTTGAATCCCACCATCGGAATGTGAATTCAACAAAAATCTGGAATTAAGAATCTCATGACTCCATTGCCCATTGTTGGAAAAGGTCAGAAGTCACAGATTATAGTCCTAGTAATAACTGCCGATGCTGGAGAATCTGAGATAACAAGGTGTAGAGCTGGATGAACACAGCAGGCCGAGCAACATCAGAGAAGCATTTTCTGAAGAAGGGTCTAGACCCGAAACGACAGCTTTCCTGCTCCTCTGATGCTGCGTGGCCTGCTGTGTTCATCCAGCTCTACACCTTGTTATCCCAGATTATAGTCCAACAGGTTTATTTGAAAAGACAAGCTTGCGGAGCTCCACCTGAAGAAGGACCGAGGCTCTGAAAGCTTGTCCTTTCAAATGAACCTGTTGGACTATAACCCTGGTGTGGTATGATTTCTGACCCCAGTCCGACACCAGAACCCCCACTTCACGTCTGTTGGAAAAACCCACCCGTATCACTGATGTCCTTTCGGGAGGGAAACTGCCATCCTTACCTGCTCCGGGCTACCTATAACTCCAGACCACATAACAATTGCCAGTTGGTTCCCTCTTAATCGCCCTCTGGGCCATAAATACTGGCATACAAACGAATGGGGGCGGGGGGTGTTAAAAAAACGCACCATTTTGTCTCTCTACCTTATTCAAGTTAAAACTGCCGGCCTGTTGATAGTTAGAAACCGCCAATGATTGTGTCTCTTCAGGATAATAACAGACTAGCGCAGCTGGGAGTGCGGCGGATGTCAGGGAGATGAAGTTAAAAGCCGGAGTGCAGTGGACAGGTTAAAGTTGAGTCCAAGTGCCAGCCGGAGGTAGACACTCTACCCCCTACCCCCGACAGCTCAGCGCCGCTATGACAGGGCCGCTCAGCTCCACATCTCGCGAGAGTTGACCAGGCCGACGCGCGCGGGAGGGCCCTGGCCCGGGGTGCTCCTCCTCCACCGGAGGGAGGCCCAAGGCCGCTTCAGCCCGTAAATCCCGGCGGCCTGGGAGTAAAAACACCCACTCTCCCGGGCGAAATGCGGGCCGTCCCCACCTGGATTGACAGGGTGCACGACAGGGAGAAGGTCGAACAGTGGTAAGGAGATGCCAGCCGGCCGGCCGGCCGGCAGGCTAACCCTCGCCCCGCCATTGGCCCTGGTTACCGCATAGCAACGCGGTTTCTAATGTAAACAGGCAGGCCTGTAGCGACCGTGACATCCAGTGGGGCTGGAGGAGGGTGGTGTGGGGAAATGGGAACACACTGGGAAGAGGGAAAAACACACAGTGGAGGGAGACAGAGCGAGAATACATGGGGAGGTGGGAGCTGGAAGTGATAATAAGTAGAGGAGAGAGATAATATACGGGAAAGGAGTGTGAAAAGACATAAAAGACGGGAGGGGGAAAGCAGTAATACACTGAGTGGGTAGAGTGGTGATACGCAGAGGAGAGGGAATACACTGCGGGGGGGAACAATAACTTGTTGAGGGGGAGAAAGGATACACTAGGGAAATAACTTAGTGACAGGAGTCGTAATGCATCACAGGGACCAATAATATAATGGGAGATCAATAATTGGGTGGCACGGTGGCTGCCTCACAGCGCCAGGGACCCAGGTTCAATTCCACTCTGGGGCGACTGTCTATGTGGAGTTTGCGCATTCTCCCAGTGTTTGCGTGAGTTTCCCCCAGGTGCTCCGGTTTTCTCCAACAATCCAAAAAATGTGCAGGTTAGGTGGATTGGCCATGCTAAATTGCCCATAGTGTTCAGGAATGTGTGGATTTGGTTGGTTTGTCGGGGGGGGGCGGCAGTGGGTGGGATGCTTTGAGGGTTGGTGTGGACTCGTTGGGCCGAAGGGCCTGTTTCCACACTGTAGGGATTCTATGGACACATTGAGGGGCCAAAATACATTGGTGGGCGCAATAATAATGTGAACTGTGGCAACAATGTACTAGGGTCAATAATAGATGGGTGTGAGGAGAGAGATAATCGTCTCCTTAGCCAGTCCCTTTGGTTCAAGGAGAACTACCTTCCATTCTGGTTTTATGAGTCGCGAGGTGACAGTTAAATCGAATGTGTGATCTGGAGACTGTCATATGGGACAAGTGTATTTGGAGGGACGATATGACAGCAATAGGCTGACAAAGCAATAGGCAGTTCATGCAGTCTCTCCAACACTTTGATTTCCCCTATCTCACCCCCCCCACCCCAGACAAAGTCTGTTGATTTGTTTGATACTTCCTTAGCATTGTTAGTGAAGAAGAAAGTCACTGCAATAGTGAGGAAGGATATTAACTTGGAAAATCATGATACAGATTCTGTATGGTGGAGATAAGAAACATCAGGGACAGTAAATGTTGTTGGGAGTTATTGACAGGCTGTATTACTGTTATTGAGATGTAAGAGAAGGCATTTAAAGAGAAATCTGAGATACATGCAAGAATGGTACAACTGTCATGGAAGTCTTTAAATTGCATATAGACTAGACAAACTAAGCTAGCAGTGATATTGTGGAGGAGGATTTCCTGGTGTGTATATATGACAGATTTTTAGATAAATATATTGAGAAATCACCAGAGAATTCCAGGCTAGGTAGTGTGCAATGAGGAAGGATTAATTAATATTTGTGTGTGGGTTGCCTTGGGAAAGAGTGACCATAATATCATCTTGGTGTGCATATACACCAGTCCCTTAAGGTATTGGAACAGGTAGATAAAATGGTTAAGAAGGCGCTTGCCCTTTTAGCCAAGGCGCAGAACTTAAGAGCAGGGAAGTTATGCTGGAACTACATAAAATATTGGTTAGGTCAGTATTACTGACCAATAGGCATAGGTTTAAAGTAAAGGACAAAAGGTTCAGAGGAGATGTGAGGAAAAGCTTTTTCACCCCGAGAATGGTGGGAATCTGGAACTTGCTACCTGTAAGGGAGGTACAGGAAGAATTCCTCGCAGCATTTAAGAAGTATTTAGATGTGCACTTGTGATGCCAAGGCATACAAGGCTATGGGGCAAGTGTTGGAAAATAGAATTAGAAGGTTAGGTCGTTGTTTTTGACTGATGCAGATGTGATGGGCCGAATGGCCTTTTTTCTGTACTGTCGATCTCTTATAACTGTGACTGTATGAAAGAATTCTTCATTAAGGTGCAGAATGCAGAAATTAAATCTGTAATTGAGGTCCTGAATCTAAATAAAGGGAACTACTTGGATATGACAAGCGAGTTGGCGTTTATAGATTGGGAAACATTAGTAAAAGGCCTGTCAGTGGCTAGGTAATGGTCCATAATTAAGAAATACATGCATGATTTACAACAATTATTCATTCCTGTCTGGCAGAAAAATTTAACAGGAAGGGCAGCTCAAACATGGCTTACAGACAAAGAGGAGATATATAAAATTTCCAGAGAAAGTAGCAAACTTCAGGACTGGGAGCAGTTTAGAATTCAGAAAATGATTGAGCAAGAGGTAGGAAAATAGCGTATGAGAATAAACTCACAGGTAACATAATAAGTGACAATAAAAGCTTTGATAAATATGTGAAGACAAAAAGATCAGTAGGTCTGTTACAGTCAGAAGCTATGGAAATTATAATGGGGAGCAAAGAAATGGCAGAAGAATTGAACACATACTTTGGTTCTGTCTTCGCAAAAGAGGGACATCCATAAATGTTAGGTAACCAAGGATCTAGTGAGGGGGCAGAATTGAAGGAAATCAATATCAGGAACAAAATATTGCTAGGGAAATTAATGGAGTTAAAGGCAGACAAATCACTAAGACCTGATAATGTATTTCCAGAGTACTAAAGGAAGTGGCCTTAGAAATACTGGATGGATAGTGGTCATCTTCAAAATGCTATAGACTCTGGAGCAGTTCGTAGAGACTGGAGACTGGCAATTGTAGTCCCACAATTTTAAAAAGGAGGGAGACACAAAAATTATAGACCAGTTAGTTTAACGGCTGGTAATGGAGGGAAGTGGAGGTGGGGGAAGATACTCGATCTACTGTATAAGATGTAGTAACAGTATATGTGGAAAGCATTAATGCGATTGGATAAAGCCATCATGGGTTTATGAAAGGCAAAAGATGCTTGACTAACCTACAGTCAGTTCTGCTTTAACGCAGTTGAAGAATTTAGACTTCTATTTGTAGAATGCGAACCACTAGTTTAAATTGGCACGGCTATTTCGCAATTTTCTTATGACACGAGATTGCACAAGAATGGAACTATCACGTTATATCAGAGCTGACTGTACTTAAATTTTTTAGATTGTAACTGGTAGATTAAATGAGAGAGAAGCAGTGGATGTGGTGTATTTGGATTTTTTTATTGGCTTTTAATAAGGTACCACATAAGAAATAGGAACAAAATTAATGCATATGGGATAGGGTTATATTTAGGCATGGATTGCGGATGGTTTACAGACAGGAATAAATTAGTCTTTTTTCAGGTGGCAGCCAGTGACTAGTGGGGTACTGCAAGGATCGGTCTTTGTGATATCCTTAATTTAGGCAAGTTGAGTGAATGGCTGAACATGTGGCAGTTGCAGTATGATGTGGTTAAAGTGAAGTTATACACTTTAGTGTGAAAAACAGAAAGGCAGAGTATTATTTAAATCGTGTTATTTTGGGAATTGTGGTTGTACAAAGGGATTTTGGTGTCCTCATGCACCAGTCAATGAAAGTAGACAAGCAGCAAGTAATTAGGAAGACAAATGGTTTATTGGCCTTTATTCCAAGGTGATTTGAGTTCAACAGTAGGGGTATCTTACTGTAGTCTGGGTGAGACTGCACCAGGACCAGTTTTGGTCACCATGCAAATTAAAGGATATACTTGCCATAGAGAGGGAGTGCAGTGGAGGTTCATTAGGTTGGATTCCTGGTTCACTGGGGATGGCAGGATAGTATAGTAAGGAGAGATTGGTTTGACTGGGATGACAAGGTGTCGAGCTGGATGAACACAGCAGGCCAAGCGGCATCAG